>NKZY01000786.1:403075-434054 GCA_002374555.1 Metschnikowia mauinuiana | reverse complement strand
CAGATGACGGTCCATTGGAATGCCGGCTGCTCAATGAGCCGGCTGGGCCTGTCGAATTGTGTCTTCTTATTTGTGGGTATTTTAAGCGACTCAGATCAGCTTCTGCAGAACCGGCTAAAGTATCACCTTTTTTTCGTTCTGTTGAGTACTGGTGCTGTGACCAAACACGCGTCGGAACGATTGTTAGCCATTGAGTTCAAAGAGTTATGAGGCATGTTAGTAAGTCATTGGTTAGAATTGGAAATGATGCGCCCACGAAGATTCATTATTTGTTTGTCAAGCGCAAACTCGACCCCGCAATGATTATTAATTATGGTCATTTGGGGCCAGGAGGCTCTGGCGCCTTTCAAAATGAAGTTGAGGAGAAATTCCGGAGTTGCATTGGTGAACAAGATTCTGAAGTCTGCAATGTCGAGTTCCGGTAAGATAGTGATGTCGCCGGGGTATGGGTTTCTTTAACATCTGGAGGTGTGGAGGCTTCCAATTTAGGGTCTACAGACAATATACTTAATACATTTCTAGTATCAATTGCTGCGAACACTCGCATCATGCACGCCACGAGAGTGCGGCCGTCACACCCGTGCACCACAGGATCTAAAGAGTTTTTATAAGAGATTCAACTTTTATGAATATTTTCATTAGTAAGTAATAAGAAGTGTGGCCTAATTCTGACCCCAAGCTCCTTTCACAACAGTAGAAATACTTGAAGATACAGAAATATATCGAGATTTAGAGAGAGATAGGGCTAGGGATATAGAGATCTACGGTGATTTAGAGATTAGAGTTCCTTTTTCAAGGACAGAAAGAAAGGGATGAGCATGCTCGACCTCCTCATCCACGATTTGCTCCATGGTAGGTCTGCCGGTTTTAATGGCAATATGAGGGAAGTATGCACGGAGAGTTGAGATAATGTCTCGTCCTTCTCCTTCATGTCAAGGTCCTTCTCCTTATCGACAGAAGAATTGTCATCCGAGGAATTTATACGTTCGAGAAGAACAGAGGCATTAGCAACGCCTGGCCTTGTCATGTATATAGTAGCGTCAATCTTGGTTTGTTTCAACGCATGCAATTCTTCCCACACCCATTCGATTGTCAGCATATCACGTAAGATCCAGATCAATTTGAGTCTTTGTTTTTCGTTGTTATAAGATCTGCGAGCCAAGTCGTAGACCTCAGAGAAGATACCGGGAATACCATTTCCACCCGCCACGAATACGGCGTTGTCATGGTGCTCCACATGGCAGGCTTCTCCGTAAGGACCCTCCACAATCACTCTCATAGTGCAGGTCTTTCCAGGACGGTTGGCCAACACCTTGCTAATGTAGTGGGTGGCACCTCTCTTTCCCTTTAAGATAAACACAATCAGGTCCTTCTCAACCGTGGAGTCCAAGAAGGTGAATGGGTGCGATTGCCAAAAGTACCAGCTATGACAAAAGTACCAGCTATGACAAAAGTACACCCAGGCGTGACCTCCAGGGACAGAAGGCCAGTGGCTGGGCTTGGGCACAGTAACGCTCAAACACTCATCGGAAAGAAGAGTGATGGTAGCCTTTGGAGCACTAAACCAGATCATACGATTGATTCTCACCAATCTGTCTCTGTCAATAGACCATATAGCCACACAAGCAAACACCCAGGCCATAAATTTAAAGGAGCTGATGTGACGCCATGGTCCCAAAACAAAGCACATGGCCATGAGAATGTGCATCACCAAGAACACCTCGTAAAAGGCCCGATGAAGGAACAAGAGGCCTTGCATGCAGATGATGGATCCTAAAACAGTAGCAAGAATTCCATAAATAATGTACTCCTCCTTGACAAAGGCAGGGAAACCATTGTTCATTTCAGTGACCGAGTAGTTGACGGAATGAATGAAGATCAAGGCCACAATGGCTCTTCCAATCCATCTGTGGTACATAATAAACACAAGGGCATTCGTTGCATCTTGATGATTTCCTCCTCTCCACCTGCTTCTTCAAGGTTTCCAGCTCATGGTCCAAGTCCAAAGTGATGTAGTCCTTGATGTCTTCAAACAACATGATTGGTTTACGCTCCAAAACTCGAAATTCCCCGGGAAATTCCTCGGGATTTTTTGGGCTTTATATCTTTGGGCATTACTGTTTCTTCAAGACCATCGTTCTCCATAAAGGTGACCTCCTTCTTATGGATGGTAACTTTTGTAGAGTCACGAGATAATTCACTTATAGACTCCAGGGGTATTTTAAGTGCTTTTCTCTTTGGGCTAGGGATATAGAGATTTAAACGTTTCCACTTCTTCTCTCAATTTTACCATCACCAGTTACTACTAGAAGAGAATTATCTCCTCATTTAGCTCTAGTAAATAGCTACTTTTAAATAGCTCGCAACCTACATCATCGGATTCTTCAGGATATAACAGTACAATTCACTATTCTATATTATGGAGGAGTAGAAATTTATGGAGTTTAGTATAGTATAGAAGAAATGAGTCTAGGCCGATGGGAAAGTTGTACAGTATGGTATGGTCCCAGAGTTGGCCAAGATTGTCCCAGACAACTACACTTATGCCAGACTTGCGCTTTTGATTAAGGACAAGGCCAACTTGACCGATGAGCATGTGCACGATGTGGCCGCCTTTTTCAACGATGTTATGCTGCTCAAGAGTCAAAGCCACATGATGCTACCACCAACAAGGCTTACAACGCTGGATATGACCAGGGCTTCCATGCACACGATGGTTCCAAAGCCCATGATGTGTGTATAGTATAGTGAAGTATAGTGAAGTATAATATAATAGAGTAGAGTAGATTATAAAAGAGTATAGTTTAGAAGAGTACATTATGGAAAAGTAGAGTATAATAGAGTGTAGTAGAGTATAATATAGTATAGTACAGTACAGTATAGTATAGTATGGTAAGTATAATATAGAAGAGTATAAAAAGAAGGGAATATTACAGAAGTATAGTCTAGAAGAGTATAGAAGAGTATAGAAGAGTATAGAAGAGTAAAGTCTAGTCAAATGGGATAGTATAATAAAGAAGAGAAGAAGACAGATGAGTATAGTGCAGTAGAGTATGGTTGGTTTAGAAGAGAATATCATAGAAGAGTAGAGTATAATATAGTATATTATGTAATAAAGAAGCGAAAAATATAGAAGAGAAGAGTATAGAAGAGTGGAGTTTGATACAATGTAGTAGAGTATAGTATAGTGAAGTAATACATAGTGTAGTAAAGTACAGTACACTACAGTACAGTACAGTACAGAACGGTACAGTGCAGTACAGTACAGTATATAGAAAAGTAATTATAGAAGAGTATACCAAAGAAGCGAAGAGTATAGAAGAGTTCATTATGAAAGATTATAGGATAGAGGATGATGGTATGGAGGAGAAGAATAAAGAAGATAAGAATATAGCGGAGTGTAGCAGATAAGAGTATAATCTGGTATAATATAGTATAACACAGTAAAGTAGAGTACAGTATAATAGTAAGGAGAAGAAAATAGAAGAGTATGGTATAGTACAGTATATTGTAGAAGAGTAGAGTATAAAGGAGTAAAGTTTAGAAGACTATAGTCTAGAAGAGTAGAGTGTAATACAATGTAGTAGAGGGTAATTTTGTATAGTATGGTATAATACAATATAGTCGAGTATTATATAGTAGAGTATAACACAGTATAGTGGAGTAGAGAGAGTAGAGAGAGTATACAAGAGAGTAGCTTCTAGTACATGGAATAGTATAGAAGAGTACAGTATAGTCAGATGGTTTAGTATATTTGAGAAAAGTATATTATAGACGAGTAGAGTATAAAGAGTAGAGTATAGTATAGTACAGTACAGTCTAATAAAGAAGAATATAGAAGAGTAGAGTATAAGAGAGAGGGGAGAGCGGAATTGAAGAAAAGGTGATTCGGGCAGAAAGCGAGTCAAGAGAGGATTTCAAGACTTAGTAGAGGATGACCATCATTAAGATACGCTTGGTTTTATACCGGACTAGATACCGTATTTGAAATTAATTGACTATGCTTGATTATGTACCACTACAATAAACTAAACTATAGACTATAGAGTCTACGGGTCCAAGTCTTGAGGGTAGTAGTATATAGTTGTTTGCCGGTTCCTGCATATGGCACTGGCTTCAATGGATCCAGTTCTTCAGAATTCACTAATAACCCCGGTTTTTTGGTGGGTGGAGTATTCTATAGTGTAGTAGAGTATAGTATGGAATAGTATAGCACAGTTCAGTACAGTTCGTTTTCGCACCCAATTCCAGGTGCAGGTGCGGCAGGCATTTCGTTTTGGAACAACGCATATCCTTTAGGCAGCAAAAAGCCCCGAATTTTCTCAGTGAAGGTGAGTGTTTTTTTGGTTTCTTCAAAGTTAATGCTGATGTCATCATATTTTGTTTTCCATCTTTTGGACTTTCTCCAATGTCCAAAGTGCAAAAAACTCGTCTATCTGAGCAACTAGTGGGGAGTTCAGTACAGTTCAGTACAGTACAGTACAGTATAATACAGAACAGAAGATTATAGTCTACTATAGAAGAGTAGAGTATGGTAAAGTATAATATAGAATAGTACAGTATAGTAGAGTAGAGTAGAGTAGACCGTAGATTGTACTTATTCAACTAAATATTTTTATACCAGTAGGTACAGCTATAACCATTGTAGCAGATGTAAAGTATGCTGTAGTATCAATATCTAGACCTACAACGTAGTAGAGTGACAGATTTACCTTTTACATAGTTAAAACTTTTACATAGTTAAAAGTTTTCTCTAAACCGTACGTGATAGTTTCCCATCATACGGCTTGCCAAAATGATTTAGCTAAAGACCTAATTTAAAGGTTTATTCTTATGATGTTTAATATTATAAACCATATCTATATTAAATTTAGTATCTAATACTCTTTTCCCTTGCTTATTTATCTTAAGTATATTTAGATTTCTACCATATCTTTTTATTACTTTTTTTTTGGTATTTAACTTATGTTTTCTACCCAAAGTTAATCCACAAGAGTAATCAAGAATATATAATAATCTAATAAACCTTTAGCTATATGTAGATATGTATTAACAATTACACTATCTGATTCATGTATATATTTACCTGAGCTTTTGGTTCTCCAGTATGGTACTTCCATAAAATATAGTACTTCCATTTATTTTTCAGCTAGCCTATCTATTAATTCTCTTATTGGTGCATTAATTTTAGATTTATAATTAGATAAAGGTGTAATATCATTAGAAGAGTACCTTTTTCGTACATCAAAACGAAGGGGTTGAGATTTCATAAAAAAAAAAAGTGTCCAATTTTCAAGGATGTTGGGTTCAATATTTCGAGGGACTCGTAGGGTTTATATATTGTGGTGGAAATGAGCAGATGATTACAGATGGCAAAGACAATCGGCCCACCGATATCTTAACCACACCGGAATACAGACCTAGTGAGCCATTGGAACTAATAAACACAAGACCGTTACTACCGAGCCCCAGAGTTGATTGTGGGCTGTACGGTATACACCACCAAGATCGATCTCTAGGGCTTGAGATGTATGATTGCCGAGATGTTTTTGGGCAAGCTCATTTTCCAGGGCCAGTCTCTGGAACTATAATTAAGCCAGAGTATAACAAAGAACCGAAGAATATAGAGGAGTATAACACAGTAGAGTAGAGTAGAGAGAGTATAATATGAGGGGTATATGGAATAGTATAGAAGAGTAGAGTATAGTCAGATGGTTTAGTATTTTACAGAAGAGTTTAATATAGTAGACTAGACTATATCATACTAAAAAGAGAGTAGTATAGAAGAGAATATTCCAGAAGAGTATAGTCTAGAAGAGAAGAGTATAGTCTAGAAGAGAATGGTAGAGTACAGTACGGTATGGTATAGTATGGTATGACAGGGTAAAATGTAGAACAATATTATAGAAGTGGTTTGCTCAGGTTATTTGTTTTTAATTAGGTTGTGAAGGGAAGTTTCCTAAGTGGTCTGTAATATACTCAACGGTCTATATTTTACACTGCATTACAGTAATGTTAAGAGTAAATAAAAGTGCAATTACTTTTAAAAAAAGAAAAAAAGTAGTAGGATAATTTATGGATTGTATGATTGAATTGTGGGAGTGGTAAAGAGAAATATTTTGGTTTTGAAGGGTGAAACTTGGATGGTTTTAGAAGTTATAGTTCCATGAAGAAAGGACTCATGACCTTGACTTGACATTCCTGATGTATTTACTATTTCTCCATTTTTAACAGAATTTAAGCATTTTTTCTGCTCGAATCTATAGAATGGGTCTTTAAAAAAGTATACTGGAAATTGTAATGCTTAACTTGGGGGATACCTTTCTGTCTCATGCACGCAAAGGGTTTATATACAGGTTGACGCGTATGTGCAGGTCAGCTTGGGGTGGTGGTTTTCAGGGTTCCAGCCAGCCCAGCAAGTTCTTACTTGGGAAGTGTGGTTCAGCTATTTCATATATGACGTCATCCAAGTTTTAGCCAATTTGATCCGATTGTGGGCGAGAAAAAGTAGCCTTTGCTCGTGCACTGCTGCATGCACCTGCATCTAGTCTCCCACGGTCCCCATCATCTCCATCCCTATCTCCATTTTCATCTCCATTCTTTCTCTCTATCTATCTCTATTTCTATCTCTATTTCTATCTCTATTTCTATATCGCAAGGTGTATAGAACGTGGAGGTTGGCCAAAATCCCCAGGGACCCTCTAAGGTTTATTACCGTATTTGTATACAAATAATTTACTACGGAATGTACTGGTATAGAGAGTAGTATGGAGAAAATCATTTGTATAAAACAGTACATGTATAGAGCAGCACACATAATTTATGTATAGAGAGCAGTACATATAAAGCAGTACATATAGAGCAGCATATATAGAGCAGTATGTCAAAAGCATTTAATGTATAAAACAGTATGGAGTAGGTATATGTATAAAACAGTACATGTTTAGAACAGTAAGTATAAAAACGAGGATATTTATAGAGAGAATGTATAGAGAATTATAGAGCATTATAGAGAGAATGTATAGAGCAGTACATATGGAGATCAGTAGAGCACAGTAGACACTTTTAGATGACTATTAGACACTGGTAGATACTGGTGGACAATTATTAGACAGATTGGAGAGTTACTTAGACCCTAGTAGATACTGGCAGACACAGTTGGACACAGTTAGACACTATTAGAGTATTAGACAGTATTAGACAGTATTAGACAGTATCAGACAGATTGGAGAGATAAAGACACAGTTAGACAATATTAGACACTGTTAGAGAGAAGCATATATATATAGCACAGTATAGAGCAGTTGAATTGAAAGCAGTATATGTATAGAGCAGTATATATAAAAGGTAGTATACAGAGAAGATAAAAATTAGTCATGTATAGGGACGAGAGTATGGAGTAGGGGAGAAGAGTATTGGTGCTATGAAGTGTGGCTTTCTGCGGGACTGGGGACTTACTTACTGAGCTGCACTATCTACAGGAACGTAGATATAATTTCAGTGAAAAAAAAAGTGTAAACAGAAATTTTTCTGTAAAAAAATAAAATCTGAAAAGTGGAATAACGGGAGAATTCGGTTTTAGAGTCGAGATTGATTTTTAGCTTGGAACAATATCGTGGGATTCTATTGAAAACCTTAAGTGTCCTTTTTGCATTTTCCCTCGCCCCAGCCTCGTTGCAATACTTTATTTTCAATTTGCCGAGAAATTCCTTCGTCTACATTTTCTGACAAGGCACTGAAATTACGTCCGGAGGTACAGGTCTGGCAGGAGATGTACGGGTATAGCAGGAGATGTACGGGTCTGGGAAGAACATGGAGACGTTTAAAGAGACCGCACTCATTCCTGGTTCTCTGGTTAGTGTGAAAGGGGAATTAGGGGTCAAGACATTGTGAAAATGATTGAGTGAGAAGCGGGACCTGCACATAGCGCGCCAGGGCTTAACTTTTAAAGCTAAAGATTCATTTTTACCCAAAAAAAAAAAAAAAACAAAAAAGAAAGCAATGGCCAGCAAACCACCACCACCGGTTTCTTCCGGATTTATGCTACCCAAAAAATTAACTTGGGTTCCTGCACCCAGCACAGGCTTTAACCTTGGAGAAACATCTTGGCGTGTTTCTCTCCCCCCACCCACTCCTCCAAGTTTTGCTCGGTCTACCCTCCGGCTCGCCCATACCAAGTTGTTTATTGCTAACCTGCAGATTTCTAAGCGCATGACAGAAATATCCCAACCCGTCGGTCCTGCATACAAGCGGCCTGCGTAAAGAACGCTAGGGAAAACCAGCCCCGGCAAAAATTGGCGTTTCTCGTCTCCATTCCACAGATGATCTGACACCTTCTGTCATGAGATCTTCTTCGATATCTACGAGAGGCCTTGCATGCGGCACATTCTGGGCCGAAACGACGGTGAAAAACGGGGAAAACGGGGGAAACGGCCAGCGAAACATTCTTGGGGCTAGAATTCCACTGATTATATCCGAACACCGGAATTGGGCGCTTGCTACGATCTATGCTTGTTAGACGATGGCGGACTATCCATGCCGTATCTCATTTTCGAGACAGGACATGTGGCTTTGGGCAAATTCCTAAAATTGGTGGGCCACTGTGCAGGCCGGACCTTAGGGGAACGGAATTTGGGGCCAGAATTCCTTACCATGACCGGTTTTGGAGGCTGTGGCAGGTTCATAACCCGGGGGGAGCCAACGGTGCTCCCTGCTCGTCACTTACGCTGCACGCACCATACTCACATGCACGATTTATGCACGGGCCACATCGAACTTCTCAGCGAGTAAGTAATGCAACGTTGCCCATATAGATGGCCTCATCAAGCTGCAGCTACTAGACTGCCACGTTTTTTTTTGACAGCAGAGCAAGTGAAGGCAAATTCTCTCATGCATACTTCTTAGTGCCGACGGGGCTCGTAACCAGCACATTGTTCCTTTGGAATTTGCGCCTGCACCTAAAATAGCGCTTCTTTGTCTGCAGCGCCTTGCATGCAGATTTTAAACGTTTAGACGACGTACATGCACTTACCGTTTTGGGCAACCCATGCACGCTACATTCCTTCCCTCGCTTTTAAGCATGTAAAGGATCTTAAACCCGAATCGGGACTGCATCAAGGGAGGTTGCACATTTTAAGAAAGCTCCTATTCTCCAGTCAGAAACATGTGAAGAGAACTTTTTACATCCTGCACATTGTGTTTTCTGACTGCGACAGGTGTACGGGTGTATAGTGCTCCGAATTCCGCTGCGCCCAACGATATCATGTGCCATGAAATTGTACACGTCTTTGGGAATCAAGTGAGTTTTCATTCTTTTTCTTTTTGTACTTTGTATTTTGTATTATTGGGTGTACGGGTCTCCAGAAACTTGTCCCGCGCACGACCATAAACCTTAGAGACTGCATAGAGGAGATTAGTCTTGGTGAGCTTGGCTAAAGCGGTCACGTGATCGCGCACGCATGATTTCGCACACCTAAACAAGACACCAATTTACACCCTACAAGAGTACCACCAAAGAGTAAATTGGAATAACGAAATGGCCATTGAGGAGCACGAGGCGTCTGTGCAGGACCGGGATTCTACGGTGCAGGACAATTCACAAACCCCGGACCTCCCCCGTCCTGAATCCCCTCACTCCCCCATCCAGGCTCCACAAACCTCCCCGGCTATAGATCATGAACCATTAACCCCCACGGAATCAGAAAAAGAAAAAGACACAAATCAAGAAGAGGAAAAAGAAAAAGAAGGGGCCCAATGTGCAGGAAATTCAGACAATGCTGACAATTCCCCTGAATCCCCAGTTAAACCCGAAAATGCAGGGATAACAGAAAGTCAAGGTGGACTGCATAATGACCAGACGGCTGAATCTCATCCCCATGAAAATCCAGACGTTTCTAAAGTCCCAGAATCTTCTACAGATGTTTCTGAAGTTCCAGAATCTTCTAATCCCGATGTTTCTGAGGTTCCAGAATCTCCCAGTACTACAGTTTCCCAAAATGCAACGCCAGAGCTCGAAGATGTACCGAAAAAAGCCAAACGATTAACTTTACTGGAGAGATTGGCACTAGCTGCTAAGAAAAAGAAGGCCCAGAAAGATGGGAATAAGGCCCAGAAAGATGAGAGCAAGGTTTCGGGCACTTTTGAGGCTAATGACGGGTCAGAAAAGGCCGAAATAGCGGAAAAAGCCGAAAAAAGCGACCCAAAAGTGGAAATTGGGTCTGAAAATGAGTCTAATACCAAAACTGAGAGTGTATCTGAAAGTGGGGTTGAAAAAATTCCGGATTTAAGCCCTAAAACCCAGGATTTGGAGCGTGAAATCAAAGAGCTTCGACAAAAACTTCGGGAGGCCGAAAAAGAGGCCGCTAGGAGTGCAAAGGCCGAGAGAGATGCAGCCCGAAGTGCCAAACCCGAGCCGGTGACCAAAAAATCCGAAGAACTCGAGAAAAAAATCGCCGAAAAGGACAATGTGATCCTGCAATTGATGCAGGAAGGACAGGAGCTTTCCAAAAAGGAATTGAAGCTCAACGAGAAAATCAAAAGCCTTGTGGCCAGCAACACCAAGCTCGAGGCATCTCTACGAACATATGCAGACAAGAACCAGGAAGCACTTTTGAAATTGGAGGAGGTGGAGGATTACGTGCAGAAACACAAGTTCAAGAATATCGAGCAATTCATGGGGCACGTTTCGGACTTGAAAGAGAAAGTTTCGGTGCTCGAAACCAGCTTGGCCAAGGAGCAAAAAGGAGATTGGCAGGCCAAGTATAGAGAGCAAGAACAGCTTTATACGCAGGAATCCCAGCAAAGAAAAGCCACGGAAAACAAGCTAAGCGAGGCGTTGCTCCAGATGGACTTGGCTCGGAACCAGCATAAGTTGGAGATTCAGTCCAAAGACGATATCATTAGCTCGTTGAACAGGGACATTTCGCAGGTCAAAGGTGAAAACGCACAGGAACTTTCACGGCTTGAAACCAAAATCGAGCTCTTGAGGTCTGAAAATGAGAATTTCCTTAAGTTCTCCCAGGGCCCGAAATCGGATCCAGAAATCTCCAAAGATGATTCCTCGGCAGATGCCGATTACATCAAATTGAGTGAAAACCACCTGAATTTACAGGCCCAGTACCTCTCGTCCCAGGAAAATTGGAAGACCATTGAAATGAGTCTTGTGGGCAAAATCGAGCTGCTTCTGGAGTCGGTGCAGAGTTACCAGGCAGCCAAACAAAAGACTCTGGCGGAATTGAAGAGGCTCCATGGCAAAATCAATGCGCAGGACGACCAAATGGTCAAATTGGCCAACGACAATGCCAAGCTCGTGGAGTCGCTCAAAGACGCAGAGTTCCAACTCAAAATGAAGGTTAACGAATTACTGGATCTTGAGGCTAAATATGAAGAAGTCACCGCCATTTTTAACTCCGACCGGTCCAACTACAATATGAAAATCGATACTTTGGGTCAAGAAATCAAGGCTCTTACGGCGCAGGTGGAGGCTGTGGAACCCAATAGCGGTGGTTTTGGCTTATCAAACGCCAGAAAGTTCAAAGAAAATGGGCTTTTAATTGATATGAAGCCTCCTCTCCGCACCAGCCAATCCAACTTTGCATTGACTCCAAATATGAGTTCGGCAAGCATAGCAGCTCAACAGCTCACGTGGGACGATCCATACCAATCCAGGAGCAATCTGATTCTAGAAAGAACCGATCGAAATTACGAGAGAAATTACGAGAGAAACCTGGTTTATGAAGATCGGAACGTTTCCAGCCCATCCTTGGAGATCTACCCCTCGGAAGCCCCCGATGCTTCGAGTTCCGTCATCAATAGTGGCATCCCACTGAGTGCAGGAGCCACGAAGAATATCCAGATCATCAGCAAAATGAGTTCTACGGTTAGAAGGCTCGAGACCGAGATCATGACGTTAAAAGAGGAAAACGAGCAGTTGGTTGCTCAGAAAGATGCGGCGCAAAGAGAGATTCTCGACCGGTCTGATTTGGTTCTGAAAATTAGTGACCTTGAAGCAGAAGTCGCTACGCTAAAGGCTTCCTTATTGGAAAAGGAAAAGAACGAAGAGACGCTTTTGGAGGTGATTGGCGAAAAATCCGAGCGTGTGGAGGAATTGAAGGCAGATGTGGATGACCTTAAGGACCTCATGCGCCAGCAAGTGCAACAGATGATAGAGATGCAGGGAAAGTGATGGAGTTATCGGGAAGAATTTCAAGTCTATTCAAAAACACATGAATTAAACCAAGTGTTTCATTGGGATCCATGGTTTTGGACCAGATCTCTTTATCTATCGTCACGGTTATGGCTGGCTTGGTGGAAGAAGGTGTTTGATTGAAGAATGTGTTTGGTGGAAGAAAGTGTTTGGTTAAAGAAATGCTTGGGTGTTTGATGTTTTCGTCTTCTTCTAAGAAGCTCCGATGGTCAGCTGGTTAAGTCGAAAGACTAAGCATAAAGTCTTGTACCTTTCGGGAGCATCCACTTTTGGCAAGATTCCACTATTCTCATATGATCATCGACGAAGGACATCGGATGAAGAATGCCACGTCCAAGCTTTCTATTACCTTACTTCAATACTAAAAGACTAAGAACAGATTGATCTTGACAGGTACGCCGTTGCAGAACAACTTGCCTGAATTGTGGGCACTCTCGGGTCTAGTCCTGCAGTTAAACCACTACGCCAGTCTCTCGATTTACTGATTCACAGTGACATCGATGGAGAATAAACCCCGGATTTCATTGCCAGTAACTGCTGGGCCATGGATACTTAAGAAACCGAGATTTCTAATCCATCCATTCTTCTAGTCCTTCCGTTTAAGGCCCAAATCAGTGAATGATTATTTGCATTAAATATAAGAAAAACTTGTTATCTTACTTTAATCCTAATTCAGAAGAGATAATAGAGCCATATGTTCTGCCACTGAAAAAGTATACAAGTATAGAGGATTTTGTTAAGCAGATGGAAGAATTGGAAAAAAAAATATGCAGATAAAGTAAAGCAAATAAGAATAAGATTTGATGATATAGTTAAGTATATTCGAAGTAGTTCTGCATTGAAAACGTCACGTTTCAAGTCGAGACTGCGCTTGAGCCTGATAAGTTGGAGGATGATGGAGAGCAGTATGATTTGATTAAAAAGCTCTTTTGTGGTAAAACGAAACAAACTATTCGCCCTCTGGAAAGAGTGTTGTTTGACCGGGAAAAGTTGATGGACTATAAATCTCTTAAGGGAATCTTGGCAAAAAAACGGCAGGAGGTGTTTGAGTGGAAAACCAAGATCAAGGCTCTTGAAGACCAGAAAAAATTCCTCCTAGAGGCACACCCATCCACCAAGGTCTCTGTTGTGGATCCCTTGACCGCCACTGTGAGATACTTGAGGACAAAGGTTCTCATCAACCACGAACTTAGCATCAAAGAGGAGACTATAGAGGCGTTGGAGTCCTAGATCAAACAAATGGGGAATGTTGGGGTAAAAATGATTTAAATGTTTGGATCTTTTTGATATAGATGAAGATAATAAAGTATTAAAATTTAGGAGTAAACGTTTAATAAATGAAGCTAGAAACAAAGTACATTAAAACTATTTCGACAGGTGTATGCTCCTCGGTGAAATCGTGCTCGGTGTCCAAGCCATGGTGATAGAAAAATGCAACCATTGCCTGTGGATGTAATGTAGTGTAGTGTAGAGGGGAGTTGCTAGCCACGGTTCGAGATTACCTCCGCGTACGTGATGCACATTTGTAATTCTCCGCATGTCACTTGCGAGCCATACTCACACTCAGTTCCAGGGTATAATTTCCACTGGTTTTCTCTATTTATATAGTGTTAATTTTTGCTGCTCCATTTTCACTCTTCCATTTTTGACTCTTCCATTTTTGACTCTTCCATTTTTGACTCTTCCATTTTTGGCTCTTCCATTTTTGACTCTTCCATTTTCACTCTCCCATTTTTGACTCTTCCATTTTCGTCCCTCTATTTCCACTACATTATTCTTCACTATTTGATTTTCACTATTTTCAAGGCTATTACTATCAGACATTTAGACCATCTACTTATACACCTGACTTTCCTTCACCTTGAGATCTGCGATATTATTCTGCCATGTCCCCACTACTCACTCACTACTCACCTCACAGTGACTACCGCTACCATTACCACCATCCACTTAACTTAAAAAAAAATATTCAATTTCTTTTTTTAAAACACTAAACACCCTCTTCAGTTTATTCACAGTATTGGAATTTTTTGGTATTACGGTAATATGGTATTATGGTATTGCGGAATGATTGTCTTGGTTGAAGTACAGGACCGCACCCATTAGGTGAACCAACTACACTAGAGTCTTCTGATAAAATTACTAAAATCCCTTGGCCGAGTGCTTAAAGGGTTTAGCAGCTTGCTTTTCATTATTGATTTTATTTCATTCGATCATGAATCTATTTCATTTCTAGTATGTAGAATTAGTGCACTGAGTATACAAGTGTAGTGTAGAAGTGCAGTAGTTCAGACTAGTAGCACCAGTATAAATTAGTATGTCATGTAATATCATGAAATCACATTTTCAATAAATTCAGTATTGAGTATTTAAAATTTAGTATTTAGTATTGGTATTCATTATTTGGAATATTTTAATGGTGAACGAGGAATCTTTAACAGCATCTGGTGAGAGAAGTGGAGGATTGAGAGATGTAAAAATGGTAAATTGTGATATCGAAAACAAAAAGTAAAAAAAATTGGGGGAGGGGGGAGGGAAAAGGGAACTTTTTAGTAGATAAGCTTGGACGATCCAAACATGGATCTAAAGCTTGTTAACAATAATAATTAAATAAAAATAATAAAAAGTTGGATGTCCTCAGTATGAAGAAATAATAATAGACTTTAACAGTTGGTGATTTAAATAGTATTGGAAATTGGTGAAGGTTTAGAAAAGTTTGAAAGTTTGTTTGAAATAGCTAATAATGAATAGAAATTATATTTAATAAACTACTAACCAAAAATAATTTAAGCTGAAATTAAGGACTTTAACTATCTCACGACATTCTCCTACTTATTTTTTCCTAATTATGGCTTCCCCCAATCCCTAGCTTTTTTTCCCCTTCTTTTAATGTCTTTTCTCGTGGTTGCTTCGTATATATCTCTACATCACTACTAGTATGCGTGATACAAACTTTGAGGCTCTGATACTTCGTTCAAAGTATGTATCCGTCAGAACGTGTGCAATAGAATCGTCAAAAGTGACAGTATTCCATGGATTTAGATATCTGAGCATTACCTCGAATGCCTTCCACACTGATGGCTGTCGTGTTGTGACTAAGCTTGGGCCTGATCACGTCTCTGTCTCCAAAGATAAATCTTACGATTACTCTGATGTAGAATCAGTAAGAAGAGTAGCTAGAATGGGGATTAGAGAAAGGGCATCAAAATAAACTAGACAAGCCAAAAAGGAAAATAAACTAGACAAGCCAAAAAGGAAAATAAAAAATAAAGGTTTATTACGTCCAGTTCAAAGTCCCGATGGAAGTGGAGCTAAGGATCCGTTGACAATAGTCATTTTAATTTATATAATGTGGCTAAAGAAGGTTCTGAAACTTTAATGAGAATAGTGACCAAGAAATAGAGGTAAGAGCAAGAGATTTTGGGAACATGTGTGGGTTATAAAATCGGGGTTTGGTCTATTATTGAACATTAAATATAAGGGAGGGGGAATAAGGAGAAAAATATTTTGTTTATTTAAATAGTGCATTATAAATATTACAAAGCTTCAAACTCAGTTAAATCACTTATTGATCATACTACATCCCAGTTCAACGAGAATCACAAATTAGTGAACGTTCAAAATTAGAAAAGTTCAAAATTAGAAAAGTTCAAAATTAGAAAAGTTCAAAATTATAGAATTCCACTTTCTATTAAAGTTTACAAGAAGCAGGTTTCGTCGTCTCACTATCTCATCTCACTATACAATTATATGACGTCATAAGTCCCCAGTCCCCAGTCCCCAATCACTAGATGCTTATGTATTATGTGTCTTGAGTTTTTTCACAATCCCATTCATCTCATATCATGTCATTCCATTACGTCTTTTCTGTATATCATCCATATCTCATATCTCTGTCCTTGTCATTGCTCCTGGCCTCAATGATTTGCGAGATGGTAGGTTTATCTTGGAATCAAATTACATAGGTTATTATTGGATAACACAGTTTCTAATACCAAGAAACCAATGTAAGATTAAGGGACAAACACTGTATACCGAGAAGGGCTAGTATGTTATAGCTAGAGTATTTCAAAATCAAAAAAAAAAAAAATTGTTAATGATTTTTTCGAATTTCAATAGAAATGTCTCAAAATTGGGTTCTGGTGAGTTTCTGGTGTTTCACAGGACACGAAAACAGAACCAATAGAGGAGGAAATTAGGGTAAATGGAAGCCCCAAAATTTATCAAAAAAAAATTAAACCTAGAAATCAGTAAATTTTAAGGAGTCAGAAATTTTAACAAAGTGAACAAAAAATTTCAGTCTAGTCGGAGATTGGAGCCTTGTCATTCTGATCAAGAGTGTAGTAGAGATCTGATGTCGAGATAAGCGACTCAAGGCTTATAACATGGTGAACTTCCATTGGTTAATTCATAAGCTAGAAACAGAGTGTTCCTTTCACTAAAGTGTTCTTTTCACTAAAGTGTGCTTTTCACCAAAGTGTGCCTTTCACCAAAGTCAACTGTTCAATTGTTCACTTTTCAACCCCTCTATTTCAAAGTCTTCAATTGGTCATAGTTCAACGTTTCAACTCTTGAAACTGTTAAGTTGTTCAACTTCAATTCTCAATTCCTCAATCTGTCAATTGTCCAACAATCCAAAGCAAATGCATTTTGTTATTCGATTTGGTCACTCGAAGACATGGAAACATTTCAAGACTGCCTTGTTCCTCTCTCTGCTTGAGCTTTGTAAAAAATTATAGTGGCTGTAGAAGGGGGAAGCTGTACTTATATAGTAAATTCTGCGGTGGCCGCAAAACGCCACCCCCCCTTCTGCGATGTTCACAAAAACGATAAATGAGGGGAATCCCCTTTTGCCGAAAGGTATATAAACGCGGCCATTTTCCCTCTATCTTGATATCTATTTTTACAGCCTATCTTACCATATCCAATTGCTCTTGGCTAATCCACTTCAATCATGCCTACTCGATAATGACTACACAATATCCACTACACAGATCTTTTCACCAAAGTGTGCTTTTCACTAAAGTGCATTTCCCTTATTTTCTAGACTGCAGTATTTCTTAGGCTGCAGTAATCTATTTTTTTTAGTGCACTTTTCTGGAGAGTTTCATTAGCGAGCGGACTTGGTTGGGTGCAGGAGCTGAGGCGCGCATTTGACGGCACGCACCAAGGAATTGCTCTTTAACATGTCTCGCAGACCGTCTTTTGGAACCATCCAACACGATCGGGAACGACACTATGGGCTCGATTACCCCCCAAACAAGGTGGAGATTCTGCGGATGCAGGAAGATCCTCGGCTGCGTTTTTACTCCCGAAATTCCCCCCGCTCCGTGGTCTGGCCCTCTTTCTTACCTTACCCCACAGAACCGCAGCACGACCGGGCCAAGTTCTTGGCTCATATAGTGGCCCACCTTTATATTGCTTTACGGAGCCAGGATCTCCAGGGTGCCATTTCCGTGAGTGCAAGGGACTTGGCCGCCCTTCGGGATGTCCTGGGGTTTTCCGATGTGGACGTGGCGTTGGAGACCAATCTCTTTGAAATGGCCGAGGAGTCCGCTGAACATGACCATGACCATGGGGATGATTTGCCCGATGCTGAGGCCGAAGATGATGACCAGGGGCTCGAAGATAATGATGAAGACGACGATAATACAGATGATGAGGATGACTACGATATGGCTTACGATGAGGATGCAGAGAAGGACGGCAGCTATACGTTTTTATCGGGTGGATCTGCTAGCCAGCACCGCAAGTCGCCCAAGTCGGCTGCCGTGGTCAATGTACGTACCTGGACCCATGAGCTCCTCGTGTGGCTCAAGATGAAGTACGATATGCCCATCTCCTTGCGGATCTCGCTAGCAAAGGTCTACTATGCCATCTGCTGCAGCAGGGGCCAACACCTTAACCTCAAGATCTACGTGCGGACGTTTGAAACGCTCACGAAACACCTGGACCTTTTAAAGGCCCATGGCTTGGTGTTGCCCTGGACTCCGGTGCTCAACGACCTTCTTTTGCACTTCCCCACCGCTGATGCCTTACACCATCCCCTGGAAAAGAAGGATCTCGGCCAGGTGCTTAAATTGGGTGAACGCGCCGCCAACTTTTTTGGCCGGGACGCCTTGCCGGAGCTTTTTAGACACTTGGCTTCCCGGTACTCCATCCCCAATGCCACTTCCGTGCTCTGGTGCATGCGCGTGTTGCCACAGAACTTTGGCTCAGTTATAGATCCTTTGGATACCCGCCATTATATCCCTGGCTTCTTTGCCATGTGGCGGAAACTCAGCACCTGCGATGGCATCGACCTGCACGTGACGTCGGTCTTTGGCAAGACCGCCATGTCGTACTTGATGCATCTTGCATCTTCTGGCTCTGAATCTGAATCTGAGGCCCAGGATTTCGGCATTTACACGGCCCTCCAGTTCCGTCATATCATGAACTCGCTTGTTACCAGTTTAAGCATCAACACCAAGAAATTTGGTTCAGTCAAGACGAAATTCTTCCATGGATATGCGAGTGCCATTGTCTTCTCGCTTAATGGCCTGAAACCTTTGGTGAAAAACGGCATTCTCGACCAAATCAGTACCATTCTCAATGCCATTGAAAGTTATGTGCATCCTTCCAATAGTGGTGATTGGTCCAGACCTATTTCCAAGTTGGTCCATAGCTTGGCATATCAGTTTCTAAAGAGATACAATATGGAACGCCAACCTTACGGTTCGTTATACACTCTTCCCGAAAACCTCAAGATTCCAGATGCCGTTGTCAAACGATTTGTGGCCATTCTTATTCCTTTGGTGCATACAGGACTCCAGTCCAAACGGGAAAGTGCATCCGAGGCGTATTTGATGGCATTGGGCCACTTGGCGCATTTGGACCAAGAATCCACTCTTGGGTGCATTTTGCCCGACTTATACGAGTCGCTCCAGGGCGTGATCTCTACACATCGAGTGATCATTGGACTCGAGGCATTACAGAAAACGGCCCGCTACTTTGCGGCGGTTCCTGTGTACAGACTCCACCTTCCTCGGCTCCTAGAAATGTTACTTCCCGGAATTGATTCCAATGACTTAACCAAAACAATCCATACATTGGATGTATTCGCCACGGTGGCCACTTTTGTGCCGTTGGCCGACTTGGCGGATGGAAAAGGCGATATGGGTCTTGCTTTGGAAATCACAAACCTGCACCTAGAACATCTCCACCGGCAACTTTTCGGCGAATCTGCTACCTTTGAATTTGACCCCGGTTTGGAGTTGCAGGCCTTGAAAGAGTCCACATCATCATTCAAATATATTGTCAAGTCCTTGTGCAAGCGGCTTTTCTTGCTCATTGAAAACCTCCCCGATTTGGCCAAAAGCCATGGTGTGGAAAAATACTTACTGGAGATTTTGCCCAAACTCGTGATTGTGATTCTCGAGGGCATGTCCGATGATATTTTCGTTGCATTTCGCCAGGAATGGCTCAACTTCATTGCTGATCATACCATCCATGCGGTGGTGGAGGTAGTGGCCGATATAGTGGGGGGCATTATTAAACGGGACCCCAGCCACTTTAAGAAATTGGCTCCGGTGTTGATTGATAAGATCTACGAGGAAGTGTCTGAAAATGGGGCTGGTCAGTCTCGTACTGGGGTGGATATCATTCCACGTGACCAGACGCTTTTCTGGAATCTCCTCATCTTGAACTCGGCCGTGGGGAATGCTGGGCTGCAGGTTGTTCCTCTCGGCAAAAAGTTGCAGGAGCTCTCGTTCTTTTTGATGGAATCAGTGAAAGGCCCAGTGGTTTTTGGCAGTTCCCAGCTTCTTAACCAGATGCTTCAAGGTGTGACCAAAATCCGGCTCAGTGAGTCACGGCTTGTGAGCCCGAAATACGTGGAAAAACACGGGTTCACGGCGGAGTGTTGGGGCGGATTTCAGTTTGACGAGTACCGCTTATCGAAGGAGAACTTGACCTTTGATTGGTTCATGCCGGGGGCCGTGGAGATTGACTTTGCGGTGTCTTCATTTAAGGCGCACATGTCCAAGTCGCTCACGAGCATCCTGGGGATTTTGAAGAGCTTTGTGGCCAATGAGAAGGCCGGAGAAGTTGGTTCCTTGAACTTAGCCGATGAACTCAGGGCCAACTTTCTCTACCTTGGCTATGGGCTTAGTGGAATGTCCAATCTCTTCGATCCTTCTTTTGACGAGGATATTCCCGAGCTAAGCAATACCGGTGGTTCGATTCAGAGCCGGTTTCGGCTTCTAGAGGGAATCCGCAAGATCGGGGCCGCCAAGTTCCCCGAGAACGAGCCGGAAATCGAAGCCATCCACGAGAATTTGGAGCAGATCGTGCGGGACATCGAGGGCTTGGACGAGGATACCGTGATGTCCGACACCAACGATGCAGGAGCAGGCGTCGAACTCAAAGTTGTGGCGTCCAACGAGGCCAGTTCCGGCATAGACTTCAAGCTCGGGCAGGTCAATGGATCTGTTGAGAGTCTCGAGCTGAAAACCCCACAACCAAGGCTTTCAGAATCGCCCAAATTGGACGCCTCGGGAAGGGCTTCCCCCAATCTCGCCGGAATGGACATGTCTTCAGTCAACCCCGGGATCACCTTCCGGGAAAGAAAGCTCTACACCAGCAGCTACTTTTTCGGAGACGATATCCATACCCGGCGCCGCAACCAGGCGTATTTGGAGATCCACCGCATGCGCCACTTGGTGGGCAAGAGTCTCCACCTCATTTTCCGGTTCATGAAGACCCATCTCTTCGACAACACCAAGCTTTTCAAGCACTTGCTCTACACGTTGAATCTCTGGTTCAATGATGTGGGCCGAGAACGGCTCTTGGACCATAGCCACGCCCGGATCTCCATGGGTTACGTGGCGCAGCTTCAGCAGGTGAAGAAGCTCAAAAAGCCATTTACAAGAATCTACTTTGGGGCCCGGTTGGAAAACTACCACCTGATGCGAGTGGCTTTACATGCTACTTCCAGAACCATGTCTCCTTTGGATAAGGTGCTTCTTGAAGATATCGTGAAGATGGCGTCTTCGACATATGCATCCATTGCCGATCCAGCACAAACCACTCTTACCGAGTCCATGAAAAGAGTCAATGGCTCCTATGGTATCATTATCAAGTATGCACTCCGGCACCTTTCCAAAGCACTCAAGGAGAAAAACTATAAGTCCATCAAAACAGTTCTTGCGGTTTTCCAGCTTAAAAGTGTCCGGTCCAAGCTTCAAGGTGATTTCTTTAATCTCCCCAAGTACTTGACCTTACTCAACAAATGTTTTGGAATCGACGACGAGAATATCAACAGCACTTCTCAAAACTCCATGAAGGAGTTATGTGGCTCGGTGTTTTCGCCGTCCAGCACGTGCTTGATCCAAACCGACTTGGTGGAGTCCATCAAACCTCCGGAAGAATTCATTGATCTTGAGGTGAAAGTGCTCAAATGCGCCAAGGACTCCAAACGGGGCATTTACCTTGACAAAATCAAGGAGTTGGAGACCGTGGCCATCACGTGTGCACGGAATGCCACGCATTGGAGATCCAGCTCGCTTAATCTTTCGCTTGTGGTGATTTTGCAGAATAAAATCGGGGTTCCGGCCAGTGCTGAGGCTTTTGAAGTGTTAACAAAAGTGGCCAGCTCAGACCACCCGATTCTTTCCAGATTGGCTCTCACGGGGCTTACCAAGTTGGTCAACAACTTGCAGATTCTTTCTGCTTATGACCATAACGTGGAGAACGAGTATAATGCGGATTATACGATGAACTCGATGAAGAGTATCGACACTAGACCGGAAAACGGCCAGTCGTTCCAGAAAAAATGGCAGTTGGAGATGATCAACCCTGAGCCTTCGTTTTTCATCGATAACCGGTTAGGAACGGGCTGGCTTTTTTGGGACGAGAGCATTTGCGTGGTGAAAAACACCCAATTCACTGAAATGGCAATGAGTGACTCCGATGGAAAAGCCCTTGACAAATTTGCCAGTCAAGTGACCAAAACTTGGTTCCAGGAAATCGTCAATATATGGATTGCAGATGCAAACCTTGCTTTCCAAGGCACAGATGTATACATCACAGCGGTGCTCGTGATGCTTATGTCCAATGGGCGTATCCAGCACATGACGTTTGGGGAATTGCTCCAAATCATTGAAAACGCTTACGATAAAGACGAAAAAGCTTCGCATATCGTGGTGTGTGAGTTGGTGACGGGAGTATTGGTGGGGTCCAAATATATCCATCCTGACTTCCAGGCCCAAAGAGATGAGTTTCTTTGTGGGTTTCTCACCCGGATCTTTGCCAATGACTTGACTCCCGAAACAAAGAATATCTGGAACATTTTCGCCTGGTGGATGCCAGCTCATATTGATACCCGTCGGTTTCCCCTTATCCGAGACGTGATTTTGAAGTATAAGGTGCCCAAAGACTCGGATTCGGCGCTCAATGGAGCCACCATGCTCAACTATATGAAACTGTTTGTTTCGGCCTTCACCAGGGCGTGTCCCAATCCGGAAGAGTTGCTTGACTTGGCCTATGAAAACGCAGACAATCGGTACGAGGCCATCCGCGAGCAGGTGGGCTCGTTGATCACCGTGACTTCGTTCACCTTCTATGGCGAGTCGTTTGCTAGCATGGAAGACTTCTTGGCCACATCCACCGAAACTCCAGACTTTGTTAGTACACGGAGCATGAACCAGGGATTCTATGAAAGGCTCCTCGGTCTCTTTTCCCGCATCCAAAGGTGTCGGGTGCAAGTGGAAAACGACCCAGTTCCTGAAATCCTCCGGTCCGAGTACATCTATTGTGCCACCACGCTCTTGAGCTGGCTTAAGCAGGCGCTCAACACTAGCACCGCCGTGCAGTACCAACACATGGTGGGCAGCCACATTGTGCCATTCCTCCTTGACCTCATGAACATGAAGGAGGTGTGTATGTTGGGCAACATCGACCCCGTGACCCCGTTGCGCAAGGTATCGCAGATTCCTTTCGAGCAGGCGGCTCTAGACCTTACGGTCCAAATGCTCGACGAGTACCTGGCGCAGAACTTAAATGTTTTGCAGTCGCTTGTTCTTGGCCAGTTCACCGAGGTGTTGTACTTCCGCAACCTCTTCAAGTTGAGTGCAGAACAGCGGAACAAGATCTTGGACTTCACCAATTCGTTGATGTACCATAAGAACCTTGAGATCCGCGAGGCTCTGGCCAGCACGTTTTCGGGGCTCATCCACACCACTCCGCCACACGAGATCGAGAGGATCGTGGAGCTTTATAAGAAACGGTACTCTTTGGACTTGGACCGCATTCGGAAGGTCCACCGCAAGAACCATTTCAAAAACCTTCCTGCTTCCGATACAGCCGTTCTCCACGGCGCCGCTCTTGGGCTTGGGGCCTTGGTGCATGCATTCTCCTTCAACTCGCCTCCTCCTTTGTGGATCCCCGAGATCTTGACCATCTTATCCAATAAGGTCTGTGGTATCCCTGGTATCGTCGGCAAAACGGCCAAGGAGACTCTTGGACAGTTCAAAAAGACCAGGCAGGATAGCTGGCACATTGACAGCCATGTGTTCAACGAGGAGCAAATGCAGGACCTCGAGGGCGTTCTCTGGCGAAGCTACTTCATCTAACCAGTCGCCGTCCTAGTCGCTGTCCCAGTCCCACCCATTCCAGAAGATTACCTTCGGGTAAAGCCTGTCGATTAGTCAATTATCACGCGATAAAAATAAAAATGTATCAAGTGATAGAAAAACAAGTGTGTAATATCTCATACTTTATGAGGTTCGCACGGCCTGTATATATTCCCCATACTTTCTGGTCGAAATTGTTCCATCAGATAGTTAGCATTCAACTGAACGGTCCTCTCCAGTCCCCATTCACACTAAATGAACAAAATTGGTCTCGAATGCAGGCCAGAAGTCATTTGGCTGTAAATTGTCCTCGGAAGTAGTAACCAGGTAGTAAACCAGATAGTAAACCAGATTATGAGTAGATCTCACAATTCTCAATTTTGGAGTTAAAAAATAACCAAAAATAAAATAGAAATGAGAAGAGAAGAAAAGAAATGAGAGATTTTCGTGGAACGCCGTTTCATAGCGACTGGGATTTTTCTCAAGTTATTTTTTTTTTGGAAGCAGGGAATTGCACACCCTTTTTATATCTCGCGGTGCCCCCGCTCCTGCATGGCTGGTGGCTGCAAATAAACTGGGCGGGGTGAGAAAAGGGGAAATTGTCTATATATAGCCCCCTCCCCTCCCCCCTTGAAAACCTCCTTTTTTTTGTTTTCCACCTACAATGCCTATTCCCACTTCCTGCTACTTGACTCACCACGAGTTTTTACTACATACTACGAGTTTTTACTATAGACTACTAGTACTTCTACTTTGACTTACACCTTGATGAAAGTTGAATGTTTGGATTTATAGTTAGACTTATAGCTGGACTTATAGCTGGACTTATAGCTGATGAATTTTGGATGAAAATTGGACTTATAGTTGGACCTCATAGCTGGACTTAAGGTTGGGCTCATAGTTGAGCCTATAGTTGAGCCTATAGTTGAGCCTATAGTTGAACCTCATAGTTGAACCTCATAGTTGAACCTCATAGTTGGCAAAGCTTTTGAGATTTCAATTCATTTTTGTTTAGTACTATTGACTTAATGTCCAGTACTCATACTGACTACTGCCACTACAGACTACGAACTACAGACTATTAGTTCTTCTGGTACTCACTGCTACTGATAGTTTGACTTCAATTCTCTCAAACTGGATGACCTAGGAGCTGATTCCGTGTTTGCTGGAGCTGGATTGAAGATCTGCTAACAGTCATTTCCGAAACCACACCAAGTCTAGTTGAGAGGTTTGAAGATGATTTTCTGGAGCTCAAAGGATTTCCAAACCGGCATCTCACAATTATAGTCATGATACTTACTGATGGTCATGATACTCTAGCGACAGCCTGGTATTCTCGTGACATTAATACTGGGTCCTGTGGTCAGCAGCCTATGACTGACTGTATGAACTTTTGGGTCATGAAGGCTACGAGCCAAGCATCGAGATGTTAGAGGACTTGAAAGCTATGACTGAATTTGGAACATTTACGGATTTTGATACTGGATTCTGATCCTTATTTTTTTGAAACCATGTTGGATCTGTCCCGGTTTTCTACTTTTAGCTGATCGTTCTCCTTGTTTGCCGATCTCTGCCACCTATAGTTCAGGACATTTGTTTTCTTGGCTGTTTGTTACTGTTCATTGGCTTTCCATTTGCAGCCACCTCTGAACCACTTTCCAGCACATGCTACCGATGAAATCAACAAATCTGGCTTTCATTGCTTATCATACTGTCGCTAATGGGAAGTCACACTGTCATAGCTTGCAAGTGTACTCCATACTCAATTTCATGTTTGATTCAAGTGCTCCATTATGACCCGGAAACGACAGGGATTGTTCTTAACGGCACCTGAGACACTGGGAGGAAAGTCAAAGCAAAAGATCTTTATTGGATTCAAATTATCTAGTCGAGAGGTGTGCATGCATATAACATGTGCTAAAATCATCACTCACTTCCTCCTAATTGCTTGGGGCAACGGCCTGCACCAACACCAGTCTCTCCGCCTCGGAAATGTTATCAAAGATAGCATGGTACAAGGCATCGTTGGACGCCTGCAACGCCGCAGAAAATTCCCGGAAGTATGCTGCAGCATCCAAGTTATCCAAAGGAGTCAGACCCAAAACATCCTCAAATACAGGCTCTTCGTCGAAGTCCAATGTTCCTGCAAGCTTGGAGTTTTCCTTATCCAAGAACTCAAGGTACTTTTCCGTGTTTGAAGAGTCCGGCACATCAGACCCTTCCTCAGCAGCGTCCAAATCAAACTCATCGGCATCTTGGTTGAAGTCATAGTGCAGAGATCCCAAGAAGTCGTCTGCTTCAAACTCCGTCCGTTGCTTGTCCAAGTTCTTGATGGCCTTGGGTAACTCGTTTAAGAGAACCGAAAAGGCAGGGCCCATGCGTTGCACCAACGAAGGCACGTGCTCCAACGTTCCATTGGTGCACATGGAAGCAAGGCCAATAAGAGTGATTTTGATATCGTACACTCTCTTGATGTGCGGCACCAAAGCCACAAGCCTCTCGAAGTACGTCTCCAAGCACTTGTGTTCCTGCAAGTAGCCCAATGTGGCAGGAGCATCGTACATGATGCAGGTGGTGATGAAGTTGAGCTGGGCCACCAAGAGCAGATCAAACTTGGGTTTGGCTGATGATGCCAGTTGGGCCAGTTTCGGTGGTTGGTCCACTTGGGACTGTGCAAAAGCTGGCAAAATAGCATTGCACAATTTTTCAATGCACATGTTCAGCTGGAGGGAAAGGTTCAAGGTTTGGGCCAATTCACAGGCCAGCAGAAGGTCGTTATATCCCGAGCTATGGTCATCCTGCAGAGCCACCAAGAGGATGATGGACATAAGGTGCAGCACAAGCTCCGGGTTCTGCTTGAGCGTTTCGGCTCCATACACCATATAGAACCGCAAGCAAATGGAGAGTTCTTCGGTGTACATGAGAGCAAAGCCGTTCTGGAACAGACGGGCCAAGAGCCCCAAAAACCGCCACAGTTCTGGAGAAACTTGCGTCATGAGGAAGATGGAGTTCTCAATGAGCTCTCCCACCTCCGCTAAGAAATCGTCCAAGTCATTGGTTAAGACATAATCAATGACGGGCGAAAACGTTTGCTCCAAAACAACAAGTGTGTCCTTGGAGTTCTCAAACGATAGTAGCACAGTGACCATGGTGTTCAACAAGCCCACGGCCGCAGCTATTTTATCGGAGATTTCATCGTTGAAGTCGGAATCAAAGTCCAAGTCCGCGGACCCACTGTCTCCAGCCTCCTTGACTTCTTTGGCTAACCTCAAGAACTGCTCCACCAAATTCTTGGTCAAGTCCACACCAAACGGTTGCAACTGGGTAGCGAAATTCTCCACGCAGTCCTGCATCACCACCGATACCACTTCGTTATCGATTTCATTGGACAAGGCCAAAAGCTTCGACATGGTGGGCAAGATGATGGCACTAAGAATCTCCCGGAACGTGGCCTGGTGCATATAAGCCTGAATGCCCAAAGCACTCTGCAAGCTGACGGGCAAGCTGGCAGACTCGTCGCTGGTGAAAGCACGGAGGATTCCGTTATATAACACGCTCATGGTTTCCTTGTTCTGGAACTCCAAGTCCAGGAACTTCAGGCACACATCCAAGGTACGGGCCTGGAGAAACTCATGGGGCGAAGCCAAATTGGGCAACACCAAGTCGGCTAAAATCCCTTCCATTTGCAGGCAGAACGGAGAACTGGTTGCTGTGAGCATATGGCTGATTCCGCCCAACAAGCGCAACGCACCATCCTTTTTGCGGGCCACCTCCAAAGTTTCCTGGGTCTTAGCAAGATCAGAAAGCGTGGTATAAGCGAACAGAAGAATGGGCTCCAAGGTGGACTTCTTCCGTTTGGTGATGAAGGTCACCAACAACCCCAAGGCCGCCACATCGGGCTCCAGGTCATCGAAGTTGTCCAACTTCAGGTTGATATAATCGTTGGGGTCCACATCAAACATCTCAAGTGTTTCGTCCGTGGGGCAGAGCAACGGGTAAACAAAGTGCAGCACGATGTTCTCGAAGTATGGCTTGAGCAATGCCCACGTGGCCTTCTGGGTGACACACTGGCTGAGGAACTCCAACAAGTGGTACAATGCAGGACCCGGCATCCAGGTTTCTCCCCGGCACCAGCGCTCAATAAGCATCAAGAACACCGACATGAGGTGAGGGATGCAGTCGGTGACAAACACATCTCTGAAGCCATCATATTTGAAGCGCAGAGAAAGGTCGCGAGAAGCATAGCGGCAGAACAAGCGCTCCACATTGGCCACGGCCCATTTGTAGCACTTGGCCATCTGGGTCTGGGCCCTTTCCAGAGGCGAGAGCGACGATTCTGTGATGTAAGCAGGAGCGGGCATGGTGACCACGGTACAGTGGAAGCCCACCCATTGCACCAAGTTGTCCTTTGTCTGGAGCACGCGAGGCATGTCGAAATAAGTGACGAACTTATAACACTTGAGCACGAGCTTAAGGATGGTGGCCAGAACCTCATTGAGTTCCAGCTGCACGATCTCCTGGCCCAAAGCCATCAAGTGCGGGAACACCTCCTCGACGATGGGATCCAAGACCTTTTCCCGCTCATCGTTATCCACATAGCGATAGTAGCGACAGAGTTCAGCAAAACACAGCACCCCGGTGTACACGGCCGACAAGTCTGTTTTCTTCTGGAGCAACGCAGCCACTTGCGGGAGAAACTGGGGCCATTTCTGGGGGTACTCCTGTGACACCAAGACCCTCAAAACAGGCACCATCTGGTTTTTCATGGCATAGTCCACCGAGGATAACACCAGCACGAAGCGGTCGAGGATCACGGGCCGTTCTCCATCGTCGATGTTGGACGACTTGGGGTGGCCCCAGTACCGAACCACTCGGTTCTTAAAGTACACCGCCGCTGCGGTCTTACAGGGCAATGGGGCATCTGGGGCCAGGAGAATGTCCAAACATGCACCCAAAAAACCCGGCGTCACGGAAAGCTGCCGGAGGTGAGTTTCGCCCTGCTGGCGCATCTCCTGGTTGACCTCGAGCGTGGCTGCAAAACACTGGAGAAGGGCGTGGGGATCCATGGTGGTTGGCGACGGCTGGCTCTCACTCTCGGAGAAAAAGGCCTTCGCACTCGCTTTGCCTACACATGGCAACAAGAACCACCGTCACATTCCGCGCTCCTCTCCAATACCATTCCATTCTACAACCATTTCACTCTATTCTATTTTATTCTACTTTAATCTATTTTTACTATTTTCTTAGAACCTAAAAACCCAAGCATTGACTTCTTTTTTTATGTTCGGTTTGTGGGTTGGAATTGGAGGTTGGGATCTACATCAAGAGCACGTCACGTGACTGCATCGGGCTGGGTGCGAAGCCAGATTTCAGTTCTACTTTAAAGAAACATCCCTGGAGATTCTGGATATTCTTTAGATTCACTTTTCACAATCATGGATTATGGTTTATATGTAGGGATAGGACCAAAAGGAATAAAAAGGACAAAAAAGGACAAAAAAGGGTAAAATAAGGGTAAAAAAAGAATTAAAAAAAAATAGAGTCAAGTGGCCCTGAGTCAATCACGACTAAACTCATTAACCCGATAAATGGCCCTTAACCTCTGGCGAGTGGAAGAAGCCCTTGATTTTCTATTTTCTCCTTCATGCCAAAGTCGTTAAAGTCGTCGAAATACAATACTGGTAATGGCTTTTTTTTTTTTGTGGCCTATATATATATATATATATAAGTTTATTCGTAACTATAAACTAACTACGGATTCTGGCGCAGAGATTTTGGTGGTGCGCGATGTCAACGCACATTACGGATGGAATACGCACAAGACGTATGGACTCAGTGTTTCAACCATCATATATGCAGAATAGAAATGGTTCATGGCCGGAGATCAATAGAATGTAGTAGACCAGTACACCCTAAGATAGATAGACCAGTACACCCTATCATATAGAGGATGGGTATATGACAGTGGATTGATGATATAGAGGAAAGGGCAGAGAAAGAGAAAGAGAAAGAGATTCGATTATAGGAATTAGAATAGAAAGTGGCCTATTGTAGGATGTACAGGTGTATAGGGAATCAATGACCTAATTATATAATTAGAATCCTGGAAGTCTGAATTTATGAAATACACCTTCTATATTCCCGTAAATGCTCTGGTTGGCGAGTTAAAAGTCACGTGACTTGGCCTTTACTCTCTTGTCAAAAACGTACCTTTGGTGTAGCCCCTTAGAGACCACCACCGTTGGAAAGGGGCAATTTGGGTGTACCAGAAATACCAATAACCCCATTTTGGCCAAAATTTACGTTTTTCGGGGTTCGCCCACTTTAAAAAATGGGAAATCTGCACGTGACTAGCGGTTCAAAACGTAATTACTCTTTGAGTTTCCAACATTCTTAAAAACTGGTTGGTGTTTCGGATGCCGGTGAGCTTGGAGTACCACCCACACTAATTACCCTTTTCAAAATCAACAATTCATTTTTGGAAAAAACACCGTTCATTGCGCTCTGTAGCCTTTTTGTAGTTTCGTAGAGTGGAGCGGTGATGTGCGACTGCGCACCAAACCAAACCAAATTCTCAAGCGCACCAAAACAATCTCAAAAAAATCTCAAAAAAACATCTCAAAAAAATCTCAACCATCACTATTACATCAAGAAATCGATTGTCGTCTACAACAACTAGAAATTTATCATAAAATAAATTAATAGAAATTTTGGAAATAAGTAATGATCAGAATTAAGAATTAAGATTAATAATAATAAGAGACTATGAATTTTTAAATTTAATAATAAAATTAAGAAGTATTAAATGATCAGAAGATTAGTAATGAGCAGAAATGTAAATGAGCAGAAACTAAGAATTGATAAAAAATCAGAAACTAAGAAAATTATGATCAGAAATTAAAAATTAATAAATAATCAGAAACTAAGATTATATGACCAGAAATAAGATGATTATTAAGTGATGGTGGTTGGAATGGAAACAACCTAGACTATTAAAAGTATGTCGCAAATATCAATAAGTGAACAAAAAATCTATCGTATTTGAACAAAAAAAAATTCGGGAATTTTTAAAACCCAGGAACATGGACCCCGTCATATTAAATTTAAGTGATGTTCTTTGATCTTGTTCTTTAATCGTGTTCTTTTCTGTTTTTTTTTTTTTTTT
>NKZY01000786.1:338760-403026 GCA_002374555.1 Metschnikowia mauinuiana | reverse complement strand
TTATTGTTTTTTTTTTTTTTTTTTTTTTTTTTTTTGGTTTGGTGGAATTGGGACTGGTTGAAGAGGCCGGGGTATGTGCAGGATCTCGGTGATCAAATGTGAGTTTCCAAGATTATAGCCTCACTTTTATATTTTCTACTGCCTATAGTTTATAATTATCATTTATTTGACACTCAATTTTATATTTCTGTTCTAACCATTGAACTACTTAAGTAAAGGAGAACTACTGAGGATTGAACTCACCTTTAGTAGATGTTTTATGTGTTATAACCATAATATACATCAATAATAACATTAAGACAAATAGATTTAAAAGAGGACCTCCCCCAAAGAATAATATACCAGTTTGTTGAAAAAAAAACTAAATCAATTGAATTCAATGGGTGGGACATGCACCCTACGATGCTTGTCTGCAGAATATTATCTATCTGCAGGTCGGCTTGGGGGTGGTTTTCAGGGTTCCAGCAACCGCAGCAAGCCAAGCTTTAGTCAACAAATGATCACCCATTCACAAATGCCTTATGTGTAATTTTGAACAAATTTCATCTAGTGGGTCAACAGAAAACGTACCCTTTCTTCGTGCCCTCCTGCATGCGCCTGCAGATAGGCCCCAATGGCACTGGGGATCTCTCTATACACCCATATACTTCCACAAATATCTTCATTTCAATCTCCACTAAAGGTACATTTATACATATCTCAATTTTGCGAGAAAACGTCCAAATTTGCGAGTTTGGGATGTACTTTTTAAGCCATAAACCCCAAAAATCAAGCCAAAAACCCCAAAATCAAGCCAAAAACCCCAAAATCAAGCCAAAAACCGGTATTTATTGCTGTTTGAGCTTGAAATCTACAGCTAATGTGGCTAGATTAGTGTGGAAGCATATTCTGATAAAAAGAATAAAACAAAGATAGAAGATGAATAGGAAATAATGTTGAATGTCATGAAGGGTCACATTGTCTCCTACGGGTGTGGAGCTTTTGGCGTCATCTTTTGCGTCTTCACTGGTTAAATTTTCCAAGTCCAAAGCCATCAATATCAACAGTTGGTTCTTGTACTTCAGGTTATTACATCTTAAATGGTGCTTTGGTTTCGGCTTACATGATCAGCTCGTGGAAAACCCCAACGTCAAGCTGTTACTCAAGACCCCAACAACCAAGTATCAGGACAAGTTCGGAACCGATGGTGCTGAACTGTTCTCGCATGGTTTCGGTACCAACGCAATAAGTGATACGGATAGATTTTCGAAGACCGACAAGAAGCGTGCAAACGACCTAAAGAAAGCAAGAGAAGAGAAAGTTAATCATGAGTTGGAGCTGTTAACATTAGAGTGAACAGACCCTTGAAACCAGATCTTCTGGTATGACTTTTTAATAGGGACCGGTTTGTAAATTTCTAAGTACCATTTATTAAAGCTACGAAAAATAAAGCTATAGCTATGGATGAACCTGTTAATATATTATGACTTTATAATATGATCTCTCTAAACCTAATAATTTTACAAAGTTAAAGTATTGCAATTATGCTCCAACTTCTATTACTGCTTATTATATTTTTATATCTCTTTACTCTTTAAATATATCTTATATCATATTTATAACATATATCTTTCTACATAATTATGTAATATATTTATATTAATGATAGCTTTCTTATTAGTAGATGCAGTTTAATATCCAGTAGATAGAAATGGTGAAGATATAATAACCATTTCCAGATATAAAAAATTTGGATATATCTAAATGCTTAGAAACGAAAAGAAGACATTCTTTCAAATATATGGTTAATAATATGATTACCAATATAGAATTAACTATATGAAGCAATAACTTGAATTAAAATGGTTTCATCTAAGAAAACGTTAATTCTTTTAAAAGGTCCTTGATAGACGAAGTGTTGTCGGATATTAGGGATATAAATTTGGGGATTCGATTAACAAGGGAATTGACGATGCCATAAAACCAACCGGTAATAAAAGAAAACCTGGAAACATCCCAGCAAAAAAAAAAAAAAAAAGGTGGGGCAAAACAACTATTTCGGGAGACAAGTGTATGGCTCCTAAGTGTGCAGATAAATGATGGGGTCATATGTCTTTTTCTTCAAAAGAAAAATACAAAAAGGTCTAAAAGTAAGTAGTTGGGTGTAAGCAAAAATGCTTGAAATCAAAATATTTAGACATAAAATATATATATGAATCCTGAAAAATGAAAATGGAAAATATAAAAGGATATTGGGGTTAACCTTTTGGGATTGTATTTGGGGTCTCTGATATAAAGGTTTTGGGTGGCCATCCAATTCACTCATGCTTATATATAAAAGTATATTCATATATAAAAAGTTATTAGATTATTATATCATTATACTATACTTATAATTTCCCTGGATTATAAAGAACTGTAGCTGTAAATATATTTATAGATGGACCCGTATACCCTATTATAAAATGATAAACAGTTGGTCTCAAACCATTCAGGATCTAGTGCTTAACATGGACTGGCCATATTTCTGACCCAAGTTCAAGAAAACCACTTGGACTTCACATCCCTATGATTATGTTCAGATATAATAATTCCATTTGGGGAATGACCTTCAGCACATATTATCATAAATGAGAAAGAAAAACTTGGTTTTGATGGATCCAAAAAATGGTGCAAATATGGTGCGAATATGGAGCGAATGTGAGGCGGGACATGGCCTTTATATATGTTTTCGCGCATTTGCCCTCTTAAATTGCAACCATTTAAATCGCGCACTGTTCAATATATAAAAGAAGCCACACCCCTCGCATTATTTTTACAACCCACTTTTTATTCTTAAAAGCTCTCCTTCCTACTTTTTAAAAATATTGCAATTACAAGGAGTATTGCTTTACTAGCAGTATCTTACTTGTCCCTTTGTGGACTAGCCTATTCTAATGAATTACTAAAGAGGGTACGCCACATTTGCTTTGAATGTACCATCTCCCAATGAGTTGGGAAGAGTCCAAGTTATTAGAGGTCCGGTCTATGGACTACGCTGTTGGCAATCCATCCGCCGAGCTTAAAAGCTTGACCTCCCCTCCAACTTCCCATAATTGACTTCAGATTCGACGAGCAAAAACATTTCATACTGGAAACCGTCGTCTATGATTAAAGTTTTCCCACGGGCGTCTCTAACCAGTAAACTTTCACTACTAATCTTAGGCACACGGAGTTTTGCCGTCCATGGGTTTTATCCGCCCAAATTCATAGTTACTTTATGGTTACGAATAAACATATATATATATATATATATATATATATATATTATTATTTAATATGTTAGTTCTTATTACATGTAGTTACTATGGTGGTTTTGGTCCTGCATATAACCCGCTTTACCCTTTTTTCCTACTTTAGTATAATCTTACTCTCTATTCTTCAATGCTTTATTAATTTGATTAAAGGCCATTCTCCTAAGTTCCAACCCCTAGTAGTTGCCCTGGGCCTTGGCCTTCTCCGTGTGGTCGTCGATATCCTCGGCATCCCAAGGATAAGCAATCCACACGTCATCCACGTGCTGTCCCACCAAGTAACGGCCGGAATCGAACAATTCCTGGGGGAGCTGGGCCCGTTTTTCCTTGCGCTTATTGTGGAGCACAAAGAGAGAGAAGTTGGTGGTTCGGCCATCGCCAAGTTCCTCCTCGAGCTTCTTCACGTCCCGGTAAAGCTCACTATACGCATAGTGAAGCGTGGTACGAGTGTCGTCCACCTCATCCACGATAATCACGTTTTTCCCCACCAACGTGTCCAAGTGCAGGGCCAAATTGCCGAAATCGATCCATTGGGTCCGAACGACTTCCTTCCCAATCGTCTCTTGGTTGGCATTTTCGCCTAGTTGCTCATAAAGAGAAAGCCCGATGGCCTGAATGGGGATATTGCGCTTGTTTTCCTTGAGAAACGACCGCAAGATCCGGGCCGGAATAAAGCCTCCTCCTCCAATGGCTATGATGAGGTCGATCTGCGTGCCGGACTCCTTGATCTGCTGCGCAGCCTGCTGGCACAACTTGTGCACGATGTTGTAGGAGATGTAGAGTTTTTCGTCCATTGGAGAGTCCTTCGAGTCCATCGAGTCCATTGAGTCCATTGAGGCATGGAGTCCTTCTTGTACATGCAGGCTTCAGGCACGCTTCATGCAGGTTCTATTGGATGTCGCACTACCGTGTGCATGCAAAGTGCGCGAGTTCATCCATCAGTCCACACTATTTGAAGCAAATTGAGATGAGAATCAACCAAAAATGGAGAACCGATTTTTTCTTTCAATTCTTTATGTTGCTTGATTCGGGAACCTTGGCGTAGTCTCGATTACCACTAAGAATAAATTTCCGAGCTTTTCATCCCACCATTTCTATTCCCACTTCTATTCCCACTTCTATTCCCACTTCTATTCCCACTTCTATTCCTTTCACCATGTACTATGCCCATACGTGAAGTAGCAGGACTATAGCAATATTCAACTGAACAAATTATTGATAAATAATTAGGCAGTGTAGAGAATAGAATGAAAATAGAGCATTCAGTCCTCTCTCTCCTGTCTCCTGTCTCCTGTCCTCTGTCTTTCTGTCTTTCTGTCTTTCTGTCTTTCTGTCTTTCTGTCTTTCTGTCTTTCTGTCTTTCTGTCTTTCTGTCCTCTGTCCTCTGTCTAATATAGCTCCATTCCTAGTAGAGTGATAAGCTGCGAAGTGCTAGGTCCCTGAGCTAAAGACTGGAAAAAAGACAGTTATGGAGAATAAACAATCACAGGAGTGGGGAAAAAAGAGAATAGCCAGTATAATGGAAGGCAGCTTTTTGCTGGTGTGAAATTTGTCATCCGAGATGGTAATTCGAGCATTGGAATAGTACACATGACTGTAGCTCATTATTGTAGCACATTTTTGTCGTGGGGTCTTGTAGTAAGGATCAGTAATAGGCTACACACGCTAGAAACGGAGTGTAAGAACCATGACTCCAATTCCAGGATAGTATCCATTGGCATTGCATACACATGCACTTTATCTGACCTCATGCTTGTCTCATTAGAATCTAGCAGTTTTTCAGGCAGCAGTATCACCATCAACAAAAGGTAGGTTCAGTGTACCGTGTGGAATAGTTGAGTTCACTAGACACTATAGTAGAAAGATGGCTTCTTTGGTACCACTCAATACGGCTGCAAGAACCAAGGGATGTGTCTATGGCTATATCCATGACTTTGAATGGCACTGTGTGCCGTCAGTAAGAATTCATTCTCTTAAATATACACTCTCCTAAATCTGCCCTCTTCTAAATCTGCTAACCTTTTTTCTCTCTAACTTCAAAGTGGGGGGATTTGCTGCCTTTTATATTTCGCACCTCGCCGCTCCTGCATGGCTGGTGGCTGCAAATAAACAGGGCGGGGAAGAAAGAAATTTATATAAGGCGCCGCCCCCCTCGGTATCTCCACTTTTTTTCTACTCTTTTTTTACTCTCCTTTTCCCACCATTTCCCATCCTTCCCTGATTTTCATTCCTTCCCACCCTTTTCTGATTCCCATTTCTAACTCCTCAGTTCTTTCTTCAAATACAAATGCTAAAGAGTGTTCCTCGAAACCTGAACTTTGTCCTTAGCCCAAGATTTCAAGATCATTCTGGACTCTCTATGGCTGTGAACCCCAGCGACAAGCTTTTTTCAAAAAGGCCAGGTGTTAACATACTCAACTATATGGTGAGCAGTCCAATATCACATCAGGAAGTGATTATCTGACTATCATCAGACCGTGACAATACTATTGAAGGTAATGGACTTTCTTGTCTTTTGTCTAGTCAGTTTGTCTTTTGTCTAGCCAATATTGGTCTAGTCATTTGTTTTGAAAAATGGTCTTTGGGAATTTACTTGATGATCGCGCCTCGTCTACTGGGATAACGTGCGAGGGTGCGCGTGGTTAGAGGAAATACTGAGAGCAGAAATCACCATGCCCTAATTTGGAGAATTTTTTAAATCAAAAAACATTTGTGATGAACTTAGAGGACCCGAGAAAATATTATGATGGTGATGTGCGGGTGCTTTTCAGTCATGGAGGTAATGGCTGCCCATTAATCTGGGTCCAATTCGGTCTAGAATTGTCTACAAGTTTAATTCACAAGTTTGGAAGTTTGGGGGTATGAAGGTATGGAAGTCTGAGTGGTCTACCAGGCTCTATTGTGCAGTATTTATAAGGACTGCTGGTCACGTGCGTTTGCAGCCTAACCATAGATTGGATAACCTACCACCCATCTGACATCTACAATATGCACTTGTTTCTGTTTGCACCAATTAACTCCGTCTAGCCTATCTATCAGTCTCAGTCTCTCGTGTGACCATATTCTTATGCTGCTTCTCCGTCTTCAAACGCAAGGAACGCTGGCTCCTCGTCATCTACGGCTTCAGGCTCCGTCACGTGCATCACCGAGTCCTCCATCATCGTGGTATTATTCAAGGTATCATTGACGGCCTCAAACTCCCGCTCGTCCCGGTCGGCATCGGCATCGTCTCCCACGGACACACGGTTCCTGTACTCGGCCTGGGCTTTTAACAACTGCAAACGGCCTTGCAAGCCCAACAACTTGGGAATAAGGGCCATTCCTGTATCGAGGCTGTTTTGCAATGCTTTTAGCTGTGATGCCATCGTCGTCTGCTTGGAAATGTATCCTCCATGAGTCAAAAGGACCCATTTGAGCCAGATGGACAACGACAGTTTATGAGTGGGGGCTGCGGCGACTCTGGCGCTGATAATTGCAAAGAGGTTCTCCACCAAATCAGAGCAATTTTCTGATTTCGAGAATTGCCGGATGGTTTCCTTGATGGAGTTTTCGTTATCATTGCTGGAACAAAGAGCCAAGACAACCGAGGGTCTGTTTTCGCCCAACAATTCCAGCGAGAGCGAATCAAAGAGCTCTGCTGGTTGCAAATTGTGAATTTCACTTGTTTCGGGGCGGAAATTGACTTCCGCATGCACACTCTGCTTCTCGTGCAGACCATTCTGCTCGTGCACGCCATTTTTCTCCTTTGTTTCAATGGGAATCTCGTAATTCCCCGAGAATTCCACAGTGTCCGAGATCTTGACGAAGCGGGGCTGAAGCCCATGGTACCATACGCCAAACACGCCGTTTTGGTGAGAGAAGATGTTCTCAAAATGCACGCTGCGCGACGCGGTGTTGATACATGCCACCCGTTGAACAGGCCTCTCTTCCCGTGTTGCCTGTTCAAGCGAAGCCGGCGTTATATGGTACACTTCGGCCCCGCTGTCGGTGTATGCAATGCTGTAAGCGTCTAGGCTGCGGAGAGCAGACACTTGGAGAGCAGAACCAATGCAAACGGGAGGCTGCTCCTGCAGAGAGAGGTCCACACACCACACGCCATTTTTTGTTTCCACCAAGACCTTCAGATCCGAGACTGAAGCGATACTCAAAATGTCAGCCTGGCCCACTTTAAACGTGCCTAGCACGTTTTTCTTTGCCTTGGTGCCGTCGATTATGTACAAGTCGTGCGCGGCCAAGAGAAGCGTGTCTTCAGGCCCGCTTTTCCGGAACCGAAGCGGCGTATGGAGAATCAGGTTGAAAGGAACGGTTTTGGACGACTTGATGGAGGCCTGCATCTTGCCCACGACTTTTCCATCCACTGCACTGAACTCCACCATATATGCAGACTCGTCAAGGCCCCAGAAATGATCATTCTGCTGTGACTGGGTCACCGACTTGATGGTGCTACCACTATGGATTTTCTGCATGACGCTATCATTGGTGGGGCTGAAAACCCAGACCTCCTTCAGGGCCAAGGACACCACAAAAAGTGGGGTTTGCAGAGAAGAACCGTTGGAGGTTTGTTTTCCGGAACCACTATTGGAAGAACTATCGGTCTTTCTCTTTTGCAGAGCTGGTTTTGTCTGGGTGTTGTTGAGCCAGCAAGCGCAGAGAATGGAGTCGTTGGTCTGCAACTCGTGGCGTTTGACGGGGAGATCCGAGGGGAAGCCTGCATCCAACGGGTAGAACTGGATCTCGTTATGGCCGCTTTTCAGAATGACATTGGCAAGGTATGACGCCGACGAATCGACCAAACTGTAAGCCAGCATAGAGTGTTTGGAGAGAGATGGGCTGAAAATTAATCTCTTGTGCGATGCCTGGTCACGTTCGCGCGCACGTGCCTCTTCCAAAGCACCGCCTGAACCCACCACCCAAAACAGAAACCACAGATCAAATCCGATCAAAAATGGTCAAAACCAATCAAAAACCGATCAAATCCAAAAATTGATCACTTCATTGAATGGTCGTTTTTTTCTGGTCTTACAGTGAGTCTTATGCAGGAAGTGGTCCAGTGAAGAGTACCACTTGGCTTGACTCAATACTCATTGATCCATATCCAGTGACACTCCTGCCACTTTTAGAGAACAAAACGGTGGACTAGTCTAACGGGCTATTATTGGAGAACAATTTCCCAAAGAAGTTATTGTCGTTTATTTTCCATTGCTTCTCCCAAAAAAAAAAAAGAACTAGTCCTCATGATGACAGTGCTTTATATGCAGGATACCACTCGATACTGCGCTGTACCACTCAATAATCAGAGTCTATCTGTCTAATCTGTCTAATTTCCTTCTTTTTCAGTCTGTCTATTTGTCCAGTCTGTCTAATGATGTCCTATTCTGTCTATTCTGTCTATGTCTGTCTGTCTGTCTATTTGTCTATTCTGTCTAATGTCTATTCTGTCTTTGCTATTTCTGGTCTGTACAGACTTCTGACTGAGGAGTGCATACTACAATAGGAAAGAGTAAGGGAAAGTTTTACAGGGCCAAAAACAAATATAAATTCTGGAAACTGAAATTCGGAGAGTGTGGCTTTTCTCTTGACAATTGCTTCTGGTACCTTCGAGCCACCTGCATACACGACCGTTTTGGAATGAATAGTAGGTGTACTGCATGTTTGGACAGGGTATGTCATAGCACACCAAGCGTGCACTGTGTGCAGTACCTGATGTTTGGTCTTATATGCAGTACCGCTTGGTCAGCCAACCAGTCCCCCCCCCCATTCAACTTATGACTCCCTAAAGGTATTGAAACCGAAAAAAACCGAATTTGCAGATTAGTATCACTATTTCCCATTGCCCGAATTTCAGGGGAAAATATCCAGTGCAAAAAAAATTATACTCATATAGAATATATGGTTTGTCCTGCACTTAGAGCGATGTCCTTCTCACCCATCCACCAAAGCGCACTTCGCGAAAAACCATAAATTAAGCAGAAAAACCACTAGCTCTTCTTGCGCGAAATTTCTTCCGACTCTTAAAACCTGCGAAAACTTTTCCCCAAAATGTCAGTGTCTGCCTCCAAAGCCAAAAGAGATCAGAAGCGTGCAGAAAAAGAAGCGGCCAAGACCGCCAGCGGAAAGTCGCTCCGCAAAACCAAGAAACAGGCCGCCAAGGACTCGGAAGAAAAAGATGTGGACGATGCCCTGGCCCAGATTGCCAAATTGAAATTGCAACAGGATGAACATGGGTTGTCGGACCGTGTGACCACGGGAGTGTTGGACTCGTTGGAGACTTCTCAGGATATCAAGTTCTCCTCCTTGTCGCTTTTGTTCCACGGTAAAAACCTTATCCAGGATTCCACCGTGGAGCTCAATTACGGTAGAAGATACGGATTGTTGGGAGAAAACGGATGTGGTAAATCGACTTTCCTTAAGTCCTTAGCCGCCCGTGAGTTCCCTATCCCCAGCCACATTGATGTGTACCTTTTGAACGAGCCTGCTGAGCCCTCCGAGCTTTCTGCCTTGCAGTATGTGGTCAGAGAGGCCGAGACCACCCTTAAGAAGATGGAGGATACCGTTGAGGATATTATTGTTAAGGATGGTCCTGAAAACCCTCTTTTGGAGACCTTGTACGAGAGAATCGATGCCATGGACCCTTCCACCTTCGAGTCTAGAGCTGCTGTCATCTTGCACGGTTTGGGTTTCACCGCCATCACCATCAACAAGAAAACAAAGGACATGTCTGGTGGATGGAAGATGCGTGTTGCTTTGGCCAAGGCGTTGTTCGTCAAGCCTACGCTTTTGCTCTTGGACGACCCCACGGCCCATTTGGATTTGGCTGCGTGTGTGTGGTTGGAAGAGTACTTGAAGAGATGGGACCGTACGTTGATCTTGGTGTCCCACTCCCAGGATTTTTTGAACGGTGTGTGTACCAACATGATCGACATGAGAATGAAGGTGCTTACGCAATACGGTGGTAACTACGACTCGTACGTCAAGACCCGTGCTGAGCAGGAAGTCAACCAGATGAAGCAGTACCACAAGCAGCAGGAGGAAATCGTGCACATCAAGAAGTTCATTGCTTCTGCTGGTACTTATGCCAACTTGGTCAGACAGGCCAAGTCCAGACAAAAGATCTTGGACAAGATGGAGGCCGATGGTTTGATCCAGGCTGTTGTCCCCGACAAGGTGTTCTCGTTCCGGTTCCCTGAGGTGGAGAAGTTGCCTCCTCCAGTGTTGGCATTCGACGACATGTCGTTCTCCTACTCCGGAAAGGAGGAGGACAACCTTTATGAGCACTTGGACATTGGTATCGATATGGACTCACGTGTGGCTCTCGTGGGCCCCAACGGTGTGGGTAAGTCTACGTTGTTGAACCTTTTCCAGGGTAAGTTGATTCCACAAAAGGGTAGAGTCATCCAGCACACGCACATCAAGTTGGGAGTTTACTCTCAGCACTCGCAGGACCAATTGGACTTGACCAAGACTCCCTTGGAGTTCGTCAGAGACAGATTCTCGTCGATTTCTCAAGACTACCAATACTGGAGACAACAATTGGGTCGTTTTGGTTTGACCGGTGAGGGCCAGACGTCGCAAATGGCCACGTTATCCGAGGGACAAAGATCCAGAGTGGTGTTTGCCTTGTTGGCCATCGAGGCCCCCAACTTGATTTTGTTGGATGAGCCTACTAACGGTTTGGACTTGTCGACCATCGACTCCTTGGCCGAGGCCATCGATGCCTTTAACGGAGGTGTGGTGGTTGTGTCGCACGACTTTAGATTGTTGGACAAGGTTGCCAAGGATATTTATGTGATTGAGAACAAGACCGCCACCAGATGGGACGGAGGTATCTTGTCGTACAAGAAGAAGTTGGCCGAGGCTGTTGTGCTTTAATTAGGGTGAATACGAATTCAGTATGGAGACAAGAGAGTGTAGACCATGACTTTTTGGGTGACCCTAGGCGTCACGAGCATGGCTTAAATAGTAGTCATAAACTTTCCCGATCCTTTACTTATATTTCCCAATATCAGTTCTTCCTAACAAAGTCCATGTGGAGTTCTTAAAGACATTCATCATAGACCTGGATTTGGTCAGTCCATATTCCATAGACTAGACAGTATACACGGAAACAATCAAGCAAGAACCATGTGTCGAGTTAGTAGTCAGAGACAGGTACTGGAATGGAATCAACGTATAGTAGTATTAGTTAGTATAGTAGTATAGTAGTTAGTATAGGATAGTAGTATATTGTAGTATTATATTGTAGTATAGTAGTATAGTTAGTATAGTTAGTATAGTATTGTAGCAGTATTATAGTATTGTAGTTAGTATAGTATTGTAGTTAGTATAGTATTGTAGTTAGTATAGTATTGTAGTATATCGTAGTAGTATAGTATTGTAGTATATTGTAGTAGTATATTGTAATAATATAGAATAGTGGAGTGTAGTAGTATAGTAGTATAGTGATATAGTAGTTAGTATAGTATTGCAGTATATTGTAGTAATATAAGTTAGTATAGTATTGTAGTATATTGTAGTGATTTGTAGTGGTGTAAATTAATGGGACTTTTTTCATGGTGCGAACCGGGTATTTATACATGTTTGGTGGTGAGTTCGCGGGTGGCTGCAAAACCTGAAACATGGCGCCCCACGCCCTGCCCATGCACAACCATAAAGGGATGGCTACCCCTCCCGCAAATTGAGATATAAAAGGCGCACCCCTGGCCCCATTTTTCTACTCCTTATTTTTTACTCCTCCTTCTTCTCCTCTTCTTGCTTCTTCCTCATCGCTACTCATATCAAATGCACACCTACGTATTTATAGTCCCTACTTTCTACGACTCGCTCCTTTCTTCCATGCTCCTTTCTTCCATGCTCCTTTATTCCATGCTTCTTAAATGGATGCTGTTGTGGTGAAGAAGAAGAGGGATATTTTTTTCAGTGTACCGAAGTTCGGACTGCAGATTATCGAAGGCAATAGTTCTGATGTCAAGAGCTACTGGGATCGAGACTATACTAATGACTACTAACTACACTACAAACTAGACTACTAACTACAAACTACACTGGAAACTACACTAATAAGTAGACTGGAAACTAGACTGCGACTAGACAGCAACCTGGTTAGTTCTATAACCACTTCGACATCCATGAACTCACAGTTTATGAAGTCCACTCCAAAGTATGTATTTGGGTCAAAGTTCAATGTATCCAGAAGGATGTGTATATGGCAGTGCTGGTTGGTAGCTCTCCTAGTACTATTAATAAGTGTCATTGTCTCTAGTTGCTGTTACTACTACGAATAATCATTGTATGAGCTAAATTGCAATTGTTGGTCTATAGTATTATGGATATGTTACTCTTCTACATCTAAACTGTCAGTGCTTGGTTCTGGGTAGTTGACTCCTCAAGAACCTGTTATACTTTATTATACGAGATGTTTCACTGTTTAAGAAAAATATGGTCTCTTGATTTTTTTTGGGAAGAGTAACAAAGTCATGCTGGATCCTAATTAAAAAGCAGAAAAAAGAAGTGGACGAGTCCGGATTTGAACCGGAGACCTTTCCCATGCTAAGGGAACGCGCTACCAACTGCGCCACACGCCCATTTGTTGAAAGGAAATTTTTGTGGATTATCACAAAATGTAGTTTTTACATTGGGGGTAAAGACTTTGGCTGCGTGCTAATATCAGGGAGTTCTTGCAAGGGTGCCAGGGAATCATTTTCCTGTGAGTGCATGTAGACAATAGAATGCGACTTATATGCCATACCACGCCAACCGTTCAAAGCAGGCATCATGATCCAATCAAGATATCCCAACTGGAATGTCTCTCTGTTTATATGAATAGACAGGCGTCTATTTTTCCTTAGTTACAAATGTTCTCATGCAGTAAATAGTGGTACACGGCTACAAATGAAAGATACTACCAGGGGTATTGTTGGTGATCGGCGAGGGCCTGCATACAACCGGTTCGTTGCTCACACAATGTTGATGTAGAGCAGGTAGAGATGGTAGTTACAATATGCAATAGCTTTATTTGGAATTGTATATTCATTCTGGGCTATAAGTAGCCGTAGACTATTTTTAGTTTTGGTAAGGATATTGTGTGGCCCCATTTTACGCGTAGAGGAAATGGCAGTACCTCCCAGGGCTTGTAACCCCCACCAAGTCATATTTCACATTGACTACTTCCCTTCTTCCCCTTCTTCCAATTCTTCCAATTCTTCCAATTGTTCCATTTTCCTATCAAAATCCTTCTCAAATTCTTTTCGCACTATTCTTAAATTCTGTATAATTCTGTATAAATTTATTTACGATTCTTCATTCTCTTGGTCCAGAAGCTAGCACATTGAGGTGGACTGGAGAGTGTTGCAGCGAAACTTGTCGCGCACAAGATTCACCAGCGAAAATTGAACCCTGATGCTCACCCCAAGAAACTTCTCATCTTCTACAAGCATTTTAGTTTGAAAGTTGATTTTAAAAATGCCAACTATTTTATCAAATTTTCACTGTCTTTAAATTTTGACTGTTTTAATTTTTGACTGTTTTAATTTTTGACTGTTTTAAATTTTGACTGTCCTTAATTTTGACTGTTTTAAATTTTCACTGTCTTTAATTTTTCACTGTCTTAATTTTGACTGTCTCAAATTTTGGTCTCAAGTATTCTAAATACTTGTCTTCTCATGCTTACAGTGTAGTGACTGGCTGGAACGGACTGTACATAGACTAGAGTGCGATCCAAGACCAGTGGACTATATTGACACTAACTATTGGCACAAGTATGGACGAACAAGAGTAAAGTAGTTTTGGTATTTCTTTGGGTGATTAAAGAGATGGTCTAGTCCCGGTTATGAACTCTGGTTATGAACTCTGGTTAAGTCCTGGTTTAGTCGTGGTTGAGTGCTGGTTTATTTCTGGATGAATCTGGTTATGAGCCCTGGACCTGAGGTGCGACCTCATTACCCACGAAAACACTATCTACATTAATATAGCTGACATGAATTTGTAAATAAATCGGATTTCGGTTAAAAAATTAAAATCTTCAGATGCACGGGTGTGAGCTCCAATGATTTTTCATATCCAAGAAAAATCCAAACAGGTTTAGGATTTTTGAAGCGGTTCCAAGGATAAAAGTGGTGGATATTTCGCACCCATTTGGTACCAAAGCTTTGATGTGCGAACCAAAACTGCGAACAAATGCGACCACTCAAAACTTCTATAAAGGTCATCTTCGGACATTCTTCTGACACTATTTCCATATTGATTCCATATATAAATTTATTAACATTATGTCATTATTTACATATTGACCATTGTCTTTGCTAAAATCTTCCTTTGCCCAGTGCAAGACTCTAAACCTGTTGAAAACATCTCAGAAAGCTTGGGTCTCTTGAAAGCCTTTATGTGTCCCGGTACCGAAATACCTTGAACATCATGGGAATTGCCTACTAGAGCCACCAGTGGTTTTCATGGAAAATTTTTCATTTGTTAAAATTCCCCGCTAAGCTGTGGTAAATTCCCCCCTAAGTTGTGGTGGTTTCTGTATATAATATGGGTTTTTAAAGAGAAGGTTCTAGCTGGTCCTTTTGTAAATATAAGATGCTTGGCTGGAGTACGGTATAAACCAAATTTACTACATTGTGATGAACGTTGAAACCAACCTTTATGGACCATGCCACTAGCCGATTGGATGATCACGTGCTGTTCTAAATATCTCCTAGCACAAAGCCTACACTACCACCTTATTAAATGAGAAAGGCTACTAACATCCTCAACCAAAGTTCAAGGAAAGCATTTGGTTATTTAGAGAGAGCCCCAGTCACGTGGCCACCCAACACCACCAAAGCAGTAAAAGAACCAAAGCACCAAAGCACGAAAAGCTCTAAACGGCTTTGCAACAGAATTCTTATCAGTGTAAGCTTCTCCTCGTAACCAAGTACCCATTAGGAATCATATAAACTTGACGTATTAAAAGGTCAAGACATAACATAGTACTTGGAGTGTTACTGTCTGATTTACCACTGCGTACTCTTGACATATTTCCACCAAAAAAAAAAAAATGTTGTAATGATCGTTCGTTCAAACATTTACTTCTATGGCTGCCTCCCTTGCTTTTGATGGTGCTTACACGGAAGTGGGTTTAAATTATATAAAAGTGGGTCCTGCATACAATCAGTATCGGTTTCGTCTTGGGGCAGACTTTCCCCACACTCTTAAGGCTGACCTTCATAAATCTCTTTTAGTGTTAATAAAAATTCCCAATTTTATGCCCATTCAGCATTCCCATGCTTAAAAGTAAATAATAAATAACTGGGTGGCGGACGTTGAATTGGCGTGATGATGGCTCATAACCACATCATGACGTTTGACCGCATCATGTAGGTTTCATCAATAATGATCACTCATAAAATCACCGAATACCCCGGATACCATAGAGAAAAATTGAAAATTGAAAAATCGAAAAATCAAAAATTGATCTTGTTCTTAATGCTACTGTAGTTCCAGAATGGGATCAGAGCTAGAAGCGATTGGTGTGGAATTTAGACATGCAGTACAACCAAAGTACAATGGGGTTGCTTCAATAATAACAGTTTGAATGACCACCGGGATTGTCTTATAGTTAGTGCCGTGGCCAAAATGACCAAATCGAGTCAATTCCTCCAACGCAAGGAAAGCCATCAGATGTCTATGCTAGAGACCCATTTTTAGAAACATCAAGAAGATAATTGAAGTACCAGCCATTCCCCCAGCCATTCTACCTTCAACTAGCTGTCAGATTCCATTGGTACCATCGACGCTAGGATAGTGATGTAGCGGTGCGTGGACTAGCCCAATTCTTTAGGAACCATCTTTTGAGCATAAGGCGCTACAGTGAATTTTTACACTAGTCAGCTAATTCTCTGGATAATGTCTAGTCCGCTACCTAGCACCGTTTTCCTAAGATTAAAGCACTAATGTCTTGATCTGTAAAGGCTCTATGCCATGTCTTCCACGGTGCTATCATACAGTCACTGCGATCGTATTCTGGTGAAGTGAACTCTACTCATGTTATCTGCTTCACTCATTCTTAAACTTACAAGTACTTTCTTAATTTTAATACCACTGAACTCTAGGTTTATTATCTCTATAGTCCCGGTGTACTGTATTCTCTTTTCCTGACTCTTCTGTATAGCTCCAGTAAAGGGTAGCGTGCATTTCGTCTGATCCACCAGCAAGGTAATGGAAACCGATAAGTTAAAGAACAGCATGTAATAGATCCCTATAAGTTAAAGAAAAGAATGTGATAGAAACCTAGAATTTAAAGAACAGAATCTACAAAAGAAGGACAAGGAAACAAGACTCGCCGTAGATTCTACTTCACACTAAGTTCCGCTTTAGGTGCTTGTTCATTCCTCCGTCCTATTCTCCAACCAGTCGTTCAACGACTTCTCGGAGTTCTCGAAGTCAATGTCCCGGTAATAAGGAAACACCATGTCCAAGTTGTCCGACATGAGTTCAGGGAAGTGTGTCTGGATGGTCTCCACCAACTTGTCGTAGAACACCTTATACCCAGTGCCGGTGAAATGGATGCCATCCACCAATAAGCTGGACAAATCTGCTGAGTCGCTGTACAATTCCTCCGTGGTCCAATTGCCGTATTTCTGGAAAGCTTCCCACAAATCTATAAAGGGAACCTTGTTGTGGAGAGCAACGGCCCGCGCTGCATCCGCATAGAGCTTCCTGGCCTGGGACGAGCCGCTAACATCGCCAAACACCTCCAAAGCCATCTTTTGATCGTGAAGTGCAGTGCCTATCAAAATCACGGGGATCTTGTAGGACTTGGCCTGGTCCACTAGACTCTGTAAATTGGCCTTATACTGGTCTAGAGGGACGGCCTGGAAAGTGGATGCAGCATCGTTGGTTCCGAAAAAAATCGTCATGAGCTTGATATCGCCCAGAGAGGCATTATCCGCACGCAACACCTCCTTCAAAACAAACACGGCTTGGTTGGTGTTGTAGCCTGAGAAGCCTCGAGTCACGATATCGGCCTTGCGCTGGTAGAGCGACTGCAATGCGGGCGCCAAGGCAAAGCCATTGAGGTCACTAGAATATTGAGTAATTGAGTCCCCAAAAAGGATGATTTTCTTGAATTGAAGAGTCATGTGCCGTGGTTTGGTCAGGTGCTGGGGGTGGGATGAATGGCGTTTTGGGGCCGTCTTTCCACGTATGATGGCGCGCACCTGCATACGGCCCAGCCCGCTAATATAGTCCGCATCTAAAGGTCGGCCTCTGCAGTGAGTAGAATTGTCTCGGCTAAAGAGCCTTGTTGAGGGAATCCTGTCGTTTGGATTGATTGTTTACGGCACACAGAATACTTGTACATATGCTGCATCTGCCCCCCACTGTGCCTTATTCTTTTCGCTTGCGGGGAGGTACGGGTGTGCAGATACCCTCTTTGGTCTCTGGACTCGGGGCCAAAGATCCACCACACCCCCCACCAATTTGGGCAACATTACCCCGTAGAAAATGCAATTATGTAAATTAGGCCCTTTGAAATTATTGAATTTGGTAAATGACAAAAATTGGTGGGCCTGCATACAACCGATCTCGGAGTGTACACAAGCGGTGAGTCAGGCCAAACGTGGGCAGCGTCACATCGGCAAAACTCATTGCATTGTCGTCGGTAATTCCACCTTACAATCGACGGGACTGCATACTATTGACGACCCGACCCTAGCAACACACAATGCTGACCATAGTCATCAAGCTAGGAACTTCGTCGTTGGTGGATGAAAAGACGTTGGAGCCCCGCATCGCCAACATCGCCAACATAACGGAAACCGTGGTGAAGTTGCGGCGTGCAGGACACAGAATCGTGGTTGTTTCTTCGGGAGCCATTGCTTTTGGCATGAAGCGGGTGGGAATCACCACCAAGCCCAAGCATTTGGCGGCGGTGCAGGCTCTAGCTCTGATTGGCCAGGGCCGGTTGATCGGGCTTTTTGATGACTTGTTCCGCCAGTTGAACCAGCCGGTCGCCCAGGTGTTGATCACCAGGAACGATATCATCGACTATAGCCAGTTCCGGAATGCCACCAATACCATCAATGAGTTATTGGCCATGGGCATTGTTCCCATAGTGAACGAGAACGATACGCTTAGTGTGGCGGAAATCAAATTCGGCGACAATGACACGTTATCGGCCATCACCGCCGGAATGATCCATGCTGACTATTTGTTTTTGATGACCGATGTGGAGTGTTTATATACGGACAATCCCCGGACCAATGCGGATGCGCAGCCTATTATCTTGGTTAAAGATATCGATGACTTGAAAGTCACCGTGGACTCGGAGGATGCCGGTGCAGGATCCAAGGTGGGCACGGGCGGCATGACCACCAAGCTTATTGCTGCCGAATTGGCCACCAATGTCGGGGTGTCTACTATCATTACGCTATCGTCGCAACCTGCATGTGTGTTCGATATCGTGGAGAGTATGCAGGCGGTGGATTCTTCCAAGCCATTTGCAGAGCAGGCGGAATTTATCAAGCGGGAAATCGCCAATGGGAAAACTCCTTTACACACCCGGTTTCTTGGGTTGCCCCGCGGTGAGCAGATCAAGTCTGATCGGAGATTCTGGCTTTTGCATGGCTTAAAGACAAGAGGCAAGATCTACATTGATCCGGGGTGCTTCGCGGCCTTGACCCGGAAAAAGCGGGCGGGCTTGCTTCCTGCGGGAATCGTGGCGGTGGAAGGCTCGTTCCATGAAAGCGAGTGTGTGTCCATCCGAGTGTTGACGTCGCACGACGCCAAAAAGGCCGATGCCGTGGAGGTGGGCCATTGTCGGGTCAACTATAGCTCGACGGAGATCGACTTGATCAAGGGGAAAAACAGCTCGGAGATCGAGAGTATCTTGGGCTTTGCTGACTCCGAGTATGTGGCCCATAGGGATAACCTTGCGTTTCCCCCCAGCTTGCCTCCGCTGACTGATGATCTTGTGAGCATGAGGAAGATTCCATGAAATCCTCCCCATGTATAGACTCTTGCACCTGCAGCATTGCCCACTCCAACATAAAGAGCAGTGACTCAAAAATGAATGGAAAAAGTGTTGAATGCCAAAACATGCTTACTTTCAGTCCATTGCTACCGTCACGTGAAGTCTGGATTTCTTGTGCATGAGTTCCCAGTGGCTGCGAAATCCAAACATCCAAACACCCAAATCTCCACACCATGCACAGCGGATTTCCACTACTTGGAGTCACCTCCATAAGTGTGCATGATTTCCGGGCCAATATACAGGAAACGGCTTTTTTTTTGGGAAGCATCTTACAGTTCTTTTCCCTTGTACCTCTTCCGCAGCAGGGTGTGTGGCTAGGGTTGTTGGTGAATAGGGCTCATAACAGAGTCTTGAGTGATGAAGATGTTAAAAACAGATTTTGGTAAGAAAATAGATCGTAACAAGAAAAGCAACAAAAATAGGTCACTGGATTTTGAGAGTAGTTGTGTATAAAGAGGCGTATGGATTTGTCTTAGTGGGAGATTACAGTAACTAGACAGATAAGAATTTGGAGAATGGATCCAATATCACCAATACAATAAGATAATCCCGAGTTTCCGAGTACTTTGACGAGTTTCAAGCTATTTCAGTCTTAACTATGTAAAGACCTACGCCGACTCCACCACTTATTGCTCCCGAAACCACCATGGCCGTAATACATCTATAACACAATACTTAATCCTGTACTTAAATTCCCTCTATACACTGTGACTGTGTCTACTGCTACCACGCTGAGTGGCACTGGTGTGCATTGTTCCTGGAACCACAGATTTAACTAAATAATGTGCCAAAAACGGCAAAAATTACACGGATGGCCAAGTCATGACCGTGGATTGTTTCATAAAGGAATAGGGTCTTCATCGTGTCTTGTATGAATCCACCAGATCAAAAATGAACCAGAACCAAACATACCAGCACCTAGCATACGTATATAGTAGTATTAAAGATTTAATACGTGTATATATTTATTAGGCTTTCGAGTGTACTACCATACTCTACTACTACTACTACCCAAAATTATTATACTAAGCATGATGTAATTGGAACCCGTCCAGACTTTAAATGTATAGCTCAAATGCTAAATATATAGCTCAATTTTAATTATTATAGCTCATTTTAAGCACCATTAGCTTAACATAACCATTTTCATAGGTATTTATACTATTTTTTTTAAAACAAAGTTTTGCCCCACATTTTATAAACCAAACTAAACCTACTACAAGACTTTAAGACTATACTACTGCTCTACTTTATTTAGTGATGTGGTGCTGTAAGAAGCGTGCGAGTTATACTACCCTAGGTACTTGCAAGCACTAATTACTAGTTAATACCTGGCACTAAAAGTGCTACAGTGGATTGAGAGTATTATCTAGCTAGTTCAATAACTACTTCCCCACATTAGATAATCTACATAGGTAGTAAACCTAATAGAAGAGTAGTATCTTATAATAGAGTGAGTACATTATCTGACAGTAGAGTATAGTAATAGTAATAGTAATAGTAATAGTAATAGTAATTCTTTGCTTTTGTTTACATCATTCACCAGGCCACTACTTATAGTAGGTAGTGATGGTGCTCTTGGTAACTGCGCGTCTACAGCACGTCCTGCATACAATCAATTTAAATCAACAATATCAAAGATGCCAACTATTTCAGTATCTAAGATAAATTTTCTTTATTTAATTGTTTTAATACATTATTATCTACACTCTCTTTTTAGTCTTTTTTTATTATTATTTTGCTTTTATCTAAAGCCTTTAATTGAGCTCTTGAGTGAGTACGGTAATTCGCAGTGCAGTAATGAATCCCTAGTATTTCGAGAGTGGAACTCAACGGAAAAATACGCACAATTTCCAGAATTCTTCACAGTTTACTTTATACTTCACTTTATACTCCATTCTATTCACTAGTCTCTAAATAGCATTAGATCTGAACCAGATCATGTTGTTCAAATAAAATAATTAATAGTAAAATGAGATTGAACTGAGAATCCATTATGAGTGGACTGCACTATTATATAATTAATAGATTTGAATAATACATTACATTATAATGGGGATTTATGGCCCAGTAAGAATGGAACATAAGATTGTTAGATTACACTAATCATTATGGTATTTCATTTTAAATGGTGTATAACGTTATCTCTATAGTATCCCAAGATATTCTAAACAGCTATTACTGTCAGGTATTCATTCATGTATAAATCCAGATGTATATCTATTAAATCTAGGATTTTATAGAAAGTAAGTATAAGATCTTATAGAAAATAGCACTTGGTCTAGCTGAAGATTTAGAAGTACATAACACTTTTGTTAAGTTCCATGACATAGTGGAAGTGGATTTCGGTTACACTCCAAGATCCACCGAATTTAGTAGCCAGAGGTATTATGAGATTTGAGTCCACCTCAAGTAGCGCGCATGTGCCTTATTGTACTTTACACCTTTTAAAAGTTCATACTCTATACTTCGCAGACTTTCGCAGACTAAATGACAATTCTACAACTGACCACACCACACCAAGATTAAACTATGACCACTATGTCCACATAACTATGACTATGACTAATACAATTTATTTGGTCACGATGAAATCACATGACTGTGTAAATGTAGTAAAAGGATTGTCTAGATGTGGATGATGTCTAGATGTGAATAAAATGTTTAGATGTGGAAGATGTTTAGAAGTATAAGATGTCTAGAAGTGGATGAGATGTAGGAGTTGGTGGAGTTGATATGGGGCGGTTGAGCCGGGGTACTGGTGTCGCACGGGAACCAATGGAGAAGGCAGGTATCCAATGGTAGTCGCACAATTACTCACGTGCGCTTCAAAAAAATCAACCTTCACCTCTGTCCAACTCTCCTTCCCCAGCCAGCCCATAATGTTAGCCTCCACCGCTAGATTCGCCAGAAGGGCCCCCATGGCCGCCATGCGTGCGAGCACGGTGCGTGCCACGCCCAGACTCTTGTCCCAGTCGTTCCGTCTCAGACAGGAGGAGGAGCCCTTGGTGGACTTGAACTCGTTGCCCAGGAAATCAAACATGCCCCTTGAGGTGCCTCTCGTTAACCCGGCTGACAAATACAAGGAGGTGTCCGAGGAGTTGCACAAGTTCGGAACCTACACCATGTCGTGCATGCCCAAATACATCCAGCAGTTTTCCGTGTGGAAGGATGAGTTGACGCTTTACGTGGCTCCCAGTGCCCTCCGTCTTGTCTTGTTGTATTTGAAAAACCACACCGCCTCGCAGTTCAAGAGTTGTATGGACGTGACGGCTGTGGACTACCCTTCGAGGACCAACCGGTTTGAAGTCGTCTACAATTTGTTGAGTGTGCGTCACAACTCCAGAATCAGAGTCAAGACCTATGCTTCCGAAACAAGCAGCGTGCCTTCGGTGGTGCCCATTTACGAGGGTGCCAATTGGTACGAGAGAGAGGTTTACGACTTGTTCGGTGTCTTTTTCGAGGGCCACCCCGACTTGAGAAGAATCATGACCGATTACGGTTTCGAGGGCCATCCTTTGAGGAAGGACTTCCCCACCACCGGATACACCGAGGTCAGATATGACGAAGAAAAGAAGCGTGTGGTCTACGAGCCTTTGGAGTTGACCCAGGCATGGAGAAACTTCACCGTCGGCTCTCCTGTATGGGAACAGGTGGGTGAGGGTAAGGACTTTACCCCAGAGTCGTTCAAGTTGCCTACCCCAGAGCCTGAGCCTACGGACGAGGAAAAGAAGTAATTGCATAGACCACATACACACAATACACACTATAGTATACTACGACAGAACATTTCTACAAAATTATGGGAGAGCTCACTAGAAAGTGCTACTACTTCTACTTGCTACTACTACTACTACTCTCACTATTATTCTCACTGTTACTCATGGTAACTCATGCGATTCACACCACCAATGCTACTACTCACTTATTCTAGTTATTATTTTTGGACTATTCGACTTCGACAGCCTCCAACTCACGATCAAAAACCTACTTTTCACGACTCACTGGAGAGCTGCTGACGCAAGGCAGCCAAGTCCCGTTCCTTCTGGGCCAAAAACTCCTCCAATATCTGCACCTGGCTAGAGATCAACCCCACGTCGTTCTTCAAGTCGGAGATGCTGGCACCGTCCCCTCGGGTTTGAGAGCTGGCTAGTTCCTCCTGCTTATACTTCAACAATTGTTGGAACTCGTGCTTCAAGATCGCCAGTTCATCCGCACTGGAAGTCGAGGCCTCGGTTTGAGCCCTGTCCAAGGCCTTTTCCAAATCAGCCAATTCCCGGCGCAACCGAACCTCCTCCCAATCCGTACCTTCAGTCACAGAGAAATCCGTGCCCTTCTTTTGCGGCTGGTGGCCCTGGCCGATCTTGGTCAAGTAGCTGGTACCAAAAGCCTTTTTATCGTTGGCACTAGGCTCGACAATGGTCTTATTTGGAGCGCTCAAGTCGTAGCTGGGCACTTCCTTGGAAAACGTTGCCCGTAACAGCGCAGGCACGCCCCGCGGCACGCGCTTGCCGTTTTCCCGTTGGTTCAAAATGTGCAATAAGATTAGCACCTGGTCCTTATCGATGGTCTCGAAAGACTTTGGGTTCACAAGGTTCCACGCCGAAGATATGTCGGATCTAGGCACCTTGCGCAACGTCTGGTACAACTCCTCCAAGGACTCGAAGCGGACTCGTCCGTACTGGTCACTATTGGAGTTATAGATGGTCTCGTAGGTGGCCTTGTCCGTGGGCGAAATGTACCAGTCAAAATCGTCGGAAAGGGCCAATTCTTCATCCACATCGGACGACGAGTAGCCGGAGTTGTTATTGGAGCCCGTGGCCACGGCGTTGTTGGCGTGGATCAAATGGGCTTTGGACTGAGGAATTAACCAGGAGGGCAATTCCGTAGGAACATCCGTGGACTTGCCATTGACCAAGTCAAAGATCAAGCGCATGGTAATACAAAACTCCTCGAAATCCAACTTGCCGTCGGAGTCCACGTCGGCCAACTCCCAAATCTGCGATAACTGGGCATCCTTCAAGCGCAGGTTTTTCAACACGGGCAGCACCTTGTCGCCGGTCAACTTATTGTTTTCGGGCTTCAAGCCCTGGAAGATTTCCCAGTACTTTTTGATCTCCCACTCTTCCAACCGGGGCATGTTGCTCGTGAAGTAGTGTAGTGCTGAGATTCTTGACCATGCGCGAGCCCGTACACCACCCTATAACGATAAACACAAGACGGAGCAAAACAGGAGTTCAGGAGTAGGAAAGAGTAGAAAAAAGGGGCAGAGACCAGAGAGTGGTCGTTTCTTGTTTTTAGGGGTCATTGTTTCTTTTATAAAGAGGTGGTATCAGTAAGATCTGGTGAATTAGTGCTACAGTTGGAGAGTGGGACGAGTTGATTAGTGTAGAGTTAAATAGGTGGAACAAAGTTACATAAGTCGGTCAAGACATTAGTAGAATTGGGAAATCTTAATTGTAGAATTGGGAAATCTTAATTGTAGAATTGGGATGAACGTAAATAGTTGTGGTATTTTTTTTGAATGGAATGGGAATTAATGGATGGTGGATATTTTCATGGAACTGGAAATTAATGGATGGTGATTTTCATGGAATGCGAATTCCATTAAATTAGGTGCTGCGGTTGAATACATAAATATTGCGAACCATGACTTGGAGCAGCAAATAAAAAATACATAAAGAAAAAGAATACTCAATCACAGTGCGAAAAATCAAGATTCCAATTTCGGTGCGAATACTCAATTGTCACGAATGAATCCTCAGCCAGTGCGAATAATCAAGACTGAATGTGAACCGCACCGAATGCGACGAATGCGAATATGAACTGGTCTCCATCAGGTTTCCCATCTCACTGTACCAACCACCGAATAAGCATCCACAGATGATAGATAGTATTATAGTATTATAGTATTATAGTATTATAGTATTATAGTATTATAGTATTATAATATGAAAATATGATAGTATGATAATATGATAGTATTATAATATGATAATATGATAGTATGATAGTATGATAATATGATAGTATTATAATATGATAATATGATAGTATGATAGTATGATAGTATTATAGTAATATAGTATGGTATTGTTATTGATATCATTTTACTTCCTTTGATTTCTTCTTTACTATTTTCTTATTACTCCTATTGATTATATTATTTCATTTATACCATATTACTCCCTTTATTATAATATATCTCTACCTCATATGAATATACTTATTATAATATTGATATGGAAAAAACTAATACCATAGAATGTTAAATAAGGTTGGATACTAAAAAAATGTCCAAAATAATCGGAAATTTTGGACTTATACAATACTTGAAATTACATTAAATAATATATGTTTAATTTAAGTAATAATAGTTCCCTGAATGAAATTCAGTTCAGTTATTAATTCATATGATATATTATATTAGTTTTGGTATACTTACCATTTATTATTCTACCTTATATCTATAAACATCATGATTTCTATATTTATTACTATATGGTTTAGATCTTATAGCTATATACTTATAGTTATTAATTATAACACCACAGGATATTGATATATTGATATCATTGATCTTAGAATATATATCATTATTTATATATTACCTTTATATATAACTTATGTGAAAATTGACAGTACAGTAGTATATATTGGAAAATGTATTAGACAGTATATAGTAGTATTAGACAGTCTTTGCAGTATCATGGTAATGTATTACACAGCATAGAGTATAGGGTAGTATTAGATATTGGCAGTATTGGCAGTAGTGACATTATTAGATATTATTAAAAGTATTGAGGTTATTTTCAGTCTCGACAGTACTAGATAATATTAGATAGTATTGACAGTAGAAGTAGAAGATATTGGTGAATGTATTTGCATATTGACCATACGTCATTTTATCTCATAGATTAGATTTACACTTCTCTATATCTCTATATATCATATTACTATACTTATTATGCCTCATATTATTGAGATCTATAATATACCTACTTTATTATTATCTCTCATATTAATTCGATCTATTATATATCTATATACACGATATATACACCCTTTATGTATTTATATATTTATATCATATTACTTCCATTTACTTTTTTATCTACATTGTTATGTGTAGTAGATTGGTGAATGTATTAGAAAGTGGAGTATAGAGTATATCAGTGAATATAGTGGATAGTGGCACTGGAGTAGTAGTGTTTATAATACTGAACCGTGACGAGCCCGTTTGGACCAGCGGATATGAAGATTGAGTCATAATACAAGAGGATACGAAGATTGAGTCATTTTACCAGAGGACATGTTAGAGGATTATTAAGGTTATATGGGACATAGGAATAGATTACTGGAGGTAATATACAGTTCTGGGTTCGTAGAAGAGCTGTTTCCCAGAAATTCAATCATAATCTTGTAAATAGAAGACTAAGAAATCGCAACAAATAAACAATCCTATCCTTATATCATCTTTCGATTATTGTATATGCTCTATGAACCTGCACTTCGCTGCAGCTCAAATGTCTTCGTCCTCGTCATCGTCGTTGGCTCCATCAACATCGTCGCCATCAGATTCCGAATCGTTTTCCATTTTTCCTGCCTCCACACTCATCAAGGTCTCGGAGCTTTGTGCCTGGTACTTTCTGGCAATCCGCGATGCTGCTCCCAAATTAGCGGCCTGGGCACGAGCATTCTGCTGGAGCTCATGTAACTCCTTCTGGAACGACGCCCGGACCGACCGGTTACTAAGACAATCCCACATCTTGAGGGTACCTGCAGTACCACCAACAACCAAATTTCCAGCCACTTCGTAGTCGGAAGCAAAGGATGTGGAAAGCACGTTGCCAACGTCAAAGTCACGTGACAACACCATTGTGGGACCGCCCTTTCCATCGGTGGGGCACCTCCACAATTTGATTTGTTTTTCGTTCATGGCCGCCGTCACAAGCATACCTGGAATGTTGGGGTTGACATCCAATGACGAGATGCTTCCATCATGGGCATGGAGTGTCCATAATGGCTTGTCCTGCACACGCACGTCGAAGCAGTACACGTTACCATTATCGGTAGCACAGTAGAAAATCTCCGGCTGTGCTCCCCACCGTACACTCTCCACCTCCTGTCCCGATCCAACATAGTAAGACTTGGTCATTTGCGTCTCGTCGGATATTCTGACGTCTGAAATGGCACATGCTCCATTGTAGCCTCCGGTCAACAAAATGCCCTCTTCCAGAGGGTGCCACTGTGACGTACTGACAATCTTGCCCTCGTGAATTTTATTGAAGGATTTCACCACTGTTCCTGTGGTCAAGTCCCAGAGCTTGACTGTAGTGTCTGCGGAAGTAGAAGCCAAGACATTGCGGTGGATTTTGTTGTGGGCCAATGACAAAACAGCGTCAGTATGGTGGGAGACCACGTGTCCCTTGGTTTTGGACTTGGACTTCTTTTTCTTTTTGGATAAGTTCTGGAACGAGTTCGCCGATGGGGCCTCGCCCAAAATGATGTCAGGGAAAGCCTTATCGAGCGAATCCAAGTTCCAGATTTCAATCTGAGGCTCAAATGTGGAAATGGCTGCAAAGTTGCCCACGTTCTCCTGCACGTTCTCGGCGTTGGGTCTGTAATTGATCCACTCCACACACAAGGGAAACGAGGGAAGCATCAAGTCGTGGTGCACATACAAGTTGGACTCTCTGGTCATGCCATTGGCCACGTCCGGGTCCAACTTGTCACCTTCCTCTTCCACACTTCCTGCAGGTGCTCCTGCTCCGTCATCGTAGACATACACGTCCAAGTACAGCACGTCATCCTCAGTTCTGGTAGCCAACACCAAGTTATCCGTGGGGTAGATCTGCAACTCCTTTTTGTCTTCCTGCTCCTCGTAATTGCTGGGAAGCGTGAGGTATGGGTCATTGCCATCCTCGCCATTGTGGAATTGAGCCTCTTCCGATAATCCAGGGAAAAAGGCCACGTTTTGCCCAGTCAGCTCATCTTCATCGTCATCATAGCTTTCAAGATTATACTCCTTCAAGTCATCATCGATATCGTTCTGGGATTTGAGCGTATTCTGGTTGTTTTGGTTGTTCTGGGCCTCAGCCAAGTCTTCCTTGGCATCGCTGAGCTCAAGTTTCGCCATTTGAGTAATTCTTTCCATCTCTGCATCATCAAGTTCGTATTTTTCGGGGAACTCTGCAGCAAAGCCCCGGGGGACCCAGCAACTGGAAGAGATCATTATGGTATTGGTGATGGAGATGGATTTCGCGATGGGTTAAAATCTTTCGGGCGCATATATGCAGGTGCCATGAACTCCATCTCCAAACCACCATCAGAAAACACACCTAGAATCTCCAGACCATATAGACTCAAAGCCGACTAGAATCAGAGCCAAGCTGAATAAAGACTCAGATTAAACCCCATTCAGCATTTTTTTAAAGACCTAATAGGTCATCAAGGAACTTTTGTTCTGATTGTCCTGCATGTAGCGCACCGGGCTCAATTTTTGGTTTCAGTACACCCTTTTTGGTACCCAAATCACTAGCTTCCAATTGGTCAAGTAGCTCTAGAGGATTGGTAGATGAGCTTTTAGTATCGTCCGGGATATAAGCGGCCAGGTCGTCCTGTGTGTAGCCAAGCAAGTCGTCCAAGTCCTGGGAGGAAACTGGGTCTGGGTGCAGGACATGGGATAATTTATCATTTAAAACCGACATTTGTCTTGCATCGTTCGGGTTAAAATTATTGATCTCGAGGTACTTTGGCGGTTTATTTGCCGTGGTACCGAATTTCTTTTTGATCTGGTCATGGAAACGAGCATCCTGGGACTTTTTGGCCCGTTGTGCATGTTCTTCCAATTCGTCAGCATTAAGCAGACGGGCCTGTGGATGCAGGGGCTTTTGCTTTAAATCATCCAAATTTTGTCCAATTTTAAAACCATGTAATTCGTCCGCACTGTAATGGTCGAGGTTAGGAGCCCGCGCAACAGTAGGTTTACTATAGTCATGGTCTTTGACCGTGGACAGGTAATTCTGCATGCCGTACTCATCCAAGAAGTTTCCTGAGAGATTCTGTTTTAGAAGAGATCGTGGCTTTTGCAGGCCAAAATCGGAAATGATAAATGCATCGAGTTTTGTTTCAAGATCCGCGATTTCAAGAGCTTCACCTTCATCATCCAGTGGTTCCAGAAGCACCTGCGGCTGAGGCCTTGTTCCCAAGTAAATGCCATCAATTTCTTCTTCAGTTTCCTTCTTCTGGGCCTCCTGAGCGTCCTGGGTCTCAACCTGGCTGCGAATCATGCCAAGAATCTGTGTCTTGAGTTTTCTCTTCTCGTGTTCCAGAATATTATCTTCAGAGATGTTCGGGTAGAAATGGTCAAGGATCACGTCATCGGTAGCGGTCCACTCGTCATCATCAAGATCCTCACCACTCCGGATCTGCTGCAACCATAAGTTCTCATCGGGCCCTGCCAGTTTCTTGGCCGACCACTTCCGCCTCGGCTCGGGCTTGGCCTTGGGCTGCGTAAGGTTGTGTTTGCGGAGGTACTGGATCTTGGCCTTGTGGTCCCATTTCGACTTGTTAAGCACCATCCTCAAGCAAGTAGGAGTATTAGTAGTGAGTATTAGTAGTGGGTAGTACCAGTAGTGTTGAAAGTAGTATCGGTATTTCAGTATTGGTATTTCAGTATCAGTATATCAGTATTGGTATAGTTGGTGCCTATTTCGTTGGCGTGTGGAGATGGTGGTTGTAAAAGTAGTTAATGTGGCGTGGAGTGGAGTAGTGAGAAATGAATAGTGAGTAGTGGGTGCGTAATAGAGTGAGTGTGAGTGTGAGTGAGAAATGGAGAGTACGTCAGTGAGTAAGTTTTTTCTATCCATTTTTTTCCTATCCATTACTTAAATCTTCTTCTTGAAAATGAGAAGCATAAAAATGTGATTGTAGGATTATTCCTCAGAACGGCATTGAGTAGAGAGTGAGTGAGTAAATTGAGAGAAGAGAGGAAATTGAGAGCGAGAAGTGAGTAGAGAGTACATAATGATCACTAATTACTAATATGGTCATGAATAGAACAAAATAGCTTTATGTAATTCATAAAAAATTACGATTAGGGCCACATTTCATATCATCTATAGCAAAAATAAAATTCCATAGATGCATTATCTACTGGTACCTTGAGTATTATAGATAAAGTATACTTGAAGAGTGAGAGAAGGAGAAAGTGAGTGTAGAAAAATGAGTGAGCGTAGAAAATGAGTGTGAAAAAGTGAGAGAGTGAGAGTAAAAAGTGTGTGGAAAAAATGTTAGTGAGTCGAAAAAAGAGTATACAAGTGAGCGTAGAATAGCTTAGAAAAAATGTTGTTCAAAAGTGAGTGTAGAAAAAAAGTGTAGAAAAAAGGTGAGTCGAAAAAAGGTGAGTAGAAAAAAGGTGAGTCGAAAAAAGAGTGTAGAAAAAAGGTGAATGTGGAAATGAGTGAGTGGAAAAAAGACGGTAGAAATGAGTGAGTAGAAAGACCTCATTTATGGTGGGATTTTGTCCAAAGTTGGAGTCATGAATACAGAATTAGCGTTCCATACCAAACTTGAAATTAAATGAAATCTTTAATTGTTATTTATATGAAATCATTAAATGTTAATAATTCATCTGTAATTGAGCTATCATAATTAAAGGAGCTATAGAAGCTTTAAGTATATATGGAAAGAGGTGATATCTTGAAACATAAGGTTGATTCATAAAATAGAAATATACAGTTAATCTTTATGTTGTTCTCCAAAAGATCAAGGCAATAGTGACTCTTCATCTTTATTATGTATGATTCCGAGGTTTAAAGATCTAGAGATTATATTCTAATCCAAAGGTAGTCAAAGTATCTAAGTGCAGGACCAGTTTAATAAAATTAAAGGCACTATCGCAGACTCTCGCAGAAAACCAGCCTGCAAACCAGGTTTGTCTGTCACGACTAAACACACCTGTTAAGAAATTATTGCTGGGCAAAATCGAAAAATCTTGTATTTCATAAGAACTTTAAATAAATGGTGAAAACATTTAATGACATTTTAGTAAAAGACCATCGGCAGTTGTTCATGTCGCTACAGACTGGTTCACCGAGGTTAGGCTGAAAAGTCTGTGTAAATGACCCGTCGGATTCTGGAATATACAAAAATACTTAGAGGTGAAGATATGTAAATTTTAATAATTGTTAATTATTTGCTAATTTTAAAAGTAATAATCCTTTTAAATAGTAATTCAACTCTTGATCTGGTGATGTTGAAGAAGTCCAGTGGTTCAACGCATACATTTCAAATCAAATACAGAGTGTGTGGGCACTATAAGGAAGCCAAGGTAGACGTCGTTCGTCCAAGTAAAATTTCAGGTATTCAATAAGTGAGTGGAGAGAGGGTAGTGAATGTAGTGAGTGAGAGAGTGGAGAAATTGTAGAAAGGGGAGAAAGTGTTGAAAAGGCAGAAAGTGAAAGTGTAGAAACGTAGAAATGCGTAGTGAGAGTAGATTGTGTGAGAGTAGAGTGAGGAGTGTGTGGAGCGCGGTGGAGTGCGAGAAATGGAGAAAGTGGAGTGGAAGAGAGAGTAGAACCCGCGCGAACAAGCAGTAGTCGAGATGCCCCCCAAAACGATCGAAGACCTCTTGAAACTCATCTCCATGGGCGAGGCGCTCAGCGAGTCTCAGGAGAAACAGATGGAAGATTATAAGTTCTGGAAAACGCAGCCGGTGCCGGCGCTCAATGAGGTGGTGGACTCCGAGGGTCCCATCGATAGCTCCAAGACCCCGGCCGATGTGCCTGACAAGCCCATGCCATTGTTGAGTGACTTTGAGTGGTCTACCGTTGACATTGACCTGAAGGACCAGCTCGATGAAGTCTACACGCTCTTGTGTGAGAATTACGTGGAGGACCAGGACGCCACGTTCCGCTTCAAGTACTCCCATGAGTTTTTGAAGTGGGCTTTGAAGCCGCCGGGCTGGCGCTCCGATTGGCACGTGGGTGTACGTGTCAAGAGCCTGAACAAGTTGGTGGCGTTCATTGCCGCTGTTCCCGTGCAATTGAAGTTCAACAAGTCGGGAAATCTGATCTCTTCCGTGGAAATCAACTTCTTGTGTATCCATAAGAAGTTGCGTAGCAAGCGCTTGGCTCCTGTGTTGATCAAGGAGATCACAAGAAGGGTCAACAAGCAGGATATCTGGCAGGCCTTGTACACGGCCGGCGTGGTGTTGCCCTCGCCTCTTTCGTCGTGCAGATACACCCACCGTCCATTGAACTGGTCCAAGCTTTATGACGTGGGTTTCTCCCACTTGCCGTCCAATCAGACCAAGGCTGGTATGGTGGCCCACTACGCGTTGCCTAGTGCTACGCTTACTCGTGGCCTCCGCCCTATGGAGCACAAGGACTTGGACCAGGTCTTTGACTTGTTGCACGAGTACCAGGAGAAGTTTGATATGGTACAGGTGTTTGAAAAACATGAGTTAGAGCACTGGCTCTTGGACTCCGTCCAGGGAGGCTCGACTGAAAACCGCGTGATCAAGTCGTATGTGGTGGAACAGGACGATGGTACCATCCTGGACTTCTTCTCCTACTACTTGCTTCCTTTCACGGTGTTGGGAAACAGCTCGCACAGCGAGTTGGGCATTGCCTACTTGTTCTACTATGCTACCAACAGTTACAAGGAGGACAAGGCCACATACAAGAAGCGGTTGAATGCGTTGGTGACCGATGCCCTCATCACGTCCAAGCAGTACAACGTGGATGTGTTCAACGCCTTGACGTGCCAGGACAATCCACTCTTCATCAAGGATGCCAAGTTTGGCCGCGGTGATGGTATACTCAATTACTATTTGTTTAACTACAAGGCCAAGAAGATCCATGGAGGAATTGATGAGTCGCAGAATGTTAGTGACGAGGGCAGTGGTCTTGGCGTGGTGTTGTTTTAAGGCAATCTTTGAGTTGTGACCAAACCTCTTTAGCATGTACTCGGTCTAGTGCCACATTGATGCGCTAGTTTTATCGGGACAACGCTAGCTTCTCGTGTTGATGATACATCCGCTGCCGGACTCAGTGTAGGTCTACACTAACAGGCCTAGAACATGGTCCAGTACAGTCTACTTATAATCGTTATATAATAAACTAAATTGATAGTGAATATGAGTTCGTGAAGAATGAAGGGATCCGAGGGTGCGTGCCCGAATAGGCAGTTCGGGGGCTTATATCCAGTTCCGACCTATTGACTTGGGTCGTTGTATCCTCCAAACAAAAAAATAAGTTACAGATTTTCAAACGTACATGGGTTAAGTGTACCTCAAAGACCAACATATTATATTGGGAACCTTGCAGAAGGAGTGGTGGGCTGGAACAAGAGACGCCCACTTTTAGAGTTGCATGTCACGTGACCATTCCGGGGTAGGCATAAACATACATAGAATACAGAGAGTAAGAGCTGAAATGGATTACTATAGACATAAAAAAAGATGAGGAGTTTGAAATAGTAGGTAGATCCAGAGTAAAAGTGGAGAATTTTTTAAAAATAGACTTATTTGTAGGAATGACATAAATACGAAGATTCAGGTATCTATAGCACAATAAAGTCTTTACACTAGTCTTTGTATCGAAGGTATTAAGTGATAAAAAAGCTTTCAGTTTATTTTTATTATGCAGTTTCAGCAATTCGCACTAGTGAACCACCAGAAAAAATTGTACCAAAAATGTGCTTCTTTTGACTGTAATTTCTCATCATCATGTACTACTGCGACCTCGTATCAGGGCTATAAAATGTACCACAGCTAACAAGCCCGAGAAAAAAGTATATAAAAATTCAACCCTAAAAATAATATATTGGTATATACAGGAATAGACAATAGTAAAAAAGAAAGAAAAGAAAGAAAATAAAAGGGGTGTGGAAATGGTGGATGTGTAGAAGGTGGATGGAGATGCAACGATAAGGCTGTGTGCAGTCCTATCAGCGAAGATGAGTCTCAGCTTAATCTCGGTTCTCGGTGAGAAAGCGGAAAGCGACTCTACTTACACCAGCTTCTTTAGCCCCAAATGAGCGAAACTGCAGTGGCGTCCGACCGCAATGCACGGGCCTTGCTGCTTTTTGAAAAGGCAACCGAAAAAGAGCAACTTGGCCTTATGTCGGATGCAGTCAACCTCTACCGGGAGGCCTTCAAGCTCAACGAGCTGATAGACTTGGTGTACCGGAACCAGAGGGTGCCGGAGAACATTGAGAGTCTCCGGGCTCAAAATGGCAAAAACGCTGCTCAAAAGGTCGACGATGCTCTTGTGCAAGCTATAGATGTGGATATGCTTCTACAGTCGTTTGAAGACGCGGAGGTTTTGCCCCCAGGAGCTGAGGATAGTGACGGCAACCGCCTTGAAGAATTGAGTGTACGGTTTGCAGGCATGTTGGCTCAAAAGAACGACCTTGTGCCTGTTTCGCCACTAATAAGACTCCCCAAGGAAATCTGGATCCATATCCTCAAAATCCTCTTGGCCGAAGATCCCGAGGCTTGGTTTCGCTTCGGCAATACGTGCAAGCGGAACGCTTACTTGGCCTTTGCCAGTACCCAAGTATGGCGTCATATGTGCTACTTGATATACCCACGGCAATCTTACGAGGAGAATGTGGGCTTCATTGGCGCAGAGAAACCCGTGCCGTTGGACCCCGTGCACGTGTTGCCGCAATATGGCAATTCCTGGAAGAAAATGATCCATAATCGGCCTTTCATCAAGACCCATGGCTGCTACATTAGCGTGGTCAACTACTATAGTGAGGGAGGCCGGTCCGAGCTTTCGTCCAGCTTGAACAACCCCGTGCGTCTGGTCACCTACTACCGCTACTTGCGCTTCTACCCCGGCGGCGAATGTGTGGCGGCACTTACACGGCTTGAGCCACACAAGGTGGTTCCCCAGCTTCTGAGGGAGAATAAAATAAGGCGACTTGTGGCCAATTACGAGCTGAGGGACTTCAGTCGTATTGACCCGCTGGACGAGCCCCATCGTATACATAGAGGTACGTGGACGGTGTCTACAGATGCTAAGGTACACGTGACGGTACACGAGGGCTCGGTACCGTACTATACATTCCACTACAATTTTGAGATCAAGAACTTGGGCAACATTCTGCGGCATTGCAAGCTCCGGTGGCAGAATTTCTACGCGGTGTGGAAGAAGAGTCCTGGGTTTGAAGACCGCGAGGGCGAGGTGGTAGATTTCTCCTTGAAGAACGAAAAGGACTTTAAGTTCTCTCGGGTGCGGTCTTACACTGACACGAATTAACGAGGGAAAGAAAGACGGGGAACTAAGGAAAAAATCGGGGTAAGACTGAGGGATGGGGAGAAAACGTGGAGGAAGGAATTGATACGGATAATACCTCAAGTGTGGCTGTCTGAAGATTCAATTAGAGGCTGTAGGTCTGGATTTTTTATGAGTCTTCCATCCTTCTCATATCAAAATCACCTGAGTATGCAATACCGTATGCAATACCGGGAGATTCTTCCCACCAAATGAAAGAAGATTAGTTTCTCGGCCATATTTGGATGACTACGATAACAAAGATCATAATGATGGCCATGGAACTGCAGAAACGAAATCGTGAGGCCAGTGTCAATGTCGATCAAGCCTCAGAACCAGTACAGTGCAGAACTAGTACAGTGCAGAACTAGTATTCGGGATAATACGTTGGCATCAATTTCCAAGACTCAGGGCTCGGGGAACGTCCTCGACACTCCTTCAGTCTTAAGAACCTATACTGGTGTCTTGTACTTGATGTTGAGTGACCAGAGATCCAATAGTCCTAACCGGACTAAACTGAGGCCAATATACTAATCTACCAGATCTACTGGTCTGTCTACCATTGTGGTACTTGTGGTACTTTTGCTTATGGAGACAGTCAAAAAAACGGTCTGATCAGTTTTTGAGTTAATCCAAAGGCTCCAAGATGAAGATCAGTGGACGCGTATATTGTGTCTCACTCCATTACTGGATACTCAGTCAATTACTGGATACTCGGCCAATTACTAAAATACTCAATGGTGATTAGTATTACCCAAGAATGACATGATAATAAGAAATATCAGTTGTAAAATTAGCCTAGGGTAAGCAGTGGTTTATTCCTAGTGCAGTAGAAGATAAAAGATATAAACCACCAGGATTAATGTACGTGCGCGCACCAGAGCCCAGCGCGCGTGCACACCGGGCTACTGAAAATTTTGCCAAAACCACCATTTTTACACGCTAGTGACCCCATACTGAGCATCCCCCCAAAACTCTCATCCCATCATGTCGAGATTTTTTGCCTCAGGTTACAACTCTGAGTCCTCGTCGTCCGAGGAAGACTTGTTGAGTTCCGAGGAGGAATTGATCTCTTCCTCTGAAGAGCTCTCCACCGATAGTGAATTCGACAACGATGACCTGGACTCCGAAGACGACTCCGACTCCGACTACAGTGGCGTTGGCCCCTCGTACTTCTTGAAAAAAGATTTCTTGAAGGGTGGTCGTGATCTGGATTCCGATAGCGAAGACGAGGGCCGCAAGGTGGTCAAGTCCGCCAAGGAGAAGCTCTTGGACGATATCCGGGAGTCTGTGGATGCCATTTTCAACGCCAAGAACGTGGAGAACTGGAGCGGTGTTCTCACGGAGTTTGACCGTTTGGGTAAGCTGTTGGTCAGAGTGAACCAGCAGAAGATCGGTATCCCCAACTTCTACTACAAATTGTTGGCCCAGCTCGACGAGTCCATCAACGACACCTCCAGCGATAAGGAAAAGAGAAAATTGCCTGCTGATCAGAGCAGAGCCTTGAACACATTGAAACAGAGAGTCAAGAAGCAGACCAAGGAGTTCAAGCCTTACATGGACCTCTACAGAGAGAACCCCGAGGCCTTCGATTCCGAGGAGCCCGTCCAGATTGCTCCTCAGGAAAAGAAGGACAGCAAAGAGGCTGTTGTGGGTACCGTTTCCGGAACGGCCCGTGTCATGAGCCCTGTGTTCACCACCTTGAGAAACATTGCTGAGACCAGAGGTAAGAAGAACATTGACAAGCTCGAGCAGGTTTCTGTCTTGGAGAACTTGCTTGCCGAAGCCAAGGAATCCGGAGCCGTCTTCGAGCTCATTTCCGTCTACCAGATGTTGCTCTCCGTGCGGTTTGATGCTGGCTCCAACCTGGCCTTCATGCCCGTCAAGTTGTGGAAGAACAACGAGGCCGACCTTGCCGACTTCTTGGCGCTTTTGGAGAAGAACTTCTCCTCGTACCAAGTCTCTGAAACCGGTGCCCCTACAGACGATATCGACGTGGAACCCGTTGCCAATGCTAGCGGAGTCAAGGTGGTGCAGGGCTCCATTTCCTCTGTGTTGGAACGTTTGGACGACGAGTTTGCCAAGTACTTGCAGAACACTGACCCCCACTCCACAGAATACATTGAAAGGTTGAAGGGCGAGTCCGACCTCTACAACTTGATTGTTCGTGCCCAGGTGTACGTGCAGTCTGTGTCGGGTGACACCGAGCACTTGGCCAGAGTTGTCTTGAGAAGATTGGACCACGTCTACTTCAAGCCTGCACAATTGATCGAGATTGTCGAGAAGGCTGCTTGGGAAAACGTGTGGAGCGGATCAGGACTTGAGAACTCCGAGTTGATCACCAAGGGCTCTGAACCTCAGAAGGTCATCTCCACCTTGCGGGACTTCTTGTTCAAGCAGGAAGCCCCCATCTACAAAACAACCGCGTTGTTATCCTACACATACTACCTTGCTGTGAACAACAAGTACGCCGAGGCCAGAGAGATCTTCTTGGATTCGCACCTATACAGCCATATCCACCAGCTTGATTCGTCCGTTCAGGTATTATACAACAGAGCGTTGGTTCAATTGGGATTGGGAGCCTTCAAGAGTGGCGAGATCGAGGAGTCCCACCAGATCTTGAACGAGATTGTCAACTCGCAGAGGGTCAAGGAGTTGTTGGGCCAAGGGTTTGTCAACAAGTACCCCAGCCAGGTCACTGCAGCCGAGAAGCAGAAGTTGTACCCATTCCACATGCACATCAACTTGGAGTTGTTGGACTGTGTGTTCATGACGGCTTCTATGTTGATTGAGATCCCAGCATTGGCCGCCGCCTCCAACTCGGGCAAAGACTCGAAACGCAAAACGAATATCAAGTCGTTCAAGAGCAAATTGGAGTTCCATGACAGACAGTACTTCACGGGACCTCCCGAGAGCATCAAAGACCACTTGATCTATGCTTCCAAGTACTTGCAGAGAGGAAACTGGTCCAAGTCATACGAATTATTGTCATCCATAAAGATCTGGAAGTTGGTTCCCGACACCAATGCCTTGTTGCTGATGTTGAAGAACCAGTTGCAGATGGAGGGCTTGAGGACCTACATCTTCACCTACCAATCGATTTTCACTAAGTTGTCGGTGGAGAAGTTGGCCACCATGTTCCAGCTCGAGCAAAGTGTTGTTACCGGTATCATTGAGAAAATGCTCGATGGAGGAGAGTTCCAAGGATCTTTGACCAACAACTTCATCAACTTCTCGACGGACGCACCTCAAAGAAGTAGATTGCAAGAGTTGGCCATCGTGATGAACGAGAAGGTGGGCATGTTGAACGAGAAGAACGAGCAAACGTCATCCAATGGCCACTTCAGAAAGCAGGTGATGCAACAGCAACAACAGCAGCAGAAGGAGCAAAAGGAGCAAAAGGAGATCTTACAGGAAGAGAACAGCAAGTTTAGATATGCCAATATCAACACCAACAACGATGAGTTCCAAGTGACTGCTTGAGTTGAGTTCAGGCTGGAGTTTATAGCATGAGAGACGGCCATGTCTCAAATCCAATGTTTAATAGATCCATGTAGACTACATAAAACTGGGTTGTTTGAATCATTATTTCCATGTTCATGAAAGTATGCTGGATAATTATTCTGTCTAGTGCAAGAATAAAGTAGTATTTGTGGGCTCATAGCATGAGAACTTACAATATACCCAAATAGCCAAATTGAAGCCTCACATAGAAAGAAGAAATAAAGTTTAAGTATGTTTAATTGTACTGTGGTTGTCAAAATATTTTAAGGTGCCATTCCTGTGACTGTCCTCCAGACTACATACTACTAAAAGAGAGGCGCATTATATGCAGGACAATGTTATCTTCCGAATAATTATCTGATAATATTTTCTAATTTATATGAATTGAGTTTTTCTGACAACCTGTTATATAAATTAGGCTGCTAATTGTGAGGCTATTGTTGGTGAGGCTGTTAAGTACTTGATGGAAGAAATTGCGAAAGGTAGACACTTTTGGTGACACCAGAAAAAGCCAACTCCTAACAATCACACACCATTAAAGAGAAATGTTTTTGTACAAGAAAACGAATTTTTCGATCATATCAACCAATATGGTTTTAATTTCAATTTTTGCATAAAATCGAATTTTAAATTTTACCAAATGCATTTCTCTTTCTTGAACTGTTTCTACTTATTGTAGTGAAGTCGCGTTTCAAAACAAAAATCGCACACTGGAGTAACTAACTTTTTGCAATCAATTCCAGGTATCGTTCCAAGAGTCAACACCAAAAATAAACTTCTTTGCAACAGAAATGTTCGAGAGCATATTCCCGATTATTTTGGAGTCATAGAAAATCACCAAAAAAAAAGAAAAAATATTGGGGAGGCCAAACGAGATCTTTTTATTGATATAGTTGGAAGCTTAAAAAATGGTCCACAAGTCAGTGAATGCGACCCATAGATCAATGAGATTAATTTCCCTATTAATGCTCGGCTTCTGGGCTTGACGCCTTCTTCAAGCCAAGCTCAAATTTTTGGGCAAAACAAAAGAACCTTTACCCATGAAGTTATCAAAAAAAGCCAAAAGTGTCGGCTCAACGTATATTGCCTAGTGCCACTTGTACTTCTCAGAGCCATCATACCAAGTGGATAAGGTATTTAGCAGGGGAAAAAGGACGGACAGATTGGAATCAAAATTGGAGTCATACTGAAGAAGTTTAGAGGTTTAAAAAAAAAAAATATATATAAAAGACTTTGAAAAAGAAAAGCCTACATTTCTTTATGGACTGATGTAGTGTTGGATTTTTTCTGTTAAGCTTTGAATATGTTCGCGAGGTGAGAAGTTTAGTGCGAGAAAAATGAAGTGAAAAAGTGAGAAAAATGAAGTGAGAAAAAGTGAGAAAAATGAAGTGAGAAAAATGAAGTGAGAAAAAGTGAGAAAGTGAGAAAGTGAGAAAGTGAGAAAGTGAATGAGGGTTGGAAAACTCGGCACTGGACGCGAGCGTGCGAAAGTTGGCCATGAGTGCGGCACAGGACCCGAAGATCAACCAGAGGAGAAAGAATAGCTCAGTACACCCTAAGATTCCATTTCCATAAGGATTCAATTAATAATAACATCATTCAAATTCATTTCTAAGTATCTATGAATTCAATAATTTTTATTTTTTTATAGATGACCTATTACTAACTCAATTCCATGGGAATACCAATGACTTAGTTACTTGATGCATCAGCCCTATATCTCTGAGCCAATAGCTATATCAGCTATATATATTATTTTGTAATTTCACCTTATATAATTTTGTGTTTTTTTTATTAATAGTCATATTCGAGTAAGTTCTTATATATAAATAAAATCCAGAGAACGTGGTGTTGGCTCAGATATGCTTCAGATTTAGAAAGGAAGAGCAATTTCTCCTATTACTTCAAGAAAACCTGCATACAATGACCAAATTGATAACTGACGTCCCAAACTCATTAAAATATTACAAACCAGTCATAATTTCGAAGCCGGAAATAGTATTATGGTTTTATGGTTTTAAGTTCAATAGCTTTTCTGCTAGTGTACGGGTGCACACACCCACCTGCCCTGGATTTCGCAGCTTTCTTGTCCACTCACAACCTCATCCACCACTTCAATCCACTTCGTCAGCCATCCAGTCCACTTTTAAGTCAAGTTCTTTGGGCATGATTTAGTCGTGATTTTGATATATCCATAGATTTCCGAAGCGATATTTCTATGAAACAAATTTTCTAATTCTATATTCGAAGACCATCTATGTGGATTCTGCCAAGATAGTACCTGGAGCCAGGGTCTTTTCGAAGAGGCCTTTTCCTCATTACGTCAGAATCTGGTAACGAAATCAAAGAATATTAGTTCACCATCTCATATTTCTGGAAAAAGAACTATAGACAATCTAGTGATCAGAATTGGGATTCAAGATGAATCCAAGATTGAAATTATTATTATAGGATTGATTATAGTTTGTTGGAATTACTTTATGAGTATTAGTAGTATCAACCACTTTTCTCAAGGATAGGTACGGATCTTGATGTTAATTGTACTGTTGGATTGATCAATGGTGACAAAATCAAAGTAAAACTCAAAATCCCTTAATGTGCAAAGAGTTTTTTGGTGGAATATGGCCATGGAATTACAGCTGGTGTACGGGTGCGCATCTCAGATGCCATCGACCTCATTACGCACCTGAGCGTACACTTCATTTCTGTACGGCATACCTCAGCCACTCATCCACGTTTCCAAGACTCCAACCGAACCATATTTGAACCGGAATAATACTAGAATATATTTCGGAAAATTCTAGATTTATTTCTGAAAAACACTTGATTTTGACTATGGAAAGAAAGGATCGCCCACTTAAGGTGAGCTCGCTCTGTGAGCTTTGCCATGGGCGCAAGGCAGTAGTCAAGCGCCCGAAAAACCTCCAGAAAGTATGCAAGGAATGTTTCTATGTTGTTTTTGAAACCGAGATCCACAATACCATTGTTTCCGCCAACCTCTTTCAACAGGGTGATCGCGTGGCTATTGGAGCCTCTGGAGGAAAAGACTCCACGGTGCTTGCGTCAGTGCTCAAAACCCTCAATGAACGATACGAATATGGGCTTGAGCTCGTCCTACTCTCCATCGATGAGGGTATAAAGGGCTACCGAGACGACTCGTTGGCCACAGTCAAGCGTAACCAAAAGCAATATGATATGGACTTGGAGATCGTCCTGTATAAAGACCTCTACAACTGGCTGATGGACGAGATCGTCACGTGTGCTGGAATCAGGAGCAGTTGTACTTACTGTGGGGTATTACGGAGACAGGCTCTTGACCGGGGGGCTGCCAAGTTGGGAATCAACCATGTGGTCACGGGCCATAATGCAGATGATATGGCCGAAACCGTTCTCATGAATATTTTACGAGGTGATACTGCACGCTTGGAGAGTCTGACTTCGATCCTTACGCAGAGTGCCGGGCTGCCCATCAAGAGGTCCAAGCCGTTCAAGTACTCGTACCAGAAGGAAATCGTGCTCTATGCACACTACAAGAAACTCGACTACTTCTCCACCGAGTGCACGTATGCACCAGAGGCATTCCGGGGCACTGCACGTGAGCTTCTCAAGGGTCTAGGTGCTATCCGGCCCTCTTGTATCATGGACATAATTTATTCGGGGGAACACCTCGTTTTGGCCAACAAAAAGAAGAAGGTCACCAAGAAGTATAAACGAAACGTCAAAAACAGCGAGCAGGAGATTCTTCCCGATGGCTCCGTGGCGTTGCAGAAAAAGGACGGTAACACCTGTGAAAAGTGTGGTTACATCACCTCCAATAAGGTTTGCAAGGCGTGCTTGCTTCTAGCGGGTCTTGAGATGAACCGCGCCAAGATAACGCTTGATGGCAGTGCAGATGGAGCCGCCAAATTAGGCAAGACTTTGGAACAGCTCAGCTTCTAAGGTTCTTTGTTCACTCATTGGCAGTGATGACGAAGACCTATTCCTTCCGGTACACGTGAGAGGAGCCTGCCTGGTGGCTTGGGAACACCAAGGTCTCTGCAATCACGGTGTTTTGCTTTCTTGATACCCCAAACACAATGATTTCCGAAATGTCGGATGCAGTCAAAGGGGTGGTGCCCTCATAGACCTTCTTGGCCGCAGCATCGTCACCATGGAAACGCACCAAACTGAACTCCGTCTCCACGGCTCCCGGGTCCACCTCCATCACACGGATACGGGTACTGATCAACTCCTTCCGCAACGAGTGGGTGAAGAAATTGACTGCTGCCTTAGATGCACAGTACACACTTCCTCCCGGGTAAGCCTCACGGCCAGCAATAGAGCCAACGTTGACGATATCTCCGCTGTTTTTGGCCTTGAAAATGGGCAACACCGCCTGCGTCATGTTGATCAAGCCCATGACGTTGGTTTGCATCATTCCCTGGAGATCGTCGTCGGAGATCTCGCCCACGGTTTCCTTTCCGAGCGCCTTTCCGGCATTATTGATCAACACATCGATATCGGAGAATTCCCGAGGCAAGTTGGTGAAAAATGGCTTGATGGAAGCAGCATCGGAAACGTCAAGTTTGGCCGTGTGCACCTGGATAGGCTTATAAGTCTTGCTCAACTCCGAGGCCAATTCGGATAACTTGCTCTCACGCCGAGCAGTCAAGATCAACTTGATGTTTCCCTGAGCGGCGGCAGCAAACTCGTGTGCTGTGGCGGCGCCGATTCCGGAAGAAGCCCCCGTGATGAGGACGATTTTATTGGCGAGTCTCTCTGCAGCTCTGGATCCAAAAGACATTGTAGTTGGAGAATAGATGGACGGAGAGACTGATGAATCGCGGGGTACGCGTGCAGGATTGCGTCCCATGTGACCATGGCCACACCTCTAGATTTCTATATAGATATACAAAGTAGTTTAAATAACCGGATATTGGGACTCAACTAGGAGTTACCTATTTATGAGGAATTATAAAAATTACTTTAATAGAATTAGGGTATTAATTCGTATACACTGGTGATATAAACTGGTAATATAAAGGTCAGAAAGACTGGTAATATAAAGGTCAGAAAGACTGGTGATATAAATTGGTGATATACACTGGAACTTTAGGTACACTAGGATCTCTGCCCATAGACGACATTAGAGATACAATAAGAATCACCAGCCTTAAATTAGTATGAGTATGGATTTAGCTATAGTGTGCAGTATAGTCAGGTCGCACCTATCTTGTCGGAGATTCATGTACACATTATTGAATTCAAAAAAAAGGGAAATTAAAATTAGACATATCAAAAGGTTATGAACAAAAGTCATTTCATATAATAGGGTAAGCCTGTATATAGTTCTTGCAATGAAATGGCTTGCATTGTGGCTTATACTGTGGCTTTTGTTATGGCTCTCACCTTGCGCGACTGGCTGAACGCTGCTTCCCACACCTACGCAAACCCTCTTTCCCACCAAAGCCTCCTTGACATTTTAATTTTTAAATAATTTTTTTTTATTTTTAAAAAGTAGTTTTGAAACATTTTCATGTTGAAATTCTTATGGTAGATTATACTGAGTTGAAAAAAGAGCCAAATTGGGGCAGAACGATTTTTAATAATTTATATTGTAGCACCGGAAGACGAATGCGGTAGGTATTCTGGTAGTCTTTGAGCCAGGCACAAGACGCAAAAAACTCGAACCAAGGTCTCGAGAATCGCAGTCTCGAGAATCAAGGACTCGAGAATCAAGGACTCGAGAATCTCAAGGGTCTATAGTGAGGACTGCACCTAATGCTTTTCGCATCCATGATTCTCACTGCTAAAAAAACCTCAAATCAGTGCTAAAAAAAACCACCTCAGTGCTAAAAAAAGACTTGAACTCACGGCGTATCCTCCATATTCTCATAATATTCTATCAGTAGTAAGACTGTATAATAGTGTAGTAGGGAATAGTATCTATGGTACACTATAAGGAGTACACTATAAGGAGTACACTATAAGTAGAGCAGGAAGCTACATCACTACTTTACTCCAGACTGCACCTCAACTGTGTATCTGACGATTCCTCCAGAGAAGTAGTGCTTTGATTTTGGGCAGAAACCCGCACCCACTCCAATTACCAATAAAACAGTCGGATCCTACAAGAGAGTCAGTGATAAATTATTTATAGAAATTAGTGAACTTTTTTTTATTGAGAGTCAGTAATATGTTCCTACACACTAGTACTACTATGGAGCTAAGCACTAAGTCATACTATAAACCATTGACAGGAATAAAGCGTAGATATATAAGAGGTAGCAAGAGCATGGGCAGTACGAATACATACGGGTAAATGATGGAATAGTAACATAAGAGACTACTTAATACGAAGACTTGATATCTCTGGCTCTACAGTTTTTTAGGGAGCCCTAAGTATGATGTGGAATATTTATTTTCATCTCAGTTTAGATATTTGGCACAAGGAAGCGTTCTGCTTAAGCCTTTCTAAAGCTATGACCGGGAGGTGTGCTGTGAGTAAACTGTGAGTAAACTGTGAGTAAACTGTAAGTAAACTGTGAGTGTACTCAAGAGTAGATTCTAGAGTTTATAAGACTGTGATCAACATGATTGATATGGACTGAAGATGTGGATTCTTCTCTAAAAACATTATAAAGGTGACTTGTGGCCAAAGGTCATTAGTCAAGTGTATAGCAAGAACACGTTCGCTCAGCTGATATTCTCACTGACAAGGTGAAGTAGCTGAGCTGCTTATGCGGACTGTCAAGGCTAGTATGGACATGTTGGAGCATCTCTGTTTTGGATGCAACATCTGCCACGGATGTGGACAATGGCAAGTAGCTCTACGAAAGCTCAATGGGTCGAATATCCTAGATATAAAATGCACCCGACGAATATTGGAAAGGCGAACTGTGCCCTCCGTATTCAGAGTTCATAGAGGTTTTGGAGCTATTGCGCGAACTTGCCATCGACTCAAACGGTGATGAAACCGCAGACTGAGAGCTGTTCTGTGCTCCATTGAAGCAGTACTTTTGAAGCAAATCTGCGTACGACATAGACCCGATTTCTGAAGGCTTCAAGTCGTCCGCAGGCTTGGCCACGTAATTTTTGGTGTTTGTGCTGCTCAACTGCTGCAACGCAGCATCGGAAACACTCATTGGAACTGGGCTGGTATCGGTTTTTCTTTCCAAGCCCTTATTTCCAAGTGGCGAGTCGGGTTCCACCGTCTTACTCTTATAAGACTTGGAGTACCTAGGCCTTAATGTCTGCAAAGAACTGCTTCTGGCAGACAGCGGCCTTGGCTCAGGTTGCAACGAAGTGGAACGCAGCAATGCAGGTCTTGCCAAAGCTGGCAAGCTCTCAGTGGCCTCCTTCGCCGACTTGAGCCTGTTGACAACTTCCTGTATGTCTGCATTGGTGGACCGGTCGTTCCTGCCTGCAGGTTCTGAATTTGGGGTAGTGGTGCTCAGGTCCAAATGGAAGGACGCCGTCTGGGAGAATGTGGGTGGTTTATAGGTGAAGGCGTCTTTGGAACCCACCTTCAAGGCGATTTTATCTCTGGAGCTAGCCTTTGCTTTGGCCATGGCCGAAAGCGAGAAGTGATAGTTGCGTCCATCGTTGTTGTCCCAGTAGGTGGATTCGTTAACAGTGTACTTGATGCAGAATTGAGGGTTGATGGCCGAGGGCAAGTGTGTGAGGGGAATTGTGAATTTGAACTGATCAAAGTTGGCGGATGGAAACAGGCTCACATACACAGCGTTATTGAAGATCAACTGACTTTTCCAGTTGTTGAAGGTCAACTTCAAGGAAAGTGATTTTTCGAAAGCAATGTTTTGGCACATGACAATGAGAACAAGTGACTTCTTGTCAGCAGAAAGCACGGCTTTTTGAAGGTACACTGTATGTTTGTTCTTATCGTAGATGTTTTTGGGAGCCATGAAGTTAGAGCTGTTGATTCTGTACAGCATTTCATGGGCGACCTCGTCATCCGGTTCGGACTCTGAGTCGGATAGCATCAAGTCCCCAAAAGACCGAGGAATTGAGAAGTAGTCTTTGGCAAAGACGGATGATGAGTTGGGGGAGCCAGCCGGCGTGTTTTGGAGGGAGACCGATAAGGGCGAGTCCTTACCGTCGAACATCTTGACATTCTCGAGTCTGGATGCAAACTTGACGGATTTGGGGGAAAGCTGAGATGCAGACTGCACTCGGGAAAGGTGGGGTAGCTTCAACGACAGCTTCAACTTCTTCAATGGAGTACAGATGGCACCCTCAGAAATGGCACGAGGTTTTTCAGCAGTGGCTTCAACTAAAATCACCTCTGGAACAGACTTTGTTTCGACAATGGAGGGTTTAGTGGAATCTGTAGGCAGCAAGTCGGTAGGTCCGGACTCAATTTGAAGCATGGGTAAGGGCAGCGTTTCCAGGGGTAAGGGCAGAGTTTCAGAGGGCAGCAATTCCGAAGGTAATTCCAACTTCTCAGAAGGCATTAGCAAGTTTTCCCAAGGCATGGCCAATTTTTTGGACAGTGTTTGGGGAATAGTCAAAGACTGGGAGTGTGGCAACACAGACGGAGGGGGGCGAACCCACAGCACCGACAAAACCGAGTCATCCTTGGGCATCTCCGACAAGGAAAGCGGAACAGCAGGAGCCTTTTTCATGGGGATTAGATCCGGCAACGAAGACAGATAGAGGGAGGAAATGTCGGCCAAGGTTCCGGGAGCCAGCCTGGAACAGGGAACGGATTTGCGAGATAATGAGGATTGCGAGGGTGCAGAGGCGACCTCAGGGGAAAAGTGGTTTTCCACGGCCAAAGTGAGAGTGGACATTGAAAAAAAGGGTGGAAGTAAATGGGATGAAAAATGGGATGAATGAGGATGAATGGAAGGTGAATGAAAGGTGAATGGAAGAAAACGGAGGTCACTCTAGGTGGAATAGGAGACAAAAAAACAAAAGCAATCGAGCTTTTGCGTCGTTGAGAAGACCGCGGGACAGGTCAAATAAGAAATGAAAAGACACAAATCAAAAGTGCAATCAACCCACACACCGACAAAAAAAAAGATGTAACGCGTGCGGAAGAATAGCAGGGTTGTGGGATACTTAAGTAGTGGCCAATGGCTTGGTTTTCCCGAATTTTGGGTTTCTGCGGCTGCAATCGCATGCGGGTCGTGTGCAGGTGCGCGGCATATAGTCCTGCTTCATGCATGATCGCAGGGTGGGGCAATCATGGGGCGGCAGTCGGGGTTGTGGGGGATGAAACACCAAGTATGCAATTTAGGAGAGAAGACCAAGAGAAACGAGGTTTGGTCGAGCAAAGTGTATTAAAATTTCTTGAGTTTTTTCTATCATGTCTATTTCCGGTCTTTTTTCTAAGCAAAGTTTCTCCAAAAGTCACCCCGTGGGAAAGCCGGGACGGGGTAATTAGCGCAGCATGTGGAAGAAAATTTTAAGCTGTGTGCAATAGCGCGCTGCACTCGGAGTCCGAACCGCGTTTCGGGCACCCTCCTGATGAACGCGCAATTGCCAGGCCGGAAAGGAACATTCAGCATTCAGCCAGATCTGGAAATAGCTAGGGAATTCTGAACTCCAGCAGAAAAAATATTCCAGGATCTGGGCATTTTTGGGAACCTCCCCTTGTTCAGACGTCTATTTAAGGCAACGAACGGCACGTGATCCCTTTTCATTGCTATTTCATTGCTGTCTCATTTCTGTCTCAGAACTCAACACATTTTATGACTAAGCGCAAGTCCTAACCAATACAGACCCCAAAATTGCGAATGCCAAGTTCACCTCTGAAACAAACCCTCGATCAAAATCTCCAACCACCTCCAAAACCTTACCTCATCATAATCAATCCCGCCACAAAATATTAAACAATAATAATTAATGACCGTATTTCCAAGTAGTAACAGTTACAGAGTAGTAACAGAGTAGTAGAGTGGTGACTGTCCAATAATCACTGCTCTAAAGCTATAATAATGTCATCTCAAATAATGACATCTAAAAAAGTCAAAATCAACGACTAATGTTCAAGTGATTTCGTATATCCATGGATGTCTTTTTTTTTGACTCTGACACTGACGCAGAACCGATTTCTTCTCCATTGTCTACCACTTCTTTCCATGCATTCCCGAGCCTCGCGGATGGCACCCAACAGATGTCATCGCGCATTGTCGCGCTATCTAGTCTACCACTTGTCTGTTCCTTTCTGTCTTCTTTTTCTCACCTTTTTTCTGTCTTCCTTTTTTCGTCTCCCTCTTTTCTCACCTTTTTTCTCACCTTTTTTCTCTTCCTTTTCCTCATCTTTTTCTCATCTTTTTCTCTTCTTTTTCTCTTCTTTTTCTCGTCTTTTTGCTCTCTACTCTTCACAAAAATTACTAAAATTTATCAGCACACATTAAACAGCACACACTATCCAATAATTTCTCTAAAATCTTTTTATCTTAAATTTCATTATTTTGTTTCTTGATATTACTATTTCGTTCCTTTAAATTTATTTTTTATTTCCATAATTTGATTTTTTTCATTCCATGATTTGATTATTTTATTTCTATAATTTTATCGCTTTTTTTAATTAATTTTTTATTTTTTTATCCTTTTTTGGCCTTTTCCCATTGTTCTGCTCGTGTCTTCGAGTCTTATCGAGGTTAGGCGCTATACATGCGCGCTGGATCAAGCAGAATGTGGCGCAATGCGGACATGTTGGGCTTCGAAACCGCACTATTCCGCATTCCTGAAACTGATCTCTCAATCTCTCAATCTCCAATCTCTCACTCTTTCTCTTCTCCATCCTTGATAAGTTCCTAACTTCCCTGCCACTTTACTTTATGATCTGCTCTCTTACTTTCTGTCATAATTCCTATAATCTAATATCTTTCTCTTTTTTTTTACTCTTGCTCTGCCCTATCCTCTATATCATCAATCCACCGTTCATATACCCATCCTCTATATAATACACCCATCCTCCATATCATATACTCTTATCATACTCTTATCATATACTCTTATCATATTCTTCTCATATACATTTATCAATTACCCATGCTTAACTCTATGCCCGGCCCACCCGCTCTACAACATTCTATTGACCTCCGGCCATGAACCATTTCTATTCTGCATATATGATGGCTGAAACACTGAGTCCATACCTCTTGTCAGTATTCCATCCGTAATGTCCGTTGACATCGCGCACCACCAAAGTCTTCCTGTTAATGTCCCAGCATGTCGAAGTAATTCAGCCAAGCTGAATAGTATCGGCCAACATTAGCCTCACTTTGACTGAATCGATTAAACACTGGCCAAACACGGGCCCCTTTTCACCACCTCATCTCTAGTAAATTATCTAAACCTCGGTACTTCAAACCTCTAAGTCTAACTCTCTGACCTTTGGTCCTCTAAACCTTTGGCCCTGAACCTCTAATCACCACTCACCATCAGTAGATGGAGTCTGCATCTGGTGGTGGCGCTGGTGCATACACCAGAAGCCTCTCCATGATACTGGACGGAGCAATGCCGGCCAAACTGCAGTTATCGTCCAAACTGCGTCTTCGGGCTCTGCGAGATGAACTTGCAAGAGTAATAATCGACTCGCTATCGCGTTCTCTCTCGCGCTCCCGGTCTATGCGTCCCTGGCCTGGCGTACTTGGAGTCACTGATAAGTAACCACTGGGGGCAAGCGAGGTTTCGGCTGTAGATGCAACGGTTGAAACATTCTCATGTGCAACGTCACCACTCAAAACCGATGGCGGGTTTGTAGTGGAAGTGTGAGAAACCACCAGCTTCAAAGGCGTGGTGCTGACGTTATCGGATTGCATAGAGACTGATTCCTCGTCGCTAAATTCGATATTCCGTTTCATGGGGCCATACTTAAGGCTCTGTCCATGTTCAGTATTGAGTTGGTCAGTATTCTGCCGTTCGTTCTGGTTCTGTTCGTTCTGGTTCTGTTCGTTCTGGCTTTCGGTATCCTGATGACCATTCTGACGTTCACTATGACGTTCAGCATCCTGATGTCCATGACGTTCACTATGGCGTTCACTATTACGGTGTTGACCTGAAGCCTGGTGTCCGTTCTGGTGTCCGTTCTGGTGTCCGTTCTGCTGGTGTTTAATCTGCTGACGCAGTTCGATATTGTGATGGTGTGGAGGTCCACGCATACCTGCCACGGTGTTCCTGTTTTGCCCCTGGACTAGCCGCTTGACCCAGCTGAACCTGCTGCGGGTGTTGGGCTTGTCGGAGATGTCGTAAATGACTTCTGGAGGTTAGTAGAGAAGAGAGGAGAGGGGAATGCGGAGAACATACCTTGAGCTATTTCCAGCATATTATGGTTGTTTGAAGGGGGTTTCAGATGTGGTATAGTGGCGGGACGATGTGTGAATGATATGAAACCGGTTGCAGTATTTGCTTTCTAGAGGAGTGTCTTTTGGCGTGGAGTATGTAGCAGGCTCCAAAATCACGCGAGGTTATATAGCTGCTTAGGTGCACTCCGGGCGCGGCTGGCTGCGCTGGCTGCAGGACGGTCCACGTCAAAGGTGCACGGATGCGGCGCACCGAAAATAGTCCACTCTTCTATAAATTATGAGCACTATATAGATTTTCTAAACTGGGGTACGAGGATTTTAAAGTGGAGAAATCTTACTATGGTAGTTACCGAATATGATTTTGATTGGTCAACGTGAAAAGTGTGCAGATAAAGTATTGTGCTACCTGCAAGAACTATTCGAAGCCACATTAAATGATCAGGTGGTGATTACTTAAGCACCTCAGACAAATTCTAGACAAAGCAGTAAACAAAGAATTTAATCAAGGGTTCAGACACAGGGTTTAGACAAATTTAGACAATAAGACAAATTTAGACAATAAAACAGAATAAGACAATAAGACAAGATTTAGACAATAAGACAATTTTAGACAAGCATTCAGACGTTTGGTGCACGGTACCAGTTGTCTGTTTGATAGCAAGGCTGTCTCTAGCTACTCAAAGGCCATTATCAAATCCTCAATCGCTCGAAATAGCCAAAATAATAGTCATGTAAGTCTACTACCAATTTATTGGATTTTCTTAGTGATTCTTTATTGTCCAATACGAATTCTCAATAGAGCAAGGTTATTTTTTTACGATACGGTTTATAAAGAATTAGGTTGAAATAGGGAAAACTAAAGATCCTCGGAGAGAGCTCTACAGATATAAAGCGAATGTATGGATGGAGAAACATACCAGAAGAGATAAATAGGATGGAGCCTTAACACTCTGTATCAGGGAAAGAAATTACAATTGTAGTATATTAAGAAGCATAAATTTCTGGGATTTAATAAAAGTCATCTTGGTGTATAGGTCAATGACAGACTTGGTGCATGCTTCGGTAGCTTTGGTGACAGCAGACCCCTCAATGCGGGATAAATGCCGAATTCCAGTATATAAGAATTCCAGAGTATACGTAAGAACGACTTTCGTAGCAATAATAACAAGAAAATTATTTGACTGATACAAGGAATTGACTTTTGGAATTTCATGGAATTGACTTTTGAAAATTCATGGAATTGACGTTTGATGTGGTATGCTGGAGACGTGCGGTTCTAGTGGGTGCGCATTTTTTTAGTGTACTATTTTTGACTATTGTATACCGATTTAGTGAGTGGATCCGAGCCATCAATGGCCCAGAAACCACGCAATTGAACTCGTTTTTTTTAAGGCCTCAAAATACTACAATTAAATTAAATTAAATTAAATTAAATTAAATTAAATTAAATTAAATTAAATTAAATTAAATTAAATTAAATTCAATTAAATTAAATTAAATTGAATTGAATTGAACTGAATTGGAAAAAACTGGCTTGATTTGGACTGGACTGATTTGGACTGAACTGCACTGGTGTTTACTCAGTCAAACAAGTGACAAGATTAATAGGCTAGTGCATCGAAGAACAAGGTGAATAGAACAATAAGCAGACAACAGAACAATCTATTTGATGGAACAATGAGGACTAAAATAGCTATCAATGTAGAAATTAAAAATAGAAAAGAAAGAAAAGGAAAAAAGTAAGAAAGTAAGAAAGAACAAAATAGAAAATGGGATAGAAAATGGGATAGAAATTTTAAGGAAAATGGGAAATTGAAGATGGGAGATGGGAGAATTTATGGATGAGCGAATAGAAACGAAAAGTGCGAAAGAAAGCACTGAGTCTGAGAATTATTCGACTGCGAAGGTGCACTTCTAACCACGACTGCGAAATGAAAAATGAAAAATGAAAAATGAAAAATGAGTGAGCACATTCGACTGCGAAACACTACCATAGACTGCAAAACACTACCATTGACTGCGAAATTCTCTACAATCTCCGCAAACTCTCTATAAAATTCTCTCTAATACACACTATTCAGCAATCATTATTATAGATTACATAGATTTGAAGGTAAGGGTGCTATAGTATAGAATGTAAAGGGTGCTGTAGATGTGTAGTTAGTATAAATGGATATACACTAGCCTACTATTATAGTACACTATATCACCACACTAGCATAGTAACTACACGCAAACGGTCTTCAGTTCTTTGGCTCTCAGTACTAGTCAATCTTCATATATAGAGAGTACGAGAAACTCAAGCTCCAAGGCTAAGGTTGGCAAATCACTTGGTGTGCTTCAAATAGACTCCTTCACCATCAACACCTAATATACACACCAGAAGAAAGACCAGAAGATACACCAGAATGTACACCAAAATTTACACCGATATACACCAAAAGTATTATGAAGATAAGGAAATTCACATACAATCTGATCTGCCTGTATATACAAGATTCTAAGCCTATAAACTGTGGTATCCATGGTACTGCCTCATACACCCTTCTCTACTATAGTGTTAGACCACTTCTGTATACTAGTACTGGTATTACCACACCTGGACAAAGAAACAGAGGCGAGAGCCCTAGAAGCTAGAAAACTGAATCAAGAAAAGCTGAATCAAGAAAAACTAGACACTTCACTAGTACTACCCTCATTTTTCTCCCATAGTATACTGTCCATACTCTACTGGTGTTCTTCTCTACAGTACTATAGTGTCCCACCGTACCACTACTCTAACTACTCTTCACCATACATCTGGGATTTTTGGAATGTTTTGGTCGTCTTTTGTCGGTCCATTATCGTGTTCATATTAACTCTGGTCCATATTGTTTGCTCTCGATATGACGTCTATAATTAATTGTATGGGAAATTCGGTACAACTTTCTGTAGCCATTAATATTCAGTCTATAAATCCTCGTTTCTAAAGGTTCGTCTTGCTGCAACAAGTGCTTGTGTTGTTTTTCAAAACACCCTCTTGCTGCAACGAGGACTTGTTGAATGAGTTTACCGATTGGGGGTAGTCCAAAGCAGGGTTTCTGGTAAAGAAGTTGGCAGGAGAAAGGTGGATGTTATGTGTTTCCACAGGCATCACTGGGAAGTCCTCCACCTTAGGAATGTGCGTGAATCCCATTGTGGCCCAAACCACAATGTCGTCGTCTCTCACTGGCTCCTTGTCCTTGACCCACTCGGCAAGACCGGTGTCGCCCTTGGACTGGTTGGTGAACTCTCCGGCTGCAAAAAGCTGGTCGTCGTGATACTTGGTCACCCAGAGTTGCTCCGTGGAATAGAGTGCTCTCTTGGCGTTGAAAGACTCCTTGTCGGCCAAAAGCATTTGCTTGGCAGGCATCATGATCTTGTATCCCACAGGCAGCTTGGAGATTGGGTTGATCTTGTTCTCGTTGACAATCTTGTAGGTTCTGTTGGTGAAAGGAGATTGATCAATATGACCTGCGTTGTCCAAGAACGATTTCTTGGTGATGAAGCCGGTACCAAATGGGTTCAACTCGTCCTTTGGCATGATCTCGGTGTCCTCGTAAAGAACAGAGTTGTTGTGGCCATCGATGGCTGGGTCGATTCTGAATGAAAGAATGTGCTGGTGGTATGCAGCCATGACGTTAGGTCCCACCACAGTACCCCATGGAACAGTCACACCTTCGTCAATAGGCATGGTGGACAAGATACCGGTGGCACGCACCTCGATGTCAATGATACCGTCGTTGGTAAACTTCAAGTTGATGATGTACTCGTAGTTGGCCACGGTAGCAATGGTTTGCACCACAAACTCTCTCTTTCTGGCAATAACTGCGTGTTCCGTCCGGTAGTTCATGTGCTTGTACAAGATTCCGGCGTCCTGCTCGTGCATACAAACAGTATTTGGAATGACCTTTGGCTCTCCTGCTGCACTAATGGTTCTTCCGTCCATGTATTTGATGACTCCGAGACAGTCGCATCCAAGCTTCAAGGGGTTACCGTTGGTACCAAAGCCACAGTCACCCAAGTCGAAGGCCTGCTTTCTGTGGTATGGAGCTCTTGGGTCTCCATAAGGCACCGTCATCTCAGACAACGAGAGTCTGTACAAGATTTGTCTTCCCTTGAACCAAACGTCGTACACAGCAAAACCTTCTCTGGCCGTCGTAGCAACACGGAACTCCCAGCCGAGCCACTTGACCTTGGAGCCTTCTGTGGTGAAAGAAGCACCCTCAGGTTGTTCCACAATGAGGGGTTTTGGCACTCTCATGATGCTTTCGCCGTTCAAGTCAGGGTGGTACTCCACACCTGGCACCTGCTGCCAAGGAGCAGTAGCAGTGGTGGTGGCATCGTATCCACCGGGCAAGAAGTCGATTCTGACAAACTTCTTGGAGTAAGCCTCGAACACAGGCGAGAACTTCAATGGCAACGAGTAGTGGTTCGATTCAGGGTGGCCATCGTTGGCCAATACATACATGAAGAATTGCACCAAAGGTCTGGTCTCGTTGGCATCGTCAGTGGCATAGATCCATGGGTCGTTTCTGACCTTGAAGCCCTTTGGCAACTTCAACTTCTCGATTTCAGCAACAACTTCAGGGTAGTTGTTACAGTAGTCTTCCCAGATCATCATGTCATCAGGCAAGAAGGGACCCACCACACCCTTTGGCAACTGCGTCTTGGTGATGATGTGGCCAGCAGTAACATTCACAAGCGCCTTGTTGAAGGTGGTGGTGTCGGTGTAGTAGTATAAGTAGAAGACTCTAGGGATAGAGAACAACTTCCCACCAGCTCTTTCGAGCTCCAAGTATCTCTTCATGTCCTTCTTTGGAGGGTCCAATCTGTCAATCTGAACAAAGTGCACGTCGGCGGAGGCGGGGTAGGCATCCTTGACGAGTTTGGAGGCCAATCTGATTTCGGAATCAGTTGCAGAGTCGAAGGGGTGAAGAGACATGGTTAGTTGTGGAGGATAAAAGATGGGTTTGGGAAGAGGGTCGCTCTTATATAGCTTCTGGGGTAGTATGGCAAGGCACTGCGAAACCGGCCCCGCGTGATGGACCTGCCCGATGCGGAGAGTGGATGCGATATCGGAGTTTCGACCTGCCCGATGCGGTCGCCATCCCTGCACCCAACCTGGCCGCACTTTGATCGTTGGCGCTGCCCTTTAGTAGATTCCGTGATTATTCCGTCCAATGCTCATCGGGCTTATCTCCTGTCTCCAAGATAAGAATGCCGAGTCCTGAGGTTCCTGAAAAGGCGCAATCTTCACATGACAGCAGGTCACGGATTTAACATGACTCACCCCACTACAATTCACCACTGCTACAAGCCAATTTAAGCTATCCAAGCTTTAGACTAGATCTAAGCCAGATTCCAATTCCAGTAGACCAACTTGAGTAGACCAACTTGAGTAGAGCAAAAATTTACAAGTGATGCCGGTTTCCATACATAGGCAGGGTTTTTTGCGCTTTGAGATCTGGCACCAGAAAGGTTGGGATCCAGAGATTGTTTGGGTTGGGTATTTCCGCGGTGGTTGGGTTAAAAATCTCCGCCGTTTGGCTAAGATTTAAGCGGTTTTTTGATCACTGGTTGTGAGCACTGAGGAACTACTCCAACCCATGAGGTTCTGGGCCCCTAATCCACGGATTTGGCCCCCCCCAAAAAAAAAAAAAAAAACCTGTCTCATCTTGCAATTGACTTGATTGTAATATATACCAAAAAAAAACTCTTGCGATGGATTTTCTCCAGCGTGTGTTTGTCCTCTAGTCAGACCACGAGAAATGAGAACATGAGAACATGAGAACATGAGAACATGAGAACATGAAAACCTCGCTGGTTGCTCGAATTTCCTGCACCAAAGCACACCATTAAGGTACCCAGGTCTCCCCGTAAGTCCCCACAATTTCGGAACCAAATGTACGTTAAATGAGTAAGGTATAATGATGTTTTAATTTGGCTACAATGGAGGTGTAATTCCGGTATTCCGGTATTCCGGTATTCAAATATTCCGGTATTCTGCCTCTGGTATTCTGGTATTCTGCTGATAATCTGATAGTGATCTGATAACCTGATACTTTGATAACCTGATTATTCTGGAAAATTGTACACTTTAAAGTCCCGGCTATTTCCTTTATACAAAATTTTATATTCAGGATTCCCTTTTGAAACGATTACATGGTGGAAAAAATTAGTACTTGTAATTCTAATTCCTGTATATTTTCCTAATATTGGGTCGCACCTTTGCCAGAAATTTAATAGACTTTACAATTTCGCACCGTGCCTCTGAATATCTTCAAAAGCCCCACCCAAACCAAGGAAAAGGAAATCACAAGGCCCAAAAATCCATTTTGGTAGAAAACCACTACTAAAATGCTCAAGTACTGAAATTTTAAAGTAATTATCTAATTCGACTAAAAGACCTATCTCTATATTATGTATGGTGAGTATAAATCAGGTACTGAATGATCACTCAAAAATACTAAAAGCTCAAAACATCAGGGTTTTTTTTTTTTGGTTTTTTTTTTTGGTTTATAGGTATGCATCTATCTAGTTATCTATGATCCCTTTTTTAACCACCCTTAAATCGGGATTTTGGAATATCGTGGCTTGGGATTTCTTCCAGTAAAACAGTACCTCCAGTGCATACACCAGAGCACTAAATTTTTAAATGATTTATTTTTGAATGATTGAAATAAATTCTATTCAGCTGAATGAATCTCTACTACAACCTATAATTACATGTTTCATAATTCGTGTAAAGTGCTTCCCAGATTACTGTATCCGATATTCTTGTCTATAGTGTGCAAGACAATTTCAGTACAAGGCAGTTTCAGTACAAGGCAGTTTCAGTACAAGGCACAGACAGACGGTGTATGGACTAATCTGGATCTATCAACTTATCACTTTTATAGTCTTTTCTCTAAACTTTTTCAATGAAATCTATCGCTTTATGATCCCATTCTATCTCCATCTACTACAATGGTCGCGGCCTCGGCTGACGTCATGGCACAGGCTTAGTAATCACCCCAAAAAGCTTTAACGTATCTTGTCATGGGCATAAAATACCTTGATTTCTAGAGTCGAGTCCTGAACATACGACTTCATTAGGTAGAGGTTCAAGTTTCTGGCTTGGTGCATTGCCTCTTGCAAGATCTTGTGCTTTTGGTATCTCAAGTATTTTGAACTTCTGTATGCTCAGGTAGCCCGTGGTCGTCCATAATAGTATAGTATGCAATACCGTGAAGAGTGTAGAGAATCTGTCAAGAGTCTGTAGAGAATTGGCCAAGAGTTTGTGAGTCGGTGGACAGTTAGTGGAGTAACTACGGGGATGTATCGCATACTATGACGCACGGCTTCGCGCATGTCTTGCTCTCCACCTGCGTAAATGAGCTGCCCAATTCAGACATGCCCAGCGCAGAGCTATTCTGTAGAATGTGTTAGTCAACAGTTTAAAAGTAGTCACCAGTTTAAAAGTAGTCACCAGTTTAAAAGTAGTCACCAGTTTAAAAGTGGTCAACACTTTAGAAATGTCTGCAAAGTCGGGATATCTGGAATCTGAGTCGAGTGCTTTGAAACGGATTCAGATGCGGTTTACATTAGTCTCAAATAGTGTGTCCTTTGGAATATACAATTCATCATGCATGTGAGAACCATGCTTATAAGTTATGACCCAGGAATCCAAATCATCATTTGGTCATGGGGGAGCCGGTGCGGACCTTGGTATGAGGGTTGACGATCTCAATAGGCTTTCTGATCCTGGGGGTCAGAGGGCCCTGGGCCACGCTCAGGCCCACGGAATTATCCAGCTCCATCAAGACCGTTGGTGAAAACACCAGAGCAGTATAGGGGTTAAACTTCTTTAACGAGCCGTATCCGTTAATGTACTCTGGGATCTCGGGGCAGAACTCAAGGTCGTCTTCAGCATCAAACGACTTGGAGAGGTAATACCTCAAGCGGGGGTTGTGCAACGCATAGTTGTAGCTGCTGGAGGAGGAGGAAGACGAGGCCGACGATAACCCATTATACTGGGCGTTGACAAACGTGGGCGAGGTGTTTAGCTGTGCGTTGGGCAGCGAGGGCGAGTATTGGTAACTATTATACATGTAAGGATTAGCCATGATGAAGTCTTTGTTAGCATAGGATCGAGGGCGGGTCTAACAGGGGTCTAAGTGTGTGGATGTGGTATTTGGTTGGATGGGTAGCTTGTGCTCAAGGGATTCTATGGCGAAGCTGTGTCTAGCTGTGTTGGGTAAGTGTGGTTATTGGGCAACTCGAGGAGGGGTGAGGAAAGTGGATGTGAGGGCTGGATTAAGGAGGTTAGGTATATAGACGGGTGAAATTTGAGCTTTGCTGGGATTATTTATATGTTTGAACAGAGGGGTTCGTAGGGCGTGTTGTTGAAGTGGGTATGGCGTTGTTTAGTAGATGGGAGGGGTTAGAAGGAAAACATGGGGCGGAGTGATTAAAGACGATTGCGCATGTGAGCATGCAGGCCACATGATCACTCGAACCCGCTTACATGCAAGCCTCTCGATAAGCGCATACCGGACTCCTACATGCTAGCCTCTTTCCATGCATCCAGCTATACCCTGCAAAAATAGTCCAACGTTATTGGTTATTGGTGTTTGGTGTTTGGGTGCAGGTACTTAGGGCAATCAACTTTACGATGGTTTGGCAAGTCAACAAATAAATGGGTCCTTAAAAAAAAGCAAGTGGGTCCTTAGACAGAAAGTTAGCCGGGTGATCACGTGATCACGTGCTCATGAGCCAGCATGTCAGTCTTCCCAACAAAAACCGTCACCCAGGTAATTTTTCAGGAAAATCAGCATGGCCAAAAAAAAACACAGAATAAAAGAATTTAAGGTGAAGAAAGTCGAGAACGGAAATGGTGGTTTAAATCTTAGGGTGGTCAACTGGGACGAAATCTCTGGAAGCATTTTTTGTTGCTTCAATGTGCGTGACGTCAGTCGCAGTGCGGCTTACACCAGTGACCCTCGAGTAACAGTAGAGTAATACCAAATATGTGGAGAATACAGTCGAGTAAAATCAAATTATAGAGTAAGACTTTTTATAATCGTGAAGATGGTGGACTAATGCATATAAGCCTTTTTTTTATACTTGTTTCTGGCATGGGCTTGGATTTAGTCCGATATTGATATTGGTCTGGAGTGTTAAACGTGAGCGCCGTGCGACTCCTGCGCGTTTTGCATGGGCATGGAATGCACATGTAGTTTGTCCAGATGAGGACATCTTTGTCCAGATGAGGACTTCTCTGTCCAGATGAGGACATCTTTGACATAGTTACGGAAGGATATCAGGAGATGGGTGTCGTCGTGACGACACATTTGGGCCACTTGTGGTTACGGACTCCCTGGCTGAGGGAACTATATAAGAGGCAACTCCGTCGCCTCCTTTGTCAGAGTAGAATAGACATTCACTCTAGTATAAGTAGAACAAACCACTACTTCCAGTACTGAATTATCAGACAAGTTAAGATTACACATGAGTCAACCAACCACCACCTCCTCTCACTTAAGAGAGTTATTGGAGTCCAATGAGGTAGTCATTCCGAAACACGAAGCTGTATATGAAACAGCGCAACATGGAGCGCACTAATGAGAACGTAGATTCAGTACTAAGGATTCTCTTGCCCCCAGCTTAAATTTTGAAACCATTCAAATATCTTCACGAGGAAGAGCTTGGTCGATTCTTAAATTTACCATTCAGCAAGGGCTGATTAATTGCGCGTGGTCGTTCTCCAGGTGCTGATACACACACTACAACTTTAGAACGCATATAAATAGATCCTTAGGACTCCAGAAAAAATAGTGTTTAATGTCATACAAAAAAATTAACAATTCAAGAAAATTCAATAAAAAACGGCATCTTGTTCTTCAACTGTATATGACGATTCCTCCAGGGACTAGTGCTTGTTTTTGGGAAGTCCGCTCCCCATTCCACGGACAATCAACTCCGAAACTGACAAGAGAGTCAGTATTTCTATAGATTTTAGTAGACCATTTTTTAGAGAGTAGGATATATTCTATGGGATGGGCATACACCGAAGAAGAGATTGGGAAGCACCAAGCCCTAGACTCTATACTAAATTATACCGTATACTAAGTCATACGCTTAGATTGTATAATATCACTATATTCTACACTACTATACTCTATACTACCATGTGGTGCACAGTTACAGGTTAGGAATGGACATGGACACTGGAAAAAGACACTAATAATGTTGTAGGACAATCAACAGAATCCTACACTAAAATTGCTACTAATAGTCCTGATTAAGAAATATGAAGGCTTCAAATACCAGCTCTATGGGGGCACTTCCTCGTAAGGTAAAGTGATCAGAGTGATCGTGGAAAACCAGTGACGTCTCCTTGTTTTGAATGTTTCTTCTTTTTCTTTGTTTCTTCTTTGGGATGTGATTCTTGTGACTAAATAATTTTTGAAACATCAATTATTTCAAGATATGTGATCAATGGTTTCGAGGCATCTGAATATATACCTATGACTCTATACTACTATTCTATAGATCAGTACACCCTGTAGTTTATATGTGCTAGAGTTTCCACGAATTCATTCTATATTTCGATCAATGTGCTCTTTCCACTCCAATCTTTTCTACTAAACTTTTTCCTACTAAACTCTTTCCGACTCTTTATACTGTCTCTGGTCTGCATATTACGTTGTATATTAGGGTGTACTGGTCTACAAGTATAATGGAAGCAGAAACAATTACAGAAAATGGATCAATAGATTTAGACTGGACCAGAGTTTAAAAATGGTCACTCGATCCAGTACTGAATGCTCAGTTAAACTTCCACTCTTTACCTACGCCAGCAAATTATATACACTCCCCAACCAACTAGCAAATAAAAGCCTGGCTCTATAATTTCTAGTGTGTACATAAAATAGGTATATATACCGGTCAATATAGAGTATACCAACTACACAGTAGTAAATCCTTCAGTTCAGTAATATCCTTTTATAACCTGTGTTTGTCTTGTGGGTATGGGCATGATCATGTGACCACTGCGAATACATCAAGCCAAGTGATGATTTTCACTGTACTACTCATTTACTAAATTACTAGCTCACTAAATCAAAGCGGAACTATTATTTAAAATTAAACACATTGTCACACTCATAAAATCATAATATATTTGATAGGAGTTTATCAGTCAGAACAACCACTGGGTACCATTGTAGATTACATGCAGTATACTGCTAGTATAAATATAGACTATAGTATCATTTTAGACTTACGCAGTGTAGCTTAGGAATTATACCAATATAGGGCACACTCATATTCCTAGAATTTTTGGTACTTTTTTGCTTGATTTGATGCTCTAGAATTATGGACTCGCTGCACCTGCGACCGGTTTACTATGTGCAGGACGGCTGGGGGTCGGTTTTCAGGGTTCCAGAAGTTGCAGTGGGGAGAAATTTTGAAGTTACACATTTACTGTTACTCACATGAAGTACTACCATTTTCAGCCATTTTAACCGTGTGTGTGGCCCGAACACTACCCTTATCTCATGCACTGCTGCAAGCTCCGGTATATCGTCTACGGTGTACCTACACATCTGTACATCTCTGAAGTTCAGTATCAGGAAGTGCAGAAGATACAGATTCACAATACTAGTAGTAATATAGTAATTTTCTAGTTTATGGTAGTTAGATACCTAGGAGTGCATATAACTACAAAAATGCTGAAACCAAGCAAACTGGTCGTGAAAATAGACTTCCAAAGTAATGTACTGATCTTGAAGAAGAGCTGGTTTTAATCGCAAACAAGCTTATAGCTATAAGTATCCGGTCAGGGTGCAGGCACATGTTTTTTTCGACCTGGTGAATTTGAAATTGTGATGTGGACAGATTCTGGTGTTATGTGCAGGTGCACATCTTAGAAACTCATTCCATAATCAAGCTTAGAACAAAAGGTGACGTTTCAAAAAGATAATAAGTAAAAAAACCGGTAAACACTCGTCATAACAAATTATAGAATAGAAGTTTGATATTTATGGTAGAGTTATATACCAAATCATATTCCGCGAAGGACACTTTACCCATTATAGGTCCTAATCTAGATGTTGATTTCAGTTCACTCTTAAATTACTGATTATTGTATTTCCCCTACTTCTATGGGATAGTATGGTAGTATTGTACTATGATTTTCATAGCTACATCTTCTGCTACACTAACATCTACTTATTCCTTTGGAGCATTATATAATAATCCTACATCTGTTAGTTACCCATATACATTTACACATAAACGTAATTAACGTTTTTATCTAGTATAGAGTATAGCGTAGTAGTGTTTCTTATGTCACTGTATTATTGTGTCACTGTATTATTGTATGGTAGAGCTGTTTCTATTGTACCACTGTATTATCGTGTGGTGAGCTATAGTAGTTCAACTTTTTTCAAAATTGACTTTTTTAAATCAACTTTTTTAAGCTCGACTCTCCATAGCTTAATTCCCTAATTTTAGGAATATACAGTCGCCTGATAAATCACAGTGTTTACGTATTTGGACCTGTGGAGTCTATAGTTGTGAGCCCTTGGAAAAGAAGCTACTTATAGAAAAAAGTGCGGCATGCACACACCGCGCAAGAGCTCACCTCCAGCCTGGCAATCACCAGTCAAGCCATTAAATTTTTGGAGGGTCATTTTGTTTTGATCAAAGTTTATCGAAATAATTTTATAGGCGATTTGTCACAATATTTTACAGGTGACTTGACTCTTCGCCAGGAACTTTTTTTTTTTTTTTGACCATGTGGTATGTTGAAAAGATGGCTGAGTGTAACGGTTTACTATGCACTACCGCGAGGAACCAAACCAACAAACACCAAGGACAATGTCCATTTTCATTGTGGTTATAACATCTTTTTTTTTTTTTTTTTT
>NKZY01000786.1:119416-338686 GCA_002374555.1 Metschnikowia mauinuiana | reverse complement strand
TTTTTTTTTTTTTTTTTTTTTTTCTTTTTTGTCGAATTCTCCGGAACAAAGCGGTTTTTCATACAAAAATATCTTTTCACTTTTTCTGTCCCCGCTTCTCGTTTGTTATTGACAACTTCACGTTTGTTAATGACAATAAGGATGCTCTTAAAATGCTCTTAAAATGCTCTGAGCCTGCACGCGCAGCACCCAGATAAATGAGTCCATATTCTGATTCAGATTGAAAAAAAAGAAATGTCCCGAAAAATGTGAGACAAACTAGGAATTTTCAATAAGAATAGCAGCAGGATGTATGGGTGTATAGGTTTTGAAATGTAGGGATGTAAGGATGTGTGGGTGTAGAAATGTGTGGGTGTGGAAATGTAGGAATTATGGATATGCGTGGAGGTTTAACTCGGTGTGGAGCCATGGATGCGGCATGTGAGATGCATATACTCATGATGACGCGGCTGAGGCCAGATCTGAATATATGCAGCCCCAGCGATCTTTTTTTCTGAAATTATGGCCGTTGGCCCATCCACGGGAATATAAGGCCCCGGCCGACCCGTGGGCCTTTGTGCAATTCCTTAATGCACCTATTGTCATGGCCCAAACAGGCAATTGTCTTCCGTTGGGGCACTTTGGCCAGCGCTCCTACGCTTTATAGTTACACCCCCCAAAAGATCATCTTCCCATGCCCTTTTCGTTTAGCAGGCACAAGAGCTGGCTCCCAAATATACCTTTGCCGGTACTGCATGCGGCCAGGGAGTACGAATGCCTCGAGCTTTCTTCGGGCTTAAAGTGTATTCTCATCAACGATGCCTCTTCCCATATCATTTCCGCAGCGATGGCCATCGGTGCTGGCTCGTACCTGGATCCGCAGGTGACGGGCTTGGCTCATCTCTGTGAACATATTGTGTGTGTTGGTGAAAAACAGGTGCTGCTCCAGAATATCCTTATGGCCAGTGGGGGGTCCTTTAGTGCTTCTACCGGATCGGATCAAACCACTTTTGGCTTTGAGATCTCCACTTTTGCTCATGAGCTGGCGGGAAAAGACCAGTTCTTATTGGACCTGGCGCTCCCGATGTTTGCCAGTTTATTGAAAAGTCCCCGCATCTCCAGTTCCATGGTGTCCAAGCAGATCGGCTTCGTGGATGATGAGCATAATATGAACAAGTCCGATATGGACAAAATGCTCTGGCACGGCTTGCGTCTCTTGAGCAATGGCCACCACCCGTTCCGCCGCTTTGCCACGGGTAATAAGGCCACGTTGGCCGGTGTTCTGGGCTTGAAGCGGATGATCTCCGACCATCATGCTCACGCTTTCGTACCGGCCAATAGTGCCCTCGTGATCAAAGGACCCCAGTCCATAAACCATCTTCGGAAAGCCCTTATATGCGCCTATGGAGACCATCCGTATGTGGCGTGTCCTAAGGTGAAGCCTCTACAAAACGATATCTTTCTGGAGACAGACCCAAACTGCATGTTCATCAAATCGGGCACTCGCAAAATCAGGCTCTGCTATTCCATGAGAAAAGGATCGCTTAAAGTGCCTGCAACCGTGCAAAGTATCTTGACCTATGTTTTGGGCGACGAGTCCCGCACCTCCTTGTGTCATTACTTGAGAGACTCCAAACAATACATCGAACGCTTATATGCCTACACCCAGAAGGTGTCCCGAGACGATACGTTCTTTATTCTTGCTTTCGAATGCACCGAGACTGGCATGTACAGACTTAAAGATGTGTTGGCAATTGTGTTCTACTACATCGAGGAAATCATGGGCAAATTGGCCGAGTCTACATGGAGCCGTGTGGCTCACGAGTACGTGGAGATTGATGAGTACCTCTTCATGACCAGTCTGGGTGAAGAAGACGGCGAAGAGGTGGCTCTGTATGCAGAGAACCTCCAGATGGGCTTGGGTTTCCTCCGTGGAGACTGGGACCCGTCGTGCCTAGAGCAACAAAGCTTTAGGTTCTTTTTGGGCCGGTTTTTTGACAGGTCGCTGCTCAAACTCCAGATCTGCGACTCCCACCTGAAAACACTCTTGCAGTTCCGTCAACCCATCGAGTTGGTGCAGGATACATACTTTGATTTTGAGTATGTCAAGTTCCAATGCCCATTCGACGATATGGACTACTCAACCTGGGACGTAGGTTCGAGTATGTGCGTGGCGTACCCAATTGGAGATTTACGCCAGGAGATTCCTGATCTCTTGGAGTTCCAAACCATTGTCTCGTCAGCCAAGTATCGCCATATTGCCAGTGCTCCAGAAACCCCCATTCTCCATCTCCAGACCCCAACCCAAGAGGTGTGGCTTGTTCAAACACCATTTGTCCATCGGTCACTGGCTTCTATCTACATTGATTTCCGGACGTTTCGGAAAAATGCAGAGTCTTTGGTTCTCCTTGAGGTTATGGCTGCGATCACCGGCCAACGCTTGAAAAGCCGCTTCTACAACCTCGAGCTTTTTGGCTCGTCTTGGGGCATCTACGCCAATATCCATGGTGAACCTTCCCTCTTGATCACCGTGGGAGGAAGACCTTCCATCGTTACATATATCCTCGAAACCGCGCTCCGAGAGATCTTCAGCTTCTCCGACCACACGTGCCACTACAACGAGCTTAAATCGGCCCGGGTCTTTCTCCGACGCAAATTTGAGGAGTACATTAATGAAAAGGGAATCAAGCAAGTGCACGTAATGATCTACCAACTTTTGGAGCAAGGCATAGTGCTGCCAGAACAACGAATCCAGACCCTCGAGATGTTGGATGCAGGTTCTCTCCGAGAACTCTCGCTTCTTTTACAGGAGTGCCAGAGTTTTACTCAAATTTTAATGAGTGGAGACTTTTCTGAAACCCAAGTCGATACGGTGGCCCGGAATTGCCGTTCTGTGCAGCCCAACAGACCCGATTTCCCGGAGAGACTGCTTGATTCATCGATCTCATTGGCCAATGGAGCCTACTATGAGTTTGAATTGCCCAACGACGAAACTGATCCGGTGGCCGTGGTCTTATATTATGTGCAGATAGCACAGCGAAGCGACCGGCATTCCTATACACTTTCCAAAGTGCTCCAGCAGATGATCCAGGCCTCGGCGTACCATAACCTCAGAGACAAGCGGGATTTGGCCTACACCATCTCCACTGGCATGAAAGTTTTTAGAAACAACTTTGGCTTGCATATCACCATTCCCACCACCAAGCACCTGACGGGATATGTGATAGAACAGATGGAAGCTTATATGGGAGACTTAGAGGCCAGTCTTAACCAGATGAACGAGACGGTATTTGAAACAAGTGTCAAAAAGCCATTTTTACAGGCACTTGCCGATGATCTGGAGGAAGAGATCAACCCTTCCAGTCTTTTTGGAAGCATCAAGCCGCTCCAAGGGTCGGAGAACCAGACGCAAGATGCGTCTTTCCACCGGCACTGGTGTGCATTGGACCAAATTATCCGAAAAGCCTACCATTTCGGAAGCAAAGGGTGTGAAGAGACTATAGACGAGGCCATAGTGGAGAAGCTCACGTTGGCGGAGTTCAGGGCCTTTTTTGGGGCGAGATTTGCAGTCAAATCAGTGGATCGCTCAGCTTTGGTTTTGACCTTGGGACCCGGCGAGCCACGGGACTCCAAAAAACGTTTCTCCATGGGCACCAAGATGAAGTTCCGGAAAGAAAAGCCCCGGCAAAGACGGATTTTTAGGTCCATCCACGACTTCCAGAAACATACCCTCCATACCTTCTGAAAAAACAGATCTCATGAGTAGGAGTCGCACGGCAGCCGTGCGCCACGTGACGCGGTCAGCTGAAATGACTTATACGCAGGTGCATGTCCTCTTCGGAGTAACATGAGTCCGCCAGAAATTCAACCCCAGACCTACGTCCAAATCAACCTTTGTTCACCAATGAGTGCAGTTAACGTGACCTTGAAACAGCTTCAAAAAGGCTTGAATGCCGATCTTTTGGAAAAGGCGTTTGGCCCCAACTCGCTAGGAATTCTCTTGGTCAGTGGTCTTCCTGAGTCCTTCAAGGACCTCCGTAGTAAGGTCCTTGGCAGCATGACCATCTTGGCCAATTTGCCAGAATCGGAGCTCGAAACCTTGGAGCGCAGCGAGGCCATGTGGCTCACGGGCTGGTCCCGCGGAAGAGAAAAACTCCAGAAATCTGGACTCGCCGATTTCAACAAGGGCTCATTTTACATCAATTGTGGGTTTTGCCAGGACTCCACTTTGGAAGCCCCAGCACGGCATATAGTGGACCAATATGCCGACTTAAAAATGTACACGGAACCAAACGTATGGCCCAGAAACGATATTCCAGGGCTCCAGACGTTTGAAGCCGACTGCAAGAAATTGTGCAAAATGATTGTGGAGATTGGTGCTCTGGTGGCCCGCAGCTGTGACCAGTACATTGCGTCCACACTGGCCGACTACCAAAAGGGCTTTTTGGAGCGCATCACCCGCACGTCCACGTGCACCAAGGCCCGGCTCTTGCACTACTATGCCGCAGCCCAGGCCCAGGATACGCCTCATGATTCGTGGTGTGGAGAGCACGTGGACCATTCGTGTCTCACTGGGCTCACGAGCGCTTTATTTCTGGATGCGCATGGGCCTCTCGAGCGTACCCCAGATATAAAGACGCAGGCCTTTACATTCGCGACCGCCATGGAACCATTGTGCAGATGAACATTCCTCCGGACTGCTTGGCCTTCCAAAGTGGCTCCACGCTCCAGGAAATTTCCAAGGGCTCTTTTAGCGCGGTGCCTCATTGGGTCAGGGGTACCAACCTCCCGGGGATTTCTCGGAATACCTTGGCGGTGTTTTGTCAGCCGGACCTCGATGAACGTATCAATGAGACTGAGGATTTTGCCAGCTATGCCAAGAGGGTAGTCGAGAGAAACCACAATCTTCACTCCGATCACAATCTTCACTCCGATCAGGAGTGAAGATTGAAAAAATAATAACAAAAATACTGAATACTGAATACTGAATAGTGAATAGTAAATAGTGAATACTCAATACTGTACTGAATACTGTACTGAATACTGTACTGAATACTGACACTGACACTGACACTGACACTGATACTGACATCTTGGAAACCACTATAAATCGATGTTTATGAAAAGTACGTTTATGTTAAATTTTTCACATCACTAAGTATTCAATTAGCTACTAGGTTATGATAAATAAAATTACGGTGGACTGGGTGGAGAAGTGGGGCCGGTGCGCACGTGACGGGCCCTACTCGTCTCCATCGCGCTCACTCTCTGCTCCATCATGGCTTCTTCCTTTGCACCCATCATCAACGATAAACAACCGTTGGGTGCCGTCTTTTCGACTGCTCCTACCAACGACGATGACGTGCGTGCTCAATTGGTGCGGCTAGGCCACCCCGAGTCTCTTGCGGACGAATCAAAGGCCGATAGGCGCCTCCGTCTCATACAGGTATCAGACGAGCAAAAGCACATGGATTTCGAGGTGGAAAGCGACGACGAAATGGCCCTGGCCAATGAAGAAGAAGAAGACGAAGAAGAAGAGGAGGAGTTCTATACTCCCGGGACAGAAGACCTTTTGGCTGCCCGCAAACGGATCCTTGAATACCTGATTTCAAAGGCTACGGCCCGGAATGCTCGCCAGAGGGCCCTTGCAAGTGGTGTGGACTTCACAAAAGTGCTTAGACACAGGAGAAGCATTTGCCACATTGTTTCAAAATACGAGTTGCTTGGCTCCTACAATGTGCAGGGAAACACCAGGGCAGTGAGCTGTGTACGCATCAACTCCACTGAAAACACCACAGCATGTTCATCGTGGGACGGAGGAATTTATATCTTCAAGGGGTATCCTACACTGGAACTCAAGCAAGTGTGCCGGCTGGCCCCAGGCTTCCATCTGGAAAAAACCACGTTCCTGTGGAATGCCGTTCACGACCAAGTGCTTACATCTGGCTGTGGAGACGGAACAATAAACATATGGAATGTTTCAGATGAAGACAAAGAAATGAAGCCTTCTTTCACGCTACGAAATGCCCATGACGCCCGAATTGCTCAGGTGGCCTCCCACCCCAGTGGAGATTACTTCTGCACAACGTCATTTGACCAGGTCTGGAAATTGTGGGACACCCAGCGGCCCGAAAAGGAATTGCTCGAGCAGGAAGGCCACTCAAAAGAAGTCTTTGCATGCAGCTTCCACCCGGACGGCAGTTTATTGGGTACAGGAGGGCTCGATGCAGTCAGCCGAATCTGGGATTTACGCAGTGGCCGAACCATTGCTTCTCTCCAGGGCCATCTGCAGGGAATCTATGCAATGGACTGGTCCACAAACGGGTACCATTTGGCCACTGGAAGCGGAGATAACTCCATCAAAATATGGGACTTAAGAAAACCGGAACGAGAGCTGTTCACCATTCCAGCACATTCCAAGCTTGTGAGTGACGTTAGGTTTGTGAGAGGTACGGATACGTCCAAATTGGCCCAGCCTGTAATGGATGAAAATGACCAGAACCCGCAGGTGTTGGATATATGCGGTACTCTTTTGGTTAGTGCGTCCTATGATGGAACCATAAAGGTGTGGTCCAGCGACAACTGGGTGTTGACGAAGACATTGCGTGGCCATACCGATAAAGTGATGAGTTGTGATGTCAGCATGTCTGGCGAGAGCATCGTCAGTAGTGGGTGGGACCGAACTCTCCGCACATGGGGAACAATGATTTGAGAGCAGGTAAACGGGGAAAGAATGGCTTCGTGGATTGGAAAAAACTGAGTGGATCTAGAAAACGATCTAGCGGATGAAATGAAGGCGATTGGGACCGTGTGTTCTAGGAGAAAAGGAGAGTCTGGTGATGGCCCCATCTGCGAGTGGTTTGCATTACAATCGAGAGGGAGTCCAGAGTGTCATTCCAGAACACACATTCACAAAGCGGATTCGAATGAGACAATAGCACGGACAATAACTTCGCGACACAATGGCAGTGAAAAAGGTCAAGTTAGCAAGACAATGGCAGGCGACACTTAAAGCTAATAAAACAATGGAAAGCGGCACTCAAAGCGCACACCACAATGGAACATGACATCCAAAGCTAATTATACAATACGCAGTGGTTCAGAGAGAATAATACAATGCCAAGGGATGGATGCTCATAAGTCCGACTCGAAGACCACCCCCATATAGTTACCACATGCAACCAGACCGTAAAGGCCAAAAAAAACAAAAGCCAATAGATAAAATGGCACAGCCCAAAAAGCAAATGCAAAATTTGCAAAACCACTCTTACCCAAAACATTTAAAAGATACAAACCTCTAACCTAAAAATCTTCATGGGGGGTTTCCACGTTTTTCCTCAATATATACCTCTTTACTGCAATCATTCAGCCAGTCGCGCGCATCTCTTATCCGTCACTATCAATCACCATCCACACCAAAGCAAGCCACCACATTTCATTCCATTCACATCTAAATTGTCTTCCACCCATCACATCCACATTTCCCCACTTACATACACAAATACAAATATAAAGACAACAAACACAAACCCAATCGCAATATATAAATACCCCACATCCACCCTCATTTCATAGTCCCGCCCTCAGCCCCGCCAGAGAAGGACAAACTAGAAATAGACCAAGACCAAAAACACAACACAACACAACACAGCGATAGAAAAATACAGCGATAGACACAACATAGCGAAATGGACTTGACCAGCATTCTAGACGGCACGCCCGAACCCCCCATCGTGGACTTGCATTTGGACCACATCAACACCTCCGGAGAGTACATGTTGGCCACGCCCATGTTCGAGTTCCAGAAAGAACTCACGGACCAAATCGTGTCGCTCCACTACCCCGATATCCTCAAGTATTGCGAGACCCACGACACCACGGAACTCATCCGCAAGTCGTTGGAAATCTGTGCCAGCAACTGCATGCTAGTGCTGACGCACCCATACCTCCTCATCCAGCATTACATGCCCAAGAACTTGGGCCTCAGAGACCTCCCGACCAAGCTCGCCGATACTAGCGGCAAGTTTAATGTGTTGGAGAAACTCATCAATGTTATTATCCGGAACAATGCCCTGGCCGGCTATAAGCATGTGGGTATAGTCATGAAGAATGAGCACCGCATGTTTGACTTGACGGAAGCTCTTATCTTGGGCTGCAATGGACCAAAAGTCATCCAACGTTATGCTGGAAACCACGTGAAACGAGACTCCACCAAATCGGCCAAGGCCGGGGCAAAAAACCCTCGCTTGACCTATATCCACTTGATTCCCAGCGACTCCGTGCTTACTCGCAAAGACTATGACTTGGACCCGGTCAAGCTTGATGTGTTGATCCACATGGATAGTCATATGGACTCTCTGCTGCCGTTCTACACGAAACTCCGCCACCAGAACCATGCTCCTGGCTCTCGCGGCGCAGTGGTGCTCAAGTTGATCCCCACTTACTCAATTGAACACTCTCTTGCGCACTATGAGCTGCTCAAGAACGATCCCAGCTACTTATACAAGTTGATCTCTTCCATTGTGTGCTTGCGTGATCAGGTGGGCTACTTGCCTCCTGACTTGTTCCCCATCTATAACCAGAACCTCACGTACTTGTCGCATACGTTCTTTGACTATGTGTTTGACCCGTCGCCTCTGGTCTCGTTCCCGGCATGGCCGCTCCCGGAGCTTCCCAAGCTTCCCAAGTTCTCTGCCAAAGACGTGGAGCGCTCTTTATTGACGGAGGTGGGGTACCACTACACACCATACGACTCTTCGGATTTCTCCAGCACCAAGAAGCGCAAGACCTACTACGAGACCAAACGCCTCCAGCTGGACTACGTCACTAACCCTTTGAAAAACGACTACAACACCATCAGTGGCATCTTCAACCACCATGCTGCTACCATCAAATCGGAGACTCCGTCGCATCTTACTCACCTTCTCATCACGGAGTTAAATGCAGAGTACATGGCACTCATGAACATCAAGGAGGAGTACCAGTGCTACGAGGAGTCAGAGAACCACCGCAAAGGCTTTGGTAGAAGAGTGGAGGAAATTAAAAAGGTGTTGTCCGGAATCATGGAGGAGGTGGATTTTGCCGAGCAGAGGCTACAGGTGACGCTGAAGAAGACACAGAAACGCAGCCAGGAAAACGACGAGCTGAAGGAAAATCAACGCAAGCTCGAGAACGAAATCGCCAACTTCGTGCAAGTTTCAGGGGTGGGAGAAAACTCGGCCAAGGCCCTCTTCATTCAGAACCAGCACAAAATATGGGCACTTCAGAACGAGGTGAAAAATGCCGTGCTGCAGCTCCAGGTCAAGGGCGACGAAAAGAATTACATGACAAAAGAGGTCACCAACTGTGAAGCGTCCATAGAGCAGAGCAAGGCCCAGATCCACGACAGCATGAAGGAAATCACTCAATTATCAGCGCAAATCGAATCTGCTCAGGAACAAACCAGGCAAGAGGATGAGGTGCACAAGAAAAGAAAGGCTTCGATGATCAAGCAAATCGAAGATGCAGAGCTGGCCCATGCGACGGCCAGAGCAAAGCTTTCCGAGACCTTAAGGTATTTGCGAGACACTTCATACTTGAAGAAGAGAAAGGGAAGAACACTTACGCCTAATAAATGATCAGTCTGATAAGTATATATATATAATATCAAGACTATATAGAGGATGTGGTGATGTAGTGGTGGTAGTGGTGGTAGTTGTGGTAGTTGTGGTAGTTGTGGTAGTGGTCGTGTAGAGGCTATAGAAAGTAAATGGGCAACTCCGATTGAATGGCATCGAAGACCAAGCAATTGTTGATTGGACTGTCCTTTTTCCCAAAATACTGGATGATATCCTGGGCCAACACACCTCCCAAAACAGCAGCAACTGGCGAGAACTCAGCATATGCCTGTGTAGAGAAGTACTCAAGGTACTCGTCAGTAATCACGGATTCCGCAAGCAGAAACGTCTTGCACACGTCCAAGGCCTTTTGTTTCAAAATCGTTTTATCCACTGTATCCAGTGGAGAAGCCGACTTTTCGACCTCGAACAATGCAAAAATCAAGGGCAAGGCCGGAGAAAGACGTCTCATTTGTCTCTTGTTCAACTGGTGAGTCAATTTTGCAGAAGTAAACATCTTTTCAAGTGGAAAGTACTCGTCCATAATGGTGACGGTCTCTTGGTCGTCTTTCTCGGTCACAGACACGATTTTCTTGACTTCGTTGATGGCCGAGCCAGCCACGCGAGCCTGGTTTCCTTTATCGTACACCTTGGTCGACTCGTGTCTTATTAGATCAGTCAAAATGTAGCCAAACATACCATGGAGACCAGCCGCATAAAGTGGAATCTGGTGGGTCCGACTCAAATGGTTGACATGGAGCAAATCGGACTTGGAGAGCTCAGTAGCAATGATCAAGTCAAAAGATTTGAAGTATTCATCCAGCAAAGAGCCAAGCGCTTTGGTATTGATCGAAAGGTGCACCCTTGTGTTCAATTCCTTGATTGCAGAGAGAACGTGGGGGAGTTTTGGGGTTCCAATGATGGAGTCATCGTTGGGGAGGAAGAACTGGGTCGCAAAGTCCTCCTCTTTGACGATGGAATCGTCTAGAATCTCAATGCTATTGATTCCTCCAAGAACAAGGTTTTTGACAATCTCCGTGGCCAACCCGCTAAGGTTGATCACTAGGATCTTTGCTGATTGCAAGCGGATCTGGGTATCTGCACCCCAGAGACGGATCTGGCGGTCATAGAGGGCAATTTCCTCTGTGGTTAGTTTCGGTGGGTTTAAAGGCTGGGAACAATTTCTTGCAAATTGCTTACATACCTGCACTAAGTTTGTCTAGATTTTCAGACATGGCGGTGGAGGGTGCTTTGAATAGATGTATAGGCCGCATTGGATGGAGCTGCGCGTGAGCCGCGTCACGTGGACAGGCTACCAAGCATTCCATACACTTTATTCAACCACCTGAATTTTGCATAAATTTTTGTATTGGTGGAATTAAATATAAGAAATGAGACAACCGAGCGAAAGAAAAAAAATTGCATTATTCCACCTTTATAGTCCTCTGCCCACTTCATAGTCCTCTACCCTTAGACTCCTATGACGTACCCGAATTATTACTAACCTACACTCTACTACTGTTGCTCTAAATCCCCTAGCAGGCACTCTTGGTACGATCTACAGTAGTGTGTAGTGCTATTTTAGTAGTATATTATAGTAGTATTGTAGTGGTATATTATAGGAGTATAGTAGTACAGTAGAGTAGTATACAGACTAGACAGACTATACAGTATTGTCGAAATTGTCAATGTAGTCCAATTTTCAGGAAAAAAAATGGTCAATACACTATAGTGAGTTTAGAGCACTTGGCAGTAGTAGTGGAGACTGTATAATCTGTACACTACAATAGATCGTAGCGTAGCAATGGCCTTTTGAGAAGAGTGCGTATAGTAATATAGTGGTGTACATATTCGAGAGTAAGAGTATTATTTGTTCAAGAGTAAGAGAGTATAGTTGATTAGTGAATCATATCCAGAAAACTCATATACTGGGAACATAGTAGTGTAATAGTGTAATAGTGTGGTGGTGTAGTGGTGTAGTGGTGTAGTGGTGTAGTGGTGTAGTGTAGTGGTATATAGAATATTGAGTGAGAAGGCCCACACCATACTCCAAGTTCATGATACCAGATTGAGGTTTAAAAGTACAATATACTTAGTCATCATGTCACCTAGTTTGGATCATTGTACTTATGAATTACTTTGGTTAAATTATGAAATGATGAATTCAAAGTCGTGGCCCAAGAACCTGGTCCGGTTGGGTTGTGTGCAGGAACGCATTTGCTGCCCAATACATTCAAGCCAGAGTGATGTGTTCATCTACAAAATAGTATTGTATAGAACTAAATAGTAAGGTATAGCACTAAAGTATTTATGGTCACTTCCAGACAAAAAGGATATGTCGTATATTCTGGTAGTTACTTGGTGCACTACTAAACACCTCAACTATACTCCTGTATAAACTTTCACTAACCTCCACAGTAATCCTTAAAGAAAATACCAATATGAGCTGGTCTTGTTTAAACCTATTATCTGTGATTTCAAGAATTGTGAATATTCATATGAATAGTGCAGTGCACTTTCCACTAAAGGCTTGACTAGTGGTTTATGTAAAGACCTGGCAGATCTTGCTTCCCAAACATTGCGCGTGCGCAAATCACCGTCGTCTGGCACAAACATTTCCACACGCGCTAACAAAAATTGCGTAAAATCGGATTTTTTTTTCCCACTCTTTTTGTATGAGACTATGTGATTTTCGCGGCCAACACTTTTCACCAAAGTGACGTTTCTTTCGTACTTGTCCCACAGTGAGGCCAACACCATTGTAGATATTCACCACCACACCAGAAAATTACTATATTAAGGCTACAATAGCCTTCTACCAAATCATTACTATCATATTTTTTACAAATTATACCACGTACAGTAGTTTCTATTTATTCCTGGCACCAATCAAGACCACTCAAAACACCATGTAACACCACGAAACCAACCTACTGATTTAGTTTCGGCCCAAATAAATTTAAGCTTTGGAAATATATAGTTGAAACAGACTTTTGTCTCATAAAACCACTACAACCAAATTAGCAATTTGCTGGTCGAATTTGGGTCAAAAATGATATAATTGATGGAGTTAGCAGAATTGGACAGAGTTGACAGAATTGGACAAAATTGACCAAATTGTATAGAATCAACAAAATCGTAGAGGATTGATAGAAAAGTTACAAAACTTTCACAAAGTAAAAAAAATAGTAAAAATTACTAATAGCATCTTCAAATCTCAGAATTCACTGATGTAAGTCCACCGAGTCTGACCATGACCTTGTAATACTCATCCTAGAGCTTAGACCAGTACACCCTAAGATTCAGTAGTTACTCGTCAAGTACCGTATGTAATAGCATAATGTTTAATGTGGAAAATTATAGTATGTAAAAATTAAAAATTCATGGAATGGTTAAGGCTTGTGGATAAGTGTCTAGTCGTATTCTCTTGTATACAGTATACTTCAGTGTGAGTTATAAGAATAACCATGGGAATCCAAGTCATGGGAATTAAAGAGACAACAAGCCCGGAATACTGCAAAAGAAAAACAAATGAATTGTAAAAAAACAGCCACTACTTCACTACTGCTCTGGCACTCTATAACTACTCTAGAACCTTCCTAATCTAGTATGGGTGTTGGTAGTATTCCTTCAAAATATATTTTTTCTGAAAACTTTTAAATCAAATGGTAATGTCTTGCGGTGAGCTGAGCTTATTCTTTTGGTACTTGATAATTAGGCTGAAAATGACCTTCTGATCTTTCGTTGACCTGGTGTTCTAGTGCACTTCCGAGGTATTCTAGCAATTCCGACTGTAACTGCCCACACACCCCAGAACTACTATTCCTAGAAAGTGGTATCCCTTAAGAAACTATACAGAGCAGAGTAAGCTTAAAAATGAGCCAAAAAAGTCTTGGGGGAACAGGATGAAACGACCCAAGTCAATAGGTCGGAACTGGATATAAGACTCTGTGCCTGCATACAAGCCCCCGGAATCTGTTACTCCAATCCCGGAACTTCCTCTACTGCTACTACTTTTCAAAGCATTTCACCATCATATATCATTTATTGGCATCTTTTATTTGTCCTCGTACGCATAGTTCTATTAGTTGGATCCAGACACAACCAACTTCTGTAAGTGAGACATGAACACTTGAAGCGAAACATCATCGGTCAACACCACTGCGCCTCGCGAGATCTCTTGCGAGTTGTACGAGGTACTGGGGTTCAACTTGGAGTACAAGAATCTGGCCTGCGATCCACCCTCCTCTGTGTCGATAAACCTTGGCAATGGGAAACGATCAATCAATAATTCGCCCGCCTCGACCTTGGGGTCACTCAACAATCTCTTAAAGTCGGCGTACTCCTCCTGGTCCTGGTAGCCGGCCTTGCGCCATTGAGCCACGGTTCTGCCATGGAAAATTAAGATGTGGAAGAAGGTATCCAAAAGCAAAATGCGGTCGTCTTTGATGGACACAGAGTCCAACAAAACGGCCTCTGGTTCTTCTAGCTCCAAGCCAAACGCGGTCAACGTTGGTTGGATCATAATCAATGAGTTGTTAGTGTCCTCGTTCAACAACACGTGCCTGTAGAAGGCAGTTTCATCGGGCGAGTTGTTGAAAACCTGCAAGAATTGGGATCTTCTCAAGTAGTAGATAAATTGGGGGTACAACGCAAACTGGGGGTGTAATCTGAACGACTCCTCCACATCTTTTCTGTAGTCCGCAAACTTCTGGCACAACTTGATCAACATCCGGTCAATCCATCTTAGCACATCCGCTCCGTCATCTTGCTCAGACTTGAAGAGAGTCACGCGCGCCATCAAAACTGCAGCAGCTTCTTGGTCAAAAGACTGTGCTAACACTTGCTCATCTCCAGTCAACACATTAGAAACAGTAGTCACTCTCAACCGGTAAGTTCCAGAAGAGTGTTGGTAATGAGTGATGAATTGGATGTAGGACTGAGCGTTGGGTGGTAAGGGCGACACGTTGGCAACATCGAAGAAAATGGCGTACGTGTGTTGGGGAGAAAGTGCACAGATTCTGTACTGGCATGTTCCACCGATTCCAACTTCATTGTCGGAAACGCTGTTGTTTTTAACTCCGAGGGAGAAGGCATGACCAATCAAGCCACTGACCTTCAATTCCCTGGAAGACTTGATGTCTAAAGTAGCATTCAAGCCCATTAGCAAGTAATCATCGGCATCCTTATTGAAGAGCTTCAAGAAAGACTGCTTGAAAATGGAGGTGGTGAAGGCATCACTCAAGAGTAATACTCCGCCGGTCTTGCTGCAAAGAGACTTCATTTCTAAGAAGCCAACCTGGTCCAAACAACCACCAAAAAGGTCAATGGTGTGCGAGTTCTTGACTGCTCTGGCGGAAATAGACTCGTAGAATTTGACTGCTTTTTTGTAATGCTTGGCGTTGTCCTTGTCAATGTCAGAGTGCGATCTGATGGGTTCCTTCAACTTGTTTCCCACAATCATACCTGGGTTCAACGTACACAGACCGGCAGAAAACAAGAAGATACGGGCTCCGAAGCCTGCAAACGCAGTGCCGAGAAGACTGCTTGCGACATTGATGGCAGAACCAGTACACCGCAAGGCTCTGTCGCCGTGAGCCACGGCCCATGGGTCTGCAGACAAGTTCTCCAAGATATTGGTCAACTGGTACTCAATCTGCTCAAGGGGCAAGAAGAAGCGATGTAACGAGTTGACCATGTTCATTTGTCCCGGCTGCGAGGCTGTGGGCTTGTTCAACATATCGGCAATTTGCTTATCCGTGTATTCCTTGTCACCACGGAAAATGTGGGATCTGTTCACCGAAGACGAAGCCAAGTCATACACTTGCACCATGGTACCAAAAGTGATCAAACCCACCAACGCATCTGGCGGCAAGTACGACAACGAAATCACCAACGTCTCCTTCAAAGCCTGCAAGTTGTCCTCATCCTGGCACAAGTCCACCACGAAGAAAAACACTGGAGGCAGTTTGACGGGTTTGGCCGTAATATACTCGATTGTCGACGAGTTGGGGCTCAATTCGATGGGCAAGTTCTCTTGAGTAATGCCTTGGTAATGTGGAGGCAACTGGCTGCGGGAGCCACACAATGGACAGATCCAAAAGCCCGTAGGGTCAATAGAGCAGTAAGGGTTCAAGATACTGCGGCACAGAGCATTCTGACAGTAGCAGGGGTCGTACGCCGCCACGGGCAAGTCCTCTCTAAATTTAAGCGGCGTGTACAAGACACCGGTTGGAATCACGATTTTGGCTGCTTCGCCCTTGGTGGAAGGAAACGAGTTCCACGCAAAACGAACGCCATTGATATCTTCAGCTTCTTCGAAATCCATCGTTTAAGCTGGTCCTCGGTCGGTTGGGGAAGATGCAGAATGTGGCTGGAGAAGAGGCCTGATTTAACGATATGGTTTGAAAAAACCTCGTCGCTATGAGGACAACACATGGGCGTGCGCGCGCCAACCATGCATCCAAGTAAGCTATAGAATATACGTGTAATCTGTACCGGCAACCGGAAATGGTATTTTATTGGATAAGTATTGTATTTGTGACTATGAGCTGTATTGTTTACTATATTGATTTCGCCAATACTTGTGCTGCTTGTATTATTTATACCAGAGATAAGCGGGGGCGGTGCACACGTGACCACAAGCACGTGACTCATTTTACATTTCTCCCCAAATTCCTTTCATCCAACCTCTCCCCTTAAAAGCAACTTTTCTGATTCAGTATTCCCTCTTTTGCATGGCACAGCCATGACTCAGCCCAGTATCCGCAACTGAAATTTTGTTACCGGTTGCGTCCTGCACATAAATCAATACTCACCTCGCTCTCGCAATTCCTAATCCCTCACCATGACCTTACTTTCCAGGTTCACCACACGGGCCTCCCTCCGGAGTGTCTCGCGGGGTTTTTTGCGGTGGAATTCCCAATCCCCTCCAAACTACTTTGCCATTTTCCCCAAAAGTTTCCCCGCCGGCGGGCCGCCTCAAGACAACTTTCTGATCAACCCAAAGCTGTTGCGGAGAGAGTTCAGACAGCTCCAGAGTGAACACCATCCAGACATCGTGATGGCGCAGGAAAGCTCGGGCCAGGATGCTGGGCCCAGCAAAAACTCTTCGCTTATCAATAAGGCATATACTAGCATCCGGAACCCGTATACTCGGGCCGCGCACGTGATCCAGCTCCACCACCCGGACCACATTGACATCACCAAGGATGATGTGTCTAAGCTGTTAATTTTGAAGTATCAAAATGAAAGTGAACAGCGTTCTCTTGAGTATAAGATGCTTCTCATGACCGTGTTGGATGCACATGAGTCATTGGAGATGGCCACACAAGAATCCGAATTGGAGGGCTTATCCGAAGAGAATGACGAGCGTATCAATGAGTCAGAGAAACTGTTGCAGGAGATTCTCTCGAAAAAAGAGATTAACTGGGACGATTTCATCATCGAGGCCATTCGGACCAAGTACTGGGTCAACATAGCCAATGGCATCAAGGAATGGGAGCCAGGTAAGCCTGTGATGTTGACTCACTAGAGCACTAGAAGTCCCAACAATTGGGTGGTTTTTCTGGATCAATATAGACAATAGACATGGTCCCCGTAGTTATCTACTATTGCATAATATTCATTAAAAGCTTGGATGTTATGGTCAAGTACAACTTTGTACAACTTTGTAGAATGAGGGCCAGACAGATACCGGAACGCCGATTTATTAATTACTAATTGCCCTCGCTGGCCATGGTTTTGTCATCGTCAAAGTCAGCCTCCTCATCGCTTTCGTCGGAGCCGGCAAGCTCCACATCACTGTCACCAAGCAGTGGAATTGACAACTCACACTCATCAAATTCTTTCTTTTCCTCCTCCAGTTCCGGGCACTGGCGCAACCACTTCATGCGCGGCCCCGTGGCGCTGGATTCATGGATCTTGAACCCAAACAATCGTATGCTCAGATTGGCCTTGTTAGCACGCTCCTTGCGGAGCTTACATTGATTCTCGATCTCAGGGAACATCTCCACCAAAAGACCCAGGAACGTGGTTCCGAAAAAGGCACCGTCAATATTTAAGAACCGCGAGCTCAGAGGCACGTAGATATCGTTGCAGCATGGACAGTACAAGCGCACAGTCTCCTGGCCCGGGATATCAGTGGCACCCACGGGGATCAAGTGCATACCGTCACAGTTGACGCGGAAACAGATGCCGAAATCACTGCGCTCGAATTTGCTGGCCATGGCGGTGAAGCCCGGCTTGGAGATGATGTAGCGTGCGTGTATGAGACCGTATAAGAGCTCTGCCGAGTGTGATAGCAATTGCTTATTGGGCAAGTTGGATTTGGAGCCAGCCGAGCCGCTCCGCGTGGAGCTCAGGCGCATATTGGGGTCTTCCTCCGACGTCTCCACCTGGTAGTCCAAAATGGTGTAGAGGGCCTCTCGGTAGTAAGGCACCTGCAGCGACAAGCCGGTCAAATTGAAGTCGTCCTCTATAAATTCCTGTGAGACGGGCACAAAGTAGTCGTGGCCAAAGTCCTCGCAAAACGACTGGATCCACGGAACATAATCGTCCTCGGGGTCACTGGACATGTTGTGTGATTGTTGTGGAGGGGCTGTAAAGGGGGGGCTATAGAGAAGGTATTGACTCGGGCAAAGTGAGGAAATATTTGTTGCTATAAGTGAGTGTGGTTGCTTAAAATAAGGCTGGGAATGCTGTTGAGCGAACAGTGCCAGTCCAGAGAAGGTAGTGCTGGAGTAGGTATTCGGACTGGATTTTTTTTGTCGCTTGTGATGGCAGGGAGGCGGGCGTCACGTGGCATTGCACGTGTCCAACCACCATCCCAAACAAATACACAGTTCCATTCATTCTAGTTACGGAATCTATATATTTTTTTCTGGATAGTGTAATATTTAGTACTACCATTAAAAATAACCTTTACCGATTTCATGGATATCTCGAGACCATTCACTGACATTTCATTGGAGATCTCGAGACTATTTACTGAATATTTGACTAGGGCCAGTGGTGCAGTGCGTAGTTGGAAGTCGCACGGGTTTCACCTTGACTACTAAACCAACGTTTTCGCGCTTCCAATTACTTCACTCTCTCTCTACACCAAATCCCATCCCACCCAATCACTCAAGTCGACCATGGTGTTCCACCTAAAAGCAACCAGCGTCTTGGTGACGGTGTTGCTTGTTCTCGTTATGAAACACACCGTTAAACTCATAGGTAAATCAGCCCTCCTGGACAAGGGCTGGCATGTGTACACGATGGTGGCCTCCAGGGCCGGGCATGCCAAGTTTGCCGAGATAACGCAGAAAAGACACCAGTTGGTGGAGATCAATAACGAGAGAAAATCCATTAGCGCGCAAGACCAGTACGCACGCTGGACCAAGCTCAACCGGTTATATGACCGGGTGTCCAATGAGTTGAATGCTTTGGTGGAGAGTGTTTCTGCCGAGAAGACTCAGGTGTCCAAATTGATCGGCGTGCTTATTATGGTGCTTACAACGGTACCCATTTGGTTTGCTCGCTTCTGGTACCGGAAAACGGTCTTGTTTTACTTTCCGGCCAATGTGATGCCGTACCCAATTGAGTGGGTGGCTGCGTTGCCTTTTACTGTGACTGGAGGCGTGGGGCTTACTGCCTGGATGTTTGCTGTGAACAATGTTTTGTCTTTGGCTACGCTTGTGGTCAAGTACTGGACGGAGCCTGCGGTTGAGAAGCCTGTGAGTGTTCCAAATGGAAAGGAGACGAAGGATCAAAAGATCCCTGTTGCCAATTAGCCTTGATTCTGGATCAATCATATCGGGATTACATTTTTTATCATATCGGGATTTATCTAAGTTTATGAATTGACTGGATCTATTATATCTGATAATCAGACTCATTTCTATCTCATTATCTGTTATTTACCAGATCTGATCAGTTGATGAGCTCCTGAAACCGCATCTTCATAGTGGCCTTGAGCTCCAGGTTCTTGTCCCAGAGGTACTTGGGCACGTGTCCCTTTTGGATCTGCTCCTGCTTATCACGGAACGTGATCCTAAGCAATTGTCCATACGGAGTCCTGGAGCTGATGTCGTCGATATCCTTTTGGTCGAGTGCATGGAAATACCACGGATCCAATACTTTCGTCCACACCATCAACTCCTCCGAATAAGCATAGACACTATTGGTTCTGGCCAAGACAATGTATGGGATGCCCTTGTGGTCGACCTCGATTCTCTTGATTCGGTCAACAAACACGGTAGGTGGCTTTCTATCGGACTCGGCCACTTTGGGCACCTCCACTTCACTGTTGAGCACCGGAGCCACGGAAACTCCTTTGACCACAGCCTTGATATGGATTTCTTGCTTGGCTGCTCGGGGCATCTTCCAGCAGTATACAAGCCCCATGCTGGTGAGAAGCAACAAATGGTTTCCGTTCTGTCGTGTGGCCACAACATTACTACCAAGTTCCATGGCTGGTGCTGCATAGCTTCCGGATTCGGCCCGAATAATCTGCGTCAATCCATCAAATGATATAAGCACATAGAATGCAAGTTCTTCTTCCAACAAGATCGGGACCACCTGTTGGATTTTGTAGGGAAAGTAGAGGGTGTAGCTTTTGGACTCGGACCGCTCATCGTTGGTCACAATCACTTGCGTGGGGTCCCGGAAATCGACTCTTTGGGCAAAATCTGGAGGTCCTTCCTCGTAGTCTGGCCATGCCGGTCCATTGCGGACCTCTATAAACGACAGCACCAAGTCTGTGTTGCTCGAGTCGTTCTTATCACCCAAACTGTTCCCGTTTGCCGAATTTCCATTTCCATTCTCCAAACACTCTTTTTCCAAGGCCCCATTTCCGTTTCCATTCTCTATTCCATTAAACAATCTCTTTGAAGGTCTATGTTCGATGGACCTGGCAAAGACCCGGAAAAAAATACACTCGTCCACAGCGTCGAGTGACGATGTACTGACCAAGTCGTTGTTGGGGCCAAAGAGGTCGTTTTTCTGTATGATGCTCTTTAAGTCGTGGTTGATCACGGCTTGATTGCTGAACAAGGCCTCGGGAAGCTCCGAAACCATTTGAAACGGTGTAGGGTACTTTCTATCCATGAGCATCTTGCGATACTTCTTGGCCTTGGATCGTATGCTTGCAACCGAGGTGGTTCGCTGGGTGCCGGATTCGTTAATACCCATATCCTCGTTATCGTTGTCCAAATCTTCAGTAGGCTTTTCAAGAGAAGCCCCGCCTTCGTGTCTCTGCCGAAGCCCACTGACTGCAGACTGGACCCCTAGCCTGGGTAAAAGGTGGCCAGTGAGAGAGATTTTGGAGCTCTGGAACCGTTTGGCCATTTGGGGAAGTTTCGTGACGGGGGCTTTCCGCTCAGAGAAACTGGATACGAGTGTAGGCATCACCCGTTTTCTTCCTCCTTTGGTCATGGTCACACTTTGGGAGCTTTTATTGAGCTTCAGTGGAACCATTGGTGCTTTTAGCAGGGACTCTGGCTCCTTGGACTTTGATATCACAATAGGGTCCAGATCAATTGCCTTCTTAGGATTCACCCCTTCAAGATCTTTCGTAGGTTCGTTTGTAGATTCCGCAGTAGTCGTAGACTCCTTTGGCTCTTTTGCGGACTCCCTTGTAGACTCTTTTGAAGACTCTGCCTCTTTTGTCTCCTTAAAATCAGCCACGATATCCCGATCCAGCTTGTTCTTCAAAGAAAACACATTAGGCAGAATCTGCGTCGGTGCAGCTAACGCCTCGAGGTTCAACAGATCCACGGATTCTGGCATCACCGTGGAGTCCCTATCTCCACCGTACTTGACCAACTGAGATCCAATGGCATCGTCGCTGACCAAAACTCCCAATTCTTTCTCGTCAAAGACCAAGCATGTGATGGAGCCATCCAAGGAGCTCACGAAAAGCGTCTGTCCGTCCGGCGTCCAGGCTAAGTCGGTGATAGACCTGGACACCACGTCACGAGCCACCACCAACGGTTTTGTCAAGGCCGTGCTCCAAATAGCCAATGTGCGGTCCTGGCCACCCGTGGCTATCACCGTAGTATTCCCCTCGGACCCCGGGTCCTTACCATCAAGCTGGTACATGCGAGGAGAAAACGAACACACTTCGCATGGAGCCTCATGGCCTATAAGAGACACATCGGTGGCCCAGTGGCCCCTATTTATAATCACCACGGACGTGACCGGACCATTGGTAGCGTTGGGTACGGCTATGTGCTGGCCATCGGGAGACCACGACATGCGGCGGAAGTAAGACGTCAAAGGGGATTTCTGGAATGGGTCCACCACCACCTGTTCCATTTGGAACTCGTATGCACTGGACGACACTTCGTTCATTTTCTTGTAGTAGCGGAAGATGCGGACGGTTCTGTCGTCAGAAGCCGTGGCAAAGAACTTGTTGGCCGGGTCAAACACTATGCCCTTGACCATAGACTGATGGATATCATACCGCTTGATACGCTCAAAGGTCACAGCGTTCCAGATTATGATGGACCGGTCAAGCCCCACGGTTATGAGCAACGCCCCATCCGGGCTCCAGCAAATATCCTGGACATCGTTATCATGGGCCACAAGCCGTTTCCTCACGGTCCAATGTTCCATGTCGGCCTCGGTCTCGCCAAACAGCTTGGGCCGAGCCGCATGTTCGTCGTCCTTTTCCCAAATCAACACGATCTTATCGTCGGAGCCCGAAGCCAAGTACTTACCGTCGGGAGAGAACTTGACACTGGTCACCACTCCATTGTGCCTACTCATGGACGCTAGCGGGCGTTCTAGACGTGGGGGCAGCTCCATACGGTGCAGGAGCGGTTCGGAGTCCTTCGGGGGCTCCTTGTAAGACACCACGGACTGGATATCCCATACCTTGACCTTCCCATCTAGGCCTCCGGACGCCAACTTGGTGCCCTGGCTATTGACACTGATGGAGTAGCATTCGATGGCTTTGTTTTCGGCTGCAGTTAGTAAACACTCGTAGATCCTTGGAAATATAAGTTTCGGACGTACCTCGGTGGCTGAGCCAGGGAAGCTTGAGTATCTTCATCTGGTGAAGTAGTCTACATCGCTGTGCGCACTTAAATCTCGTCTACTCCACTCTCTCATTCTCACTCTCTCACTTTATTTTCACTCTCACTCTCACACTATTTTCACTATTCTCACTCTATTCATACACTCTTTTCACACACTCTATTCTCTACACTACCTTAATAAATACCAAACAATTACATTTTTTGTATTCTTCTTATTTCTACCCTAATTTTTTTAGATTTATATTTTAGATTGTCTCGGTCGTCTACATCCTGCAGTGGATCTAGTACCTATTGAGCACAGTATACAGAGACTAATACAGACTATGGATATAATATAGAAACGGGAGATGGCCCGAAATGGAAGAAGGAATTGGGTTTGACAATTAATTGAAACTTTAGAAAAGTAGACTAAAATAGAAGACATTGGGTTTTTTTGGCATTGGGTTCTGGTGACCTTTATTTGCCAAGATGCAGGCCCGCAGCCACCAGAATCAAAGATCCACCCACTCTACTTCCACACTTAGACACACATGGACACATAATTCACATTAAAATACTTAAACTAATACATTTTTTTTGTAGCGGTACTAGGAAATACAATTTTTTTTTTCTTTTTTTTTCTACGTACTTTTTCTGTACTTTACATAATTCTTATTCTACTATTCCACACTCACTTTATAGTAAGTACTGTTTATCCACCAATAAAAACCAAAAAGTACCAGAAAGTACCAAATAATTGCTTTACTATACTTGTACTTATTTCCAGGACCAGATCCCAAAATTAGTATAAAATTGGTGTAGGCATAAAAATAGAAAGTGTACCTGCTCTATTGACTAGTATATGTCCACTAGTATTTCTTAATTCGCGAAATACTCATAAAAGACTATGTTACGGTGGACTACACTGTTTACACTATAGTACGGGTAATATAACAAAAAAAATAAAATAAATAAAAAATTCAATTTTATATGCAGTTCTCCAGGAAGTATCATTAATTTGTATCTTATGGCGTTTTATGATATGTTCATTTTAATTTCCACTTTATGTGGTAAACAAATCTAGATCAAAATTAAGTAGTGGGTGGACAGGGTCGCACCCATAATTTCATGTGCTCAGTAGTACTAAATCTTTTATGCCGAACCCTTCATATTGCCATACCACTATTCTTATAATCTAGTCTAGTTCTCTGGGTCGTTACGAGCCCTGGCGACATTCTTCTACTGGCTTGAATCCACAACAAAACCTCACAGTAGTACACTCCAGAAAGTATACTTAGTATAGTATTGTCCGTATAGTATTATAGTATTATAGTATTATAGTATTATAGTATTATAGTATTATAGTATTATAGGATTATAGTATTATAGGATTATAGTATTATAGTATTATAGGATTATAGTTCTATAGTATTGTAATTGGTATAGTACAGTATTATAGTACAGTATTATAGTACAGTATTATAATATTATAGTATTGTAATTAGCATAATTAGTATAGTATTATAGGATTATAGTATTATAGTATTATAGTCCAAAATAGTGTACTTATTTTAGTGTAGTATACTAGACAAAAAATGAAATGACGTATAAGGTCAAGTTAGACAATACACGATCTACACTTCAAGTCCATGCCACTACCAACGGATTCATCCTTGAAAACAAGACCAGTGCATTTCGTATCCAGGATTTTGAGTATCCGAATCTATCACCAGTTTCATTTATTAAGCCGTATAAATTATTATATCGCTGTCCTGAATTATGACTGTCTACGTGACTGTCTACGTGACAGACTACTGGTACTACTTTTTTGTTAGCCACTCTGAATTCACTCTGAAACCACTCTGAATCCGCCAAAACCTAATCCCATCTATATTATTGACGTACTATTCTTATTCCCGGAAGAAATGGACAAAGCATTATAATGCTGTGAGAGACTTTTGCTCAAGCAGATGAAATGACTTTGTCTAGTGTAATAAGTAATGAGTAATGAGTAATGAGTAATGATTATGAGTATGCAACAGAGTCCACATTGTAAAGGTAAATGTAAATTTAAAATTGTTTTTCCCTCTCATTTCTTACATATTATATATTATACATTTCAACGCCTGTGCTTTATTGATATCCTCTCCCAATCTTTAGATCTACATTGATACTCTCCTGCATATCCTGCTAAGCACATTCTCTTCTATCCATTCGGCACTTCTTAAGTTCTTCATCCTGTGAATCATCAAGATGAAGCTCTTTAATGATAAAGCTGCGTCTTTGTTTAAACAGTTATCCATGAGGTCTGTTTCAAATTACACCTATACTTGACATTCTACACTCTTGAAATACACTGATGTGTCACTACTTCATAATTCTGGATAATCATTCTAGAGTCCACTCTAAAGATTCCTTTTATTCCAAATTCCACACTGATCTGGCTCTAAATCTAACAACGGTTTTCAAATCACAAATTAAACTCGGCCTTGACTGCATTGCCAAACTTCTCCAAACCCTTCTCCAACTCGTCCAAAGGAACTGCGGCGTACGTGCCCCGGAAGAATATCGTATGGTCAAGTTCCGTGTCAACATGCACCTCGGGTTGTGGAGGGTCCGTTTTGCCAGTCACCTTGAACCAGGAGCCCGGGATCATCAAACAACCGTACTCTAAGCCTCTCTCGTAAATGGCAGACTCCACCTTCAACGGGTCACTGCCAAACTCCTCAAACTTGGGATGCTTGGCGCAGTCAATGTTCACCGTGAAGAACATGCCTGCCTCGGGAGGTGTGATGCTCACCACTTCCTGTGGAAAGTACTTGTAGAGGGAGTCGATGGCCACGTCCCTCTTGTGGGTATACTCCGTTCTCAAGCCAATCAACCAGTCCAAGTAGCCCTTCTGGCCCCATTTCTGGAACAAGCCGTTCAACAAGGACTGCGAAAAGCCTGAGGGGCATTGGATCGACACCTCGTGCAAACGAACAAACCGTTCCAAAAGCTGTTTCTGGCCCACGATCCAGCCAAACCGTGCTCCGGGGGCAATGGTCTTGGAAACAGAGTCCAACCGCAACACTCTGCCGTCAACATCCATGGAGAGGTACGAAGGCACCAAGGCCTTGATGAAAGCATCGTGGTCGTGCACGTGCTTCTTGGAGCGGAGCTCCAAGTCTTTGGTGTACGACTCCATCTGCAAGAAGAAGTAGGGCTCGTCCTCAATGAGAATCAAGTCATGCTCCTGGGCCAACTGGTACACCTGTTTTCTTCTCTCGGCACTGATACACGAGCCCATGGGGTTCTGGCCCGTACAGATGGTGTACAACATCTTTGGCTTGGGCCCCACCCAGTTCTTCAAGAGCTGCGCCAAAGCCTCAGGGATGATACCGTAAGCATCCATTTGGATGGGAACAGTGGTGATTCCCTGCGCATGGGCAGTTTCCAAGGCAGAAGAGAAAGAGTAGCCCTCCACCAAAATGGAATCGCCTCTGTTGACGAAAGTCCTCAAGCACGCGTCCCACGACTGCGTGTTTCCAATGGTGCTGATAAGGTCCCAGTCCTCGTACGGCACATTGTGGATCATCTCAGTGTGTTCCTTCAAGAAGTCCAACAATTCAGGCTGGCCCTCGGTGAAGCCGTACTGCAAGGACCGAGCCAACTCCACATCCTTGGCCGCCACGGACTTGTCACTGGCCCTCTTATGGATACTCAACACCGTCTTGTCCTTGTCGGTGATTTCAGCACCAATGCCATTGGCAAACGGAGGAGTAGGCGTATCGGCCTCAATGGCATTGAATGGGAAGTAGTCTGCCATGGGCAAGCCACCCCCGAGGAAAGTCATTCCTGGGAGTTTGTAGTACTTGAAGGCGCCTTTCAACGCGGAGGGTTTGCGGGACTTGGCCTCCACGCTCAAATGGTGCGACAAGTCTTTTGCTGCTGGTTTGGTCATTGTTTCTGTAAAAAAGGGAGCTTGAAGTTGCAAAAGACTAAGAAATTTAGACAAAAAAAAAACTAGACAAAAAAGTTGGCTTGAAAAATGTGTCTATGGGTTTCGACACTTCAAGTGGTACTCCAAAATTGTTTCAAGATAATCAATATAAAACGCTTGAGAGAATTGAGTCTCTAGCAATGATTCTTTTTTTTTTTGTAATAGACGATTTTCTGGTGCAGAGTTGGATCTCTGAGGAATGGCGGGGGTCTCTATAAAGAGGGAATACTTGGCTGTGGAACTAAGTGCAGCGGACGCGCACTTTATAGTTGACTATGAGTAATCTTTTCTTGTGTGAGATTAGCGCGAGACTTCCGCACGCAGAGCCGCACTAGGCGGTATCGGAGTTCTTGTGGATAACGACGATTTGGTCACGTGCACAGTGAAAAATCGGTTTCGCTACGCTTGATCCCGTGTGTATATATCAGTCTGCTTTGGTTTTATATACTTTGGGTTATCATTGACATCTTAGATTTAGCTTAAAGAATTGGTATTGTATTACTTTATTGGTAATTTATTGGTACTTATTGGTACTTATTGGTACTTATTGGCATTGTATCGCATTGTATTGGCTTGTCTTGGTGGTGACTACTTAGCACTCAGTGCTATCGTGTGGCTCTGCCAACGTTTCCTTACAGTATAAAATGATTTTCGTGATCTTTGCCAGCCCCAAGGTTCTTCTTTGAGGCGGATATGATCTGTGACTGTCTGATCTTATAATACAGCGCACCGAGTCTTGTGCGTCGCACCAACTCGCAAATCAAGTACTTATTGTTTCTCGCCCTTGTGCAGTCCCGCTTCATCTACCATCTGACATTGTCATACTTGGAAGAAACTGCACAGCCGTGGAGGTGCGGCTCCAATGTTTAGTCGATTGCCGTAAAGCTGTGAACATGCCGACCAATCTTACCTCAATTGCAGGAACGCATCAAGTAGAACCGACGAAGAAGGCTCGTTATTGATGTTCTTTTCAAACACGTTCCAGAACCGCAACGTCTCGTCTCCGGCTCCCGTAACAATGGTTTCTCCATCCGGCGATAATGAAAGGTACAACACGCGGTACGTGTGGCCTGTAAGCTGCGCTATTTGTTGCATCGATGGGTACTTCCACACTATAATCTGGTTGCGCGAATACCCATGAGTAGATACGATCTCATTGGAGTTCTTGGACCATACGAGATTGCACACTTGCGAGCCTGTTTCCACGTTGTTGATGCGGGTCCCTGTAAGCGTGTTCCATACCTTGATTGTTTTGTCGGCCGTACCCCCGCCAGATGCCAAAATGCCTCGTTGGTGGGGCGACCACGAAATAGCCTTGACTGCTGCATTGTGCTCCGAAAACTGATATAGAGGCTTGGTGTTCATGGCATCCCAAATAAACAAATTGTTGTCGTTTCCACCGCTGGCCAATTTGTTTTCTTCTGCGTTCCATTTAAGTCCACACACCTCTTGCTTGTGTGACTCAAGACTATTGATGTAGTGGCTCTGCACCCTGACATCTCGGTTGTATATAGTCCTATCTCGGGACCCACTGGATAGAATGTGCTTGTTCCAAGCCAACGCACTCACTCGGAGCTTGTGGCCGGTCATGGTCCGCACACACTTCATTTTCGTAGCATCCCAAATCTCCACCAAGCCTTTCAGCGTGCCCACGGCCAAGTGAGTACCGGAGCCAATCCAGCTCAACGACGTGACCTTATCTTTATCTTCTAGCACGCAAAGCCGTTCAACTGACTGCGTCAGTCCGTCCCAGAGGTACACGGAGTCGCCAAGGCCAACGGCTAGCACATCCTGCAGACCCCAGTCCACTAGGTTCAAGTAGAAGTCGTCCGAGAGTTCGGGTGCATCCAATACACGGTATGGGACTTTGGAGATAGAGCGGGCCTTTTTCTGGGGGCTCAACAAGAATTTCTGAGATTCCAGGCGCACCGGCGATAGCGAGAAGAGCTCCTGTTGCAAGTCACGAGAGATGGGGCGTGCTTTGCTGGGCAGCTGATATGTGAAGAGGTTTGTCTTTTGGCGTGGGGTGCCAGTGATGTTGGCGACGTCACCTTGCCGAGGCGGCGTGGTCAGGCTATTGATGGAGATGTTGGTGGGCGCCAGGTTGGAGGCTCGCAAGTTTGTGGAGTCATTGGTGGAAATATTGTCTCTATCACGACCTCGCGAGAGGTCAGCAGTGGCCATGGGCACGTTATCGCCAAAGAGCTCTGCCTTGAGCACACTGGAGAAATTGCGGTTGGCCTCCTCCTCCTTGCGGATCTCGATTTCGTTGGGAGAAAGCTCTTCGGCATGCGAATTATGGTTTCGAGAAGCACTAGCTCGAAGGTCGGGCACAACCTCTTGGTTGGACAAACTGAAGGCCGCCTGCAAATCGATACCGGTGCGATTGGGGATGTGTCTGTCGCTGAATAAGGGCCTGCCTGTTGTTCTGCGACGGGGCGAAGTGGGCGGATATGGCGGGGGGATGTTTTCGCCAGGTTTGGGGGGAGAAAGCGTTCGAGTGGACCTCGACGGCGACCGGGGAGTGTGCATGGGGTCAGCGGGGGACGAGCGAGGGTTTGTGTTGAAGGGGTTTATGGCTCCAGACAGGTGTTTCTTGCCGGAAGAGGCACTCATGATGCCGACTTGGAGAGTGGATAGGGAAGGGGCAGTCAGACGACGGGACGCGGCAACTCGGGCTTCCAGCAGAGCAGAGGGAGAGACTGTGGACCGTACTAAGAGATCTGCGTCAATAGACAATGATGGATGGGGTTGGGATGGGTCCAGAGGTTGCGGCTTATGGACGAAATTGTTTGTGAATGAGTACTTTGTTAGGGAGCTGCGGGTGTGTACACTGGGCAGCTGCGAAAGCCATTTATCTGGTTCAGTGACAGATGAGGTCTCTAAAAAGCACCAGGGCTTTGGACCAGGGTATGTATTTATATTGAGAATTTTTCAGTTTTGTGTTTGCCTTTTTTTTCTTTTCTTTTTTTAAAATCCAATTCAATTTTGGTTTGCGTCACGGCTTACTTTTGGCGCTAAGGAATTTCTTGGCCATTCAACTTGGTGATGTTTTATGGTCCCACCTCAGTGCATTGAGAGTGCAATTTAAAGTGCAATCAGTGGCTACTTAAAGTACAAGCCATGTCCACCGTGGTCGAATATAATGGGCTAAAGTGAGATGGTGGCTTAAATTACGTAGTGGATTTACTAGATTTCCATTGATTGATATTCCTTCATGTAAATTGGTCAAATGGCGCTATTTAGTGTGGACCAGTGACACCAGAAGATATAGTGTGAGGCTAGTGCATTTATATAGTGCAATTTATCGACCATGTCAAGGCCCAGTGGAATAAAAAAAAGGTAAACAAATTTAAAGGGTATTTTCAATATTTATGCACTCTTCACAATGTTTATATTCAAGGATTACGTAATCCCTTACTGGATCCAGACTGGAAGAATTCCTATGTAGTAGAATTTAATGTGTGATGAGTGCAATTTTCAGTGCGGCTTAGTAGTGTTGGGTGCGGCTCAGAGGTTTAAACCAGTTTAGAGAATTGAGTGCGGTTTAGGGTAATTTCGCGTGGATTTTGGAGTGATATATTGCAATTTCTGCAGTTCCCGTACACCCTAAGATTTCAAGGGTCTTTTCCTTGAAAACAGAACAAAAAGAAAGGAAAAGAAAGGAAAAGAAAGGAAAAGAAAGGAAAAAAAAAAAAAAGAAATAGAAAAAATACATTTTCCATGCAATTGAGGGTGCTTTTACTGGCAGTAGTTCTTGCAATCTATAGTAGTACATGCCGTGCGACCTGGACGAAAGGGTAATTATTGGCTTCTGGTCCGAATAAACACTTGTTATGAAAAATCTATGGATATCATAAATTTGAAATTTCCTGATTTACAAAATTAATTGCTTTTAAAGATTTCACGGTTACCCTATGCATTGGCATGATAGATTGTGTGGGTCCAGGACTAATTACCGGTTCAGCCACTACCAAGAATAAACTACTTGAGACGTTCCTTTAACACTATTTGAAATATGGAACACCCAAAATTATCTGACATTCAAACTATCTGACAAAGTATCTGAAACCGATGTGAACCTTTTATCTCAGAAACTGACTAGTGTCATAAGCTGGCCTGTATACAATGACCTATCCTCTACTCGTTGTCGTAAATTTCTCTTTAGTGAAATTTAAAAATGACATTTTGACCAAGAAAAATCATTTAATAAAATAACAAAAAACATAAACCCTTGTCTCTTTTTTATTTACTTCGATCGATTGGTTCTTTCTTGTGCTTCATCTATAGGCCGTGTGGCTGTGTGCAGGAGCGGCACCGGAGTGGCGCACCTTTATCTCCCTCAGACTCTCAAACAAATCTCCCGTATTCCCACCTTATACAATGAAGATCATCGACAAGGAAGAACGCGAGGCACACAAGGCCTACGTGGTGAGTGCAGGCCTCAAAGGAATGTTCTACGGGTCTATCGCTTCCCTAGGCCTCTTTACATATCTCAAGACTAGACATCCGGTGAGGTTCAACCGTTTCAGCACCTCCATTAAAACGGCCATCCTCGTCATGCCCACGGTATCGTCCACCGCATTTTTTGCTGATGAAGGCTCTGTGGAATTCGACCGCAAGATGTATTCTTCTGGCCACACCAACCAGAAAGTCTTGGAGGAGTTCAAGCTGTGGAAGAATGCGTCCACGGCCGAGAAAACTGTCTCGTTTCTCTCCACCAACAAGTACAAAATCATCTTGCTGACGTGGGTTGCCTCCTTGTACGGCTCCTGGCTCTTTGTCAACCGGGACAAAATCATGACAAGACCCCAGAAGCTCGTTCAGGCAAGAATGTACGCACAGGCAATCACCATAGTGCTTTTGCTCAGTACAATTGTCTTGTCCATGAAGGAGCAGGAGATGCGTAAGAACCAGCCTGCTCCATTGCCGGAGTGGAAGAAGGTATTGTTGGAGCAGGAGCAGAAGAGCAAACTGACTGAACAGACTAAACTGACTGAACAGACTGAATCTGACCAGTGAGGACTACTCATAACTACATGTATATAGGCCAGATCCAGTGCTCAGTGTCGAGTGATTAAGTTCCAGTGAGTTTTTTTACCTCTACAGCTCTACCGGTTCTATCAAGCGATATTTATAATGCGATTTTGAAAGATGGAATTTATTTAAAGACTCCAATGGTTTCTTTCTAATTGCTCAACTATAAGCCTTGATGGCAAATCAAACTTCTGGTTTTCAATACTTAAACGAAAAGGATTTACTAACAAATGGGATGTCAGGCTAAAAAGGTACTTGAACTCCACTTAATATCCTGTACTCAAGACACTTATCTCCGAGTAAATTGTGGCACACTTGGAACACAAGTGATGGTCAATCTGCAGTCGATAAATGAAAGCTGGAATTTTTGGTAGAGATATTGAAGTGTTCACACTTGATGCATACTCAACCATTAAAGTTTGGAAAAAAGCAGAACTTGATGTATTCAAGGTTATCTGGTATTGCATATAGAGTGGGTATACCCTCCAGCAACCTCCAAACTAAAGTCATATCCTTATTAGACAATATTTCTCTAGATCATCTAGTTCACTGGAAAAAAAAACATTAAGTAGAACCTCTATTACAGATAAAAATGGCCCCACGGAGAAATGGCTGCACAGAGAAATGCCTCCTTTACTAGTAGCAATAATTTAGAGGTATTGCAGAGAATTTGGACTAGATCAAAACTCCAGCTTCAAGACATGAACTCACACAAGTTCCAGAAACAGAATTACAGTATACAGGTTGAAAATAGTATACATTTGAAAATCCAGTTTGGTTTATCACTTTTTTCATAATCAGTCTTCTCATCAATCGGATACAAAGCACTCTGGGAGCAGTAGAAAAGTGTCTAGTCAAAACCCGGCTAAATCAACTTTCAACTATGACGAGTATAAGTAAAGCTAAATAGTAGGACTGGTCCGTGGTACTTCCAGTATTAGTAAGGTGAGTATCGGTCTTAGTAGACTACTTTTCATGTACTGTATATTCAGAAGTATCAGAATAGTGATACTAATCAAGGTCAGTAAATTTAAAAATCTTCGTCAGTTCAATATAAAAGGGTTAATTAAAAAAAGTGATATTTTTAAAAGTGATTGTCTAAAAAGTGATCGTTTAAAAAGTGATAGTTTAATATCTGGTTCGGGTTTTTTCGCATTCTTGCCCGAAATATCTGAAAGGCTAAATTCGCACCTAACCTGTTTTAACCACCAACAAGAAATGAAACCACCAACTATTAATAAATCACCAACTATTAATAAATCACCAACCCAAAAATCAGCTTCTTAAGCAATTCCAACAAGTGCATTCTTCATTCTATATAAAAATTAAAAAAATTGAAATACTATAATTTAAATCATTAACTTAACTTACCAGAAACTAGTCGTGTATTGGAAATGGAGAAGAAGCCCTGGTTCTTCTTGCGGAGCCTGCACACAGCCGTGCGTGCTCCACGTTTAGTCCTCACCACTCGTCTCCTCCACCACCATGTTTCGTGACCGGACCAACCTATACCTCTCGTATCGGCGCACTATCCCCCGAGCAAACCAATCGCATGCCCGCTTTACCAATATCGCCGAGGAAGAGGAGGGCCTCATGTATGCGCGGAAAACCGTGGGCCCCAAGCTGACGGCCCGCAAGTATAAGGACCACGAGGACATTGAGATGAAACCATTGGCTCCGTCCATCTTTGACATTTCTTCGTCGCTAGATCAAAACCTCCTACAAATCAAACTGAAGACAACCGAATTGAGTCTGATGTACAAGAAACTCTTGATTGCTCGAGATAGCGATAAGCAAGCCTTGGAACGCACCATCGACGACTTGAACTACTCCATCACCAAAGTGTTTGAAGCATGTTATGTTTTGATCAAAAAGTTCGAGTTTCTCGAGAAAAACCACCTGCGCCTTAAGTTGAACTATACTACGGATGAACTCATGATCATTGCCAACTATAAGAAAACCTATGCCTTGAAGATCCAGGACAACTCGCTCGTGTTCCGCAACTTGCAAAACAACTACATCAAATTTTTGAAGGATGACAATGACGATGACGAATCTGATCTTCTCTTATCATCTCCACCTCCTACGCTGTCGCTGCTGGCACAGCTCTTGGCCGAAGAGGATTCTCGCGATATTGAAGATTACTCGAAATCGGCTCTACAACAGGCACAGCAGCAGCTCCAAAAATCACCGGACTCCGCTCTTATGGCGTCACGTGAGCGTGAAATCTCCAAGCTTGCCATGGGTATTTTGGAAATCTCCACCATCTTCAAGGAAATGGAGGGCTTGGTGGTGGACCAGGGTAGTATGTTGGACCGCGTGGACTACAACTTGTCACGTGCCGCAGAGGACTTGAAGTCTTCCGATAAGGAATTGGTCAAGGCGCAGAGCTACCAAAAAAGAACTACAAAGTGCAAAATCATTTTTCTATTGTGCCTTGTTGTGTTGGCATTATTCATAGTGGTTGTCGTGAGACCTTCGGGAAAAACCACCGTGGTGCATGAGCCAAACACAGGCTCGGGCCTGGACTCGCATTCTCCTGACCCCAAGGTAGACCCCGTGGCTGGCCCCGATTCAGATGTGCCTGTGGACCTGCGACCCGTGCCCGAGAAAGATCCATAGATTAATTGAATCACATGAGTTGAGCGAGGCACGTACCATAAGTACTTAAACCACACATCAATGAACATAATTTTTTGGCCTATCATGAAGAGCCCTGCCCATCATCAGAAGCCTATTAAGGGCTGGGTTTTAACACACCGTAAATGCATTAAAACATATAAGGCCCGTCGCGAGCACCAGCCCGACCAGGTCCTCCTCTGGCAGCAGATTGGAAGCCTCCTCTGCGAGCACCACCCGGTCTTCTGCCATTGAAGCCCAAGGAGAAGTCTGGGTTGTTGTTCAAAGCATTATCGGATATCGAAGGGCGGTTGATGGGCCGGGGAGGCTGCGGCTGGGAAGGTTGGAATGAAGGGTACGCATTTGTTGGTGGCCGGTTAAATCTCTCCTGGTTAGCATTTGAAGGCAGGTAATGTGTCATGTTGGGATAATTGTGAGGCCCAGGCGGCTGTGGTTGGTAGCCGTGTTGGTAACCTTGATGATAGTTTTGTGGAGGGGCACCGGGGTTGTGATATTGGGGTGCTTTGGGAGACGTGTACATGTCATTGGGGGGTCTCTGGGAAACACTGGTGAAGTCGGACTCCTCGTCCGAGTCAAGCTGTCTGTCGGTAGTCAAGGAGTTGCGGTTGTTGTCATCCGGGTGGTCTGGCATCTCAGTGAAAGGCTGATGGCCCTCCACATTTGGGTGATGGTCGAAAACACCATAGTTGACCGTGTTAAAGATTGTGGATGTCCTTTCCGTGGCAGGATAAGGAGTCTGGGCTGCCCCCAAGGGCGACTCTGCATAGGAAGGTGTGCCTGCGCTAGCAAGGAGCGTAGGAGCCATTTGTCTTTTGGCAGAAACAGGCAGGCCCGGGCCCTGGTTCAAGCTGGGGTAGTTCTGGCCATTGCGAGGTGGAGCGTTATTTCTGGTCACGTCGCTTGGCTGCTTGGGCTGAGATTCCAGCAAGCTCGAGTTAGGCAGCTGTAACAACTTAGCCAGAGCGCCAAATGTGTGATTCGGCGTAGCTGATTGCCCACGGTAGCTAAAATCTTTGGAGTGGTCGTCATCGGTAAAGTCAAACAGCTTATCCATGAGGCCGCTCTCTTCGGGCATATTGAAGGTGTGGTTGTTATCTTTGAACTTGCCAAATTTCATTTGCTCTACGGACTCGTCATCTGAATCAACTTCATCCTCAGACCGCTTAAGACCAATGGAGAAGTACAGCAACGGAAGCGAGATGAGACAGAGGACAGCAGCCACAATCTGGAGCCAGCCCAACCACTCGACATGAGGGTAGTACACGATGATCACAAACACGGCAATCAAGGTGGTCACTATAGAAGCCAACACGCTCAATAGAAGGGACAAGATCTTGACCAAGCTGGCGGACACGCAGGCGGAGAGAAACGTGAAAAAGAACGCAAGGAACACGAAACCTGCAGCTATGGGAGCCAAAATGAAGGTCTTGACCAAGGTCTTCCTAGTACTGGAAGGCAAGAGTCCATCTGAAATGGAACTCAAGTCGATGGGATACGCAGGCAGCAGACAGTTGGTGCCTCGGCAAGAGCCAAAAATGCCATATGTATTTGAACCAGAGGAGGCCAAATGGAGGCCCTTGGCTATGGGCGCCGATACTAACGATAGCACCAAGAACGCCAAAGCCACAAGCAAAAATAGCGCCGAAAGGGTGGCTAGAATAGGATTTCGCATGGTGGATTTCAGGGCTTAGAAATCAGGGGTCCCTTTGTTTAATAGGATCAAGTTGGAAAGGGGCTGAGTGAGGCAAAAGGGAACCACCAATATTAAACGGAGTAGGTGCTGCAAATCGATTGTTCAAAACGTGCTTGGAAGGCAATGTATAAAGCGCAAGCCAGGTATTTGCAATGGATTGATCTTGTATTAGTGTTGGACACAAACTTTTTAGATCGGAAGAATATTCTATAATAGGAAACTTTGCAGTTGACAAGGCGTTTGGGAGATCAATATATTTTATTTAGCCAGAGTATAGATTTATTAGAATCCCAGCTATAAGCAGACTAAAAACAAACCCAGACCAAAAAAAATTTGCCGATGGTGATCAAGATAAAAAGTTAAGTGTGGTGTCTTATGCTGAAAATGCTCGATATAGGGCACGCGCGGCTGCGCACTGGTGCTCATATCTGCTAGGGCGTGGCTCTGTTTACGTGCAGTGACACGCACCGATAGCTAGATCCCGGGGCTAGAAATGACGTCGACAGACTTTAAGGTTTCACCCTTGATCGGGGTAGGAATGCCCGTGGTAAGGCAATTTTGGGGCTCATCCCTGCTTCGGAGAGATATCCTGCAGACAGGTAAAATTCACCCACCCATGGGAAAATATCCACCCTTGGATTATTTTGGAATGTTTTCAATGGCCCTTGAAAATGGCCTTTGTTCGCGGTTTGAAGCGCGCCGCACCATTTCCATTCATGTCAGTATCTTATGCACATGGCGCGCCTGGGTTTTATAACGCCAGAATAGGCTTCTTCAAGCCATACAACGAAACAATAGCGCCAGAACAAAAAAAGGGGGACGGGGGGTTTAAATAATCTTAGGCTTCAAAAGAGAGGAGTCCAGATTACAAACACAAACACAGACCAAATTAAAATAAAATAAAAAATATAAACAAAAATTAAAGTCACAAATAAAAGACTAAAGACAAAAGACTAAAGACAAAAGACAAGAGACAAAAAAGACTAGTAGTTTTTTTCGTATACTCCTATCTTTTGCGTAGCCTTTTCCGGGCCTGCGGACGTCGTGTAGATCAATTATTCGTTAGCCGACGCGCATGGCGTGTCAGAGTCTGACAACATGAAACACCAAAAAGCAAAAAAAAGAAATGGGCTCTGACCAGAGAAATTTAAGGGTGAAGAAAAGAAATGCGATTCAAGGTTGAATCTAGAAAAAATATCTAGACCTGGGGGCTGAAACTCTATGGCTTGGGTGCACCGAACTGCCTGCGCCGCACGTCTGCTAATTTAGTCCATGTCTAGACTGTATCTAGCATGCGTGGGTTATTTTCGACGACCCATTCATGAAACTCATTCCACCATCCAACTCCACACTACAACATGCATGACTATACTACCATAGACATGTTTTTGAGACAGTATTCTTATTACTATGACGTAGAACTAGTACCATGACCTACACATGACACTCACTATTATGAAGGACACTTACTGTATCAGTACACATTATGGTATGACTATTACCAGCAATATTGCGACATAATCTATGATATTACTAGTAAAATTGCGACATATTCTCCGATGGTATACTGTGGCTACTATGGCAAAACTTCGACTATCACCATGACATTGTGTTATGAACTTCCCAGACAATGACTTGTAGTATCTTACTTACTATATCAGTTGACACCGGGATTCCACTAGTGTAATGATATCAAGGGATTGACCTGTAACATGGACTTATTAATCATGCTATTTGGAGCCCTCGTACCAAATTTCAGGCACCTCGAGAATGTACCTGTCCATAGCCTCACGGAACCGGATACGGTATTGCTTGGGTGTGACAATCGTAGGGTCCTTGCCCTTTTTGCCCACCAAACTATTACCCTTGACCCAGTTCTCCACCTTCTTGTCCCACGTAAACGTCCGGAGCCAGTCGATGATTCCCACATACAACTTGCCTGCAGTGTCGTCGATTCCAATCACCAACGAGTAGTCCATGACATCCATGGCCGAAAGGAATGCAGTGTCGTTGAACAAAGAGCCCTTTAAGAGCTTTTTCAGCTGCTCCTTCACGAAAACCGGGCTCTCGTAAATGTACTCGATCATGTTCTCATCCAAAAGCACCTCGTTTTCTTTCCCGGTTTGCTTGACGTGCCGGTTGCGCATGGAGCCCTTCAAGTCAAAGATCCGCGTGGTCTTGCGGTTGTAGAAGAGATTCTCCATAATCAAGAAATCCATCTTGAACGTCTTGCCATTCATGGAGTTTTTGAATTCAACCTGGTAGAACCCAAAGATCTTGGCAATGGCCGTCGTCAACATATTGAACGTTGACTGCGAAATGTATCGGAAATAGAACGGTGCAATGGAGACAAACGACTCCAACTCCGATTTCGATAACTCCTTGACAATGTACCTGTTATCCAAGGTCTTGAGGAAGTTGGACCCACTTTTACCTCCAGTGGAGTTCCACTTGATACACCGTGAGAGACTTTGAACGAACAGCTCATCCACGCCACATGCCCTTCTGAATGCATCAAACTGCTCACTATAGAAGATCTTGCATGACATTTCCGTGCTGCCATCAGTAAATTGATACTTTAAGTGGTTGAACTTGGGCTTGGTCATGATACTTTCCAAGTCGCCCTGCTGACTGGGGTTCTTATCGGACCGTTTTTTGAACTTCTTTTCGATCTTTGTGAAGTGATGGCTTTTCTTGCGGAACTGCTCGTTCAGCTCCATGTTTTCACTGGTATCATCATCTGCAGAAAAATTGGTGGCCATTCCCATCACCTTTTGCTTGTAGTCGGCTGTAGACAAACAGAAAGCCACCAAGGAACTGGGCTCATCTTCTCGCACAATGACATCCGAGTCAGCAAATGTATGCTCCGTGAAATCCAACGGGTACTCCAAAGGTTCCCAGAGAGTGGCAGAGCGGTCGGCCCAGAAGTTGGTCAAAGACTTGAGTAGCGAGTTCTTTTCCGGTTGTGGAATGTCAACCTTGCTCTTCATCACATCCTTATTCTTGAGGTCTGCTAGCACCGCTATCTTGGCTTGATCGACCTCCACATTCGGCGAAGTGTTGTCGCTGTTTTCCTCCGATCCACTAAGCTTGGATGTCTGTTTATTTTCCACATCAACCACATCCTCAATGTTGTCGTAGATCTCCACTATGGGCTGAGAGTTGACAATAGGGACAGCCTTGTACTTGTTGGACTGTTTCTCAAGCACCTTTTCCCGCAGCTTCTGAAACTCCAACGTCATTTGGTTGAAGTAGTTGGTCAAGTCCAGCACTCTCTTTGGCGCATGTGTTTGATTGTAGTCAGCAAAATTAAAGTCCATGAGAGAATCAGACTTCATCTTGGAAGGTGACTTGAGAAAGTGCTTGTTCTGGTCCTCCTCAAGCGACTGCTGGATCTGCATGATCTTGTCGCCTATAACGGCTGAGGGGATTCTCCTCGCGGAAGTAGTGACCACTTTCTCTCCAAGGTCAGAAGAGACGTTTCTGGGTTCATCCTTTTTGGGCTCTTGGTTGACTTCCGTCTCTTGCTCGCGAGACATTTCCTTATCCAGTTTCAGCTCCGTATCCAAGGTATCCATCAAGAAGTTTCGCAAGTGGAATTGGGTGATCTTGTTGATTTCATTCTCGGTAGGTAAGAACATGTTCTCAAAGTCGTTGAACTCCTTATCCCATGCAACTCCCAACTCCTGTATGTCACGATTGATCACATTCAAAGATAAGTAGTTGGTCGGAATGGTGGCCTCGTAAATGTTGATGGTTTTCTGCGAGATAAACTCTTCTTGTGTCTTGAGCCGTTGCTTCAACTCTTCCACCCTTTGGTGACCTGCCTCGGCCTGATCTGAGGTATCGACCTTGACTCTGTTGAGTCGTTTGGAAATACTTTTGAAGAATTTCGACGACGACTCTTGGATATGCTCTCGGGTGGATATCTTCAGCTCCACATCCGTCAACACCATGAACTCGAGCTTTGATTTCGGTACCACCACCTCGTACGTATCAATCTTGGAGCTCTCCATCCGAATATAGTAGCCGTTGAAGCCAAAGTATTTGATGTGCTCTTTGTTGAAATCATGGGGGCATGAGCCATTGACCTGGGTGCTTTTGGACAAGAAATTGAGCTCGAGGAACTTACCTAGCGATAAGAAATAGGTCTCGTTGCTCATGGCCTTGATGGAAGTGGAAGTGTTGCATTGAGGGCAGTAGCTCCACATGATCCTCTGCTTTTTCTCCTTGGCCTGGTCGTTCATATCCTCGATTTTCTCCACGATCAAATCGATCTTAGCGTTTCCATGTGCATAAGTATTGTAATGGTTGAGGAGGAGGTCTCCGCATTCGTCACACGACTTGTTGGACTCCTGCAAAATCTGGTCCAAGAACACTCCTAGGCACTTGTCATTGTCCGAGTAGTAGTCCACTGCAACAACTATTGGTCCATAACATGGGGTGGCGTGTTTTATTGAGACTCTGGAATGCAAGAAGTTGATGCTCTTGTGGAAGATGGGGTATAGTTGATAAATGGTGTAGTTCAGGCAGTTGACCCAGATTCTGCTTCGGAAGTGGAACTCCTGGAGATGGAAGTTGAGCAAGTCCTGACTCACAAACTTGAGTGTTTGGATGATGTCCCCTTTTCCAATGAACCGGTCGAGGCTCAAGTTGAACTGCAACTTGTCGAACCATTCGGACCGGATCTCGTCCTGAGTATCTATGAGTTGCAATTGCTTATTGAACTCAAAAATCCCGGCAAAATTCTTGAAAGAACTGATCACATTGTTGAGAGCACTTGGCAACGGGTACTCCACAGACGGAGAGAAGTTCAAGATTCTCTCATTGAAAAGTTCCAAGTAATTTGTGACTCCATTTTGTTTAAGGAGCTTCACACAGATGGCTTTCTGGTCATTTGTATTATCAACCTCAAGAGTGCCCTGAAACATGTCCAGATACAGAACTTCCCGATCCTTCGAGATGGAGAGATCGAAATCATGGAAGAAGCTTTTTTCGAATCTCGAGTTGAACACCCCAGGAATAAGAGACTCCACGGCGTATTTGGCACTGCTCAAGTACTCCTCATCACCGCCTCTCAAGCATATGGTGAACCCAGACTCTAACTGACTGCCCAAAAAATATGCATATGTCTTTACGACATCCCTGTAAACAAATTTCTTTATCTCAAACTTTTCACATGTGCCCAAAGTTCCTTTCTTGAAAAACAAGTCATTCACAGATTGGAGAATGTCACCGTTAGTATACCGTGAGATTCTTTCAATGACCTGTGGCTTGACATTGGAAATGACGGTAATATTGGCTTCTTCCAATAGTTTCTCCGCCAACCCACACACGGTGTCACCCACAATCAATATATCGGGCTCAAGAGAGATCAACCGGGAAACCAAATTGGATATATACATTGACTGCTGGGACTGGACGATTCTCAAACTGATAAACTGCTCTTTCTGCTTCAAGTACTCGAGGGGAAACACAAGAAGTGCTATTTTGGGGTTATCGATCAGATCGTGCATTCTCTTGGAGTCGATGTTTTTGGTGATGAAAAGCCCGTCCAACTTCTTGGTGTCTTCAATGGATCCACCTAAAATCTTTTTAATCTTGATGTACTGCTTGACGTCAAGAGTATCAATGACTTTCAAGTGTTCAATGTTGCTGAAAATAGAACGGAACACTCGGGCCCAGCGGTTTTGTTCCTCGGGATTCTTGATGTCACAATCTGCAAGACACTGTCTGATCATCTTATTGATGTTCATATTGTAGGAAACTGTCATGGCGTCTTCCTCCATTGGGTTAGTTCGCCAGTCTTGTTTTTCCAGGGGACTTTTCTCCGAAGGCATTCTTGCTTCGGGAATTGCTAAAGTCTCATCTGGAATACCAAGAGAAGGTGTGCCCGTAGTCGAGCGCAGAAGCTCCTTGAGGGTAGTTTCCTTGGTTCGAGGAGTAAGGAACTGGTCGGAGAACTTGTAGGCAAACGAAAGCGGCGTGGTGGAAAGAGGCGAATTGAAGGGACTCGACGCACTTCCGTCGAGAGACAAATTATTGCCTGCAATGGGTAAGGTGCCTCCGTAGCCTTTTTTGCCCAGCTTGTGGTTACGGCGGTCTTTGATTCTTCGAAGCGAAGCCTTGGCTCTTTCATTGGACCGGTAGTTGGACCGTTGCTTGTTCTCGTTGATGGTAGCATCGGAGAAAGAGTCAATGGGTTTAAACTCAAAACGCTTCATGGCGATTTCCTGGCTCAAGTTCGCCGGAATGTACTTTCCACTCATTGCTGGGAATTCTGAAAGTGTAGGCACACCAGTCATTGACACTGCGAGTGGATTGTTAGGCCTGGACCCCAAACTCGAGGGGTTTTCGTGGTTCAAAGACGCGTATAACGACATGACGTTCTCATCTTCATTTTCACTCTCGAAATCCTCTTCTGGTTCAAGTACTTCCACATCTTCCGACCGGAAAACCGTAGGCTTGAGCCGTTCCGAAGACGGGATCCGCGAATACCGGTTGTTCACCACAGCTTTATAAATGGAGCTGAAGTTTTCCAAATTAGGGTAATTGCTGGATTGCCCCAAGTCTGAGCTGATCGAAGCAGCTCTTTTGGGGAAGTACCAATTCATTGTGTCTTGTTTCCCATACGAGATGCTCTGGTGCATGGCCGGTCTCGCAGGGCTCAAAAGCAGCTGGCCCTTGGGGAGACTTCCATGTGCATACTTGGAAGCTGGAATTTCCACGGCTTCGCCAGTCCGCGTAGTGGGTATAGCCATCTGAGGAGGGTGCCTGTGGGAGAAAGCATCCGGGCTTTTTTGGGTGTTGAAGTCCACGCTAGAAGTTGTATCCGACTTCAAATCATCGGGATGGAGGTTTTTTCGGTTGGACAGCAAAGGAGATTCAAAAGCAGCATCCCTCAGAGAGTTCAAAGAGTACGACCTCAATCGCGTTAATGATTGCACCAGTGTATGAGCATTGTCTTCAAAGTCACTAGTCTCTCCCGTTATTGTATTGAACACAACCTCTTCCTCTTCTTCCGAAGATGACTCCAGGCTATCGTCACTGAGGTAGACAATGACGTCACAGTAGCATGGCTTGCACACGCGTAACTTATCCTTGTAGGACTTGATGTCTTTGCCTGCACCAATGCCCAGCCTCTGGTCTTTGTAGTGGCTATATGAAATGAAGATGGTGCAATCTGCACAGAAGATCTGCCCACAGAACCTGCAGTGGTGTTTCCGTCTAAACGCAGTGAAAGGCTTGAAGCAGTTTAGACAATCGCTAACGAATGAGTCATTCATCCAATAGTGTTTAGCGATGCCTCCACTTTTAAGCGGGTTATCCGATAATCGATGGGGTCTCTTTTTCTTCTTTTTCTTCTTGTTCTCCACGAGCGAACCTGCCTTGGACGATCCAGCGGTGGACTTGGAAATCAAATTCGTGGTCATGATCAGCTTGGCACTGTCGATAAATGCCGACGATAAGTTGGCAGAGATCTTTCGTCCAAGTGGATTCGTGACTACAGCATGCAGATGAGGTGGGGTCCGGGGAAGACGAGCTTGGCTTTGCTTGGAGACTTTGGACTTGCTGGAAACAGACCCAGGCTTGGACCGCAGGGTAGGGATGCTATCAATATCAGTAGTTTCTGGCTCAGAAGCAGAGTCGTCGTCGGAAACCTCGATATCATTTGGCAAATTGTTGAAAATGGACGAGATTTGGTTCTTGAGCTTATCCACCATGAGGGGTTTAGTCAAATTGTGGAGTTGTAGATTAAAGAGTTCCGGCCCGCTGTCAGGCTGTTTCACCGTGGAGTCCAAGAGAGGAGTACTTGGAGTGGCAGCAACTTCGGTATTGACCACGGTAACGTCGCTTTTGTTGATTGCAGATGGAGCTTGGGGTGCATACTTGACAGTGGAAATGGTAAGGAACCGTTTATCAGATATCACCCGTGGATAAGAATCCGGGGGAGTGGGTGTAGTTATAGCGTGTGGACCAATGGCAGGCTCCAGGATCTGTTGTACAGGAGGAGACTTGAGGTCTGATGGGGATAAAAGGGCCGGAGTTCCAGGCATTGGTAGAAGGCCCAATTCCTTAACATCTTTCTTGGGGGGATCTCGAGCAGCAGCAGGAGCAGATTCCGGGACTTCGGGCACATCTACCGTTTTGGCATCAGCCGCTTCAGCGTCCGGGTTATATATGGACTGGGACTCAATGATATCGCCGTGATTATGAGCATGGTCGTTCCCGGGCGACGTGTAGCTGTGCACCAAGTTGGAGGCGTTGTTGGTGACTTTGCGTAGGGTCTTCTGGAGCATATTGGAGATGGACCGGTTGGCCACCACCTCCGGGTCCGGCAAAGTGGGAAACGACACAAAGTCTTCGGCGGGGTCCAAAGTGCCGGAGTCATTGGAGAAAGACAAGCCGTCTAGCGAAAGATTCCTGGACATGTGCTATCACTAGAGAAGCAGCACTATAACAATACCGTAACAGGCGATTGGAAATACCGCAGCAGATGATATAGGAAATACCGTAACTGGCGGTATAGCAGGTACGCTAGCCAAGACTATAGTAGTAGGAGACCTTATGGAAGCAAGGCCTGAGCTGAAATGATGCTAATAAGCCGTAGTATTGTGACCCGATGGGAATCTGAGTTGGCCTGAACTGAATTCTTGATGAACTGAAGCAATCGCTCTATACACAGGAGAACTCAACTGCTAGAGGGGCATTCAAGTGTCACGGAGTGAAGGATTGGAGTGAAGCAGTGAAGGATTGGAAAGATTAGCAGGCTGTAAGAGTGTATGGTTTGTGGAATGGTGGTGCTTCTGATGCAGTACATATATAGTACACGCAGCAGCGACTTCACGAGTGCGTATCCATTATTGCAGCTAGACGACAGCTTTAAGAGGAGGGAAGAAAAATGGGAGAAAAAATGAAGGGGAAAAACCTTATATACTTTGAGTCTTCGGCACTAGAACTCCGAATTATCGGTATACTATTTATGAGGGGCGGTTTCACTGTGCTGTCTGTTGTACCAGTACTATCTGCAAGAGCTACGGAATGGAGACGCGCAACAGTTCCACGCTACAATGTGCTGCTCACCAACAGTAGTGGTCTTCACCGATACTGGACGATCTGAATAATCTAAAGTATACAGGAAATACAGGAAATATAGGAAATATAGGGAATATATAGGGCTATAGAGAGGCCTATATGCCGGATATCAGAATAGCCATACTTGAAATTTGTATTTTGAACTGTAACTTGAAACTTGTAATTTATACCCACTTCTCTATCCACTGCTGCTCATTCCACTACACACTACATTGGCCCATACACCACACTGGCCCATACACCACACTGACTATTCATACACTAAACTTCCTATATTAGCTATACTGGATATTCACGTGACTCTAGCGAGCACTCTAAATTTGCTAGTATATCACTACCATACTCCAGAAGTACTGTATAACTGTAGTGATACTGTGCTTTAGCTCTGTATAACCTTATACAGAGTCTATACCCCCTACTGTGAGATGTAGTACTTCAGGTACTAAAATCTAGCTATAAAATTATTTCTAAGTCTAGCTATAAATCAGTTCTATAATCTGGTGCTAAACTTTAGTACCAAAATCCAGTACCAAAATTAGGTGCTCTGATCAGTACTATAATCTAGTACACTGCATTGTGCTCTGCGCACTGAGTATACAGTAAACTGCAACACTACAAGCTGTCCTCTATAATTACCCAGTGATCTACACTACACTACACTACACTACACTACACTACACTACACTACACTACACTATACTATACAATGCACTATACACTACACTATACACTACACTATACAATACACTACGTAAAGACTATTATACAGACATTGTCATATGCAGTGACGCAGTCTTGGTATTGGTATTGGTATTGGAATTGTCCTTCTTGTTCGCGTTCAATACACCTGTGCTTAAGCCGGAACGGCATAACATCCTACCCTCCAATACTGTAGAAACTCCAACACTGTAATACTGTAGGTGTCAATAGTTGACTTGGACACTTGACTCGTTTCTTTTCTTTCAACTAAATTAGGAAATATGTCAATATCCGTGCTTAAGTAAGCAGTCTCAAATCCCCATACAAATGACAATTTTGCTTCTGATTTGCAGAATCCACGTAAATTTTCCATCCTAGGGGGGACACTTTATGAGACTTGGATTTCGGCTAAACCTGGATCGAAATCGCGTCTGTAGATTCTCAAAGTGTCCCTGCATGACAAGAGCGATGTTTCATCCGCCCATGCTTGAGTGCAGTTCCCTCGCAACATCCAGTCCCTTCACCACTCCAACTTCTATGAACATGCAGTACACTATAGAATCTTCCGTCCTCCTGTTCAACAGTCTCCTCCAGCCACCTATGGACACTACAGATTAAAACATATTCAGACTAAAACATATACAGACTCACATATACAGTTTCACATATGCAGCATTTTCTATTAATTTTAAAAAATTATTTCCCGTGAAAATTGCTTCTCTGGCTACGAATACTTACCATACATTTACTCTGACATTGTATAGATACTTGACTATACACACCCACTACTACCATCTACCACCAACTCTACAACTAAAACAGCTGTATACTTTTGAATCACCTTACACTTTAAAGCTTGTAATCGAAAAAGCCACCTAGATGCCATTGATTTGGCCCACGTTGTCTTGCCTAATTGGTCACCTGTTATTGCTTTTAAGTACACCATGAGTTCCCATGACCACGAGCACCACTATAACCCATTAACTATCATTTTCATTGTAAAGCTACGACTCTGAAACCAACTCCAACTCCAAAATCTCAAAGTAATACCTAATTGAGTGGCCATGGCGGCCCTCCTACCACGGTAGGCCCAACATCAGCCTCGTGTCGTGCGCGAAAAAATTCGTCTGTAGTCACGCTACCCCAGCATATCACCCACTTCTCCAGCCGTAACTACCAACACACCCCACATCACCACTTCAGCAAGAATGTCGTCGTCCGTGTTGCAGAAACGTCGCGGGGCCAAACCGGCTGCAGCAACCATATCCCGAAACTCGGGCTCCTTCGACGAGGACTCCAACGTCAACAATTCCCATAAGATTGGCATCGATGCTCGTGATATCGCTGACCACCATACTTTGAGGGTCCCGTTCTTGACCTTGATGGAGGAGGTCTTGTTGATGGGCTTAAAGGATAAGGAAGGCTACTTATCGTTCTGGAACGATAACATCTCATATGCTCTTCGCGGATGTATTTTGTTGGAGTTGGCTTTCCGTGGAAAAATCACCCTTGTTAATGATCCGGCCAGACGCCGCTTCGAGTTGTCGGACCGTCTCGTGGAGGTCATTGATATTGAGCCCACGGGCGAGGTGTTGCTAGATGAGGCTTTGAAGATCATGAAGAACGATGAGGGTCATTTGTCGGTCTCCAATTGGATCGATTTGTTGTCGGGAGAAACATGGAACTTGATGAAGATCAACTACCAATTGAAGCAGGTCAGAGAACGGTTGGCCAAGGGCTTGGTGGACAAAGGAATCTTGAGAACAGAAAGGAAAAACTTCTTTTTATTCGATATGGCCACGCACCCTATTGCAGACAAGATGTCAAAGGAATACATCCGAAGCAGAGTGTTGAGCACTTTGACCCAGAAATCCGTGGACTTGGACTCGTTGAGTAACGACCAGTTTCTGGTCGATACCTCGTTTCGCCACTTGAGAACCATTTCTTTGGTGTGTGCAGCATACGCCGCAAACGTGTTGGAAAATGTGTTGTTACTGTTGAACTACGATAAGCGGGACCAGGCCTTTGCACGTGCGGATGAGCTATTGAACGACTATAGTGAGTTCCCATACAAAACTACCCCAAGCCCTTTGGGCCTTGGCATCAACTTGAAGCAGGAGGTGGATGCCGAAACTGAGCAGCATAGTGAGCTTACTCTAGAGCTTATTGCAGGTGTGTTGAGCGTTTTCGCCAGAATGGACTCGATATTATAAAGCGGGCGCTCGCTCTTCATTGCCTAAGCTCGTCTAAGAACGCGGTGAGAAGCAGGCATGTCTTGGAGTCGCCTTTCGAATCCCACCAAAACCCTCCTCGCAAGCCCATGCCCCGAACATACTGGGCCTTTTTCTGCGCACACTGGACACTGTCATAGAATATGAGATCCTTCTTTTTGTCGTCGTATACAAAGGCTCCCACGCTGTTGTTATCGTAGCTAGGGACGCCCTGTAATTCGCAGTAGTCCACAATGTCGTTCGAAGAACTTTTGGAAAACTTGGCTCCTGGTCCCAAGTGTTTGGGCTTATGGAACGACCGCCCGTACATGGGCATGCCTAGCACCAACTTGGAAGCAGGCACGCCTCGGGCCAAGTACTCTTTGATGGCCGAATCGGCCGAGAAACTATTGGCTCCGTTCGGGTAGAGGTTAGAGTGGTGCCCCGTGTGTTCGGACCACAGCCCAGAAAAGTCGTAGCACATGACGTTCCAGAAAGTCAAGTACTGATCCATTTCCTTTACTCTAAGTACCGAAATCTTTTCAAAAGTTCCAGGAGCAGCGACACTAAGCACCATGGCCGGGTGCAAGTTGGACCTGAGAACGCGAAGTAGCTCCACCAACTGCAATGCTTGTGTATCGTTTTCTGGGTACTCCCAATCTATATCAATGCCATCGAAATGATATTTTGACACCAAATTCACCGACGAAGAAACGAAATTGGCAAATTTTCGCTGATCTGAAACAACCTGCGTAAAGGCATCGTGGGTTCCCCAGCCACCTATAGACATGACCGACCGCAACCAAGGACACTTCTTTTTCAAAGCCTGCAAGGAAGCCAAAGAACCAGTACATCCATCCGGCATGGGCATATCGACATCACCCCATTGATCAGAAACTGAGACATTTCCCGAATTGGGATCGATTTTCATGAACGCATAAAACACATGGCTAAGCTGATTAACCGGGAGATCCAGCACAAAGTGTTTGGGTTCGTAAACAGACCAGCTGGAAAAGTAGATGCCACAAACAAAATCCATTGTTTACAAGAAAGTTAGTTTTATTTATATAGCCAAAGCAAAGGGTGGTAATGAGCCAAAGAAAAACGGTATTAATGAATAGTTGGTTTTATGGTAAAAGAAAAGTGGTGCAAATTGTCTAGTGAGCAAGTGGGTGCGAAATGGCTCGCTGCGCGCGGAACCATTCTCAATTATTACAGATCTATACTTCAGTGTACAGTATTGGATAGTGATACAGTGAGCAACCCCGTGAACAGTATACAACCCAGTCAGTATACAATACAGTCAGCATACAACTCAGTCAGCATAAAATATAGTATTACCGTTCTAGTGGCACCAATACATAGAAAATACACTGATTGTCAATCTACCCATTGTGAAACATATAGTGACTCTGACTGACGCATACAACACCATGTCTATTGTCGAATACATCTCCACTGCAGGTGCCAGTCTTCCCTCCATTGATGGGTCCACCAAAATCTACAAAGACGAGTGCATGTACTCGTTTGATACGGCTGAAAACAATGACCTCGGCTTGGATGTGTGTATGTCGTGTTTCCAGGCCTTCTCCAGAGCGCCTCACAAGAACTATACCATGGAGCACTACTCACTCAAGAGACACCCATTGTTCGTGAATATCTCCAAGAAGTTGAAGAGTGTGGATGAACGTGAGCTCTCCAATCGCCTGCTGAAGGTGCCCAAGTTGGAGATTGTTGAGCAGAAAGACCTGGACATCTACAATGTTTCATACCTGGTATATGTTGCGCCCAAGGATGCACTGGTGGCAATTGACCAAACGTCGGACCGGGTCCAGAAACTTGCTCTGGATCTTATCAATGCAAATTCCGCTGGCTTGAACGATGACATCAAGGCTTGGGAGCAAGAGGTGTTTCCCTGTGAGCACTCTCTATACATTGATACTGTGGCCACCGAAAAACCTGACTTGACAAAGTGCAGTTTATGTGACCTCACGGAAAACTTATGGATTTGTTTGAGCTGTGGCACGGTTGCGTGTGGCCGTGAACAGTTTGGGTCTTCCTTAAAGGGAAACTCCCATGCGCTTGCTCACGCTACTTCCTCAAGCCACCATGTTGCCGTGAAACTCGGCTCGCTTTCGGCCGATAACGAGAATAGCTGTGATTGCTACTGCTACAAATGTAACGATGAGGTCAAGGTGCCAGAGTTGGCCATGAAATTGCTCCCCTTTGGAGTGGACTTGACCTCCGCCATCAAGTCGGAGAAGAGCTTGGTAGAAATGAATTTGGATACAAACAAGTCGTGGCAGTTCAACTTGGAGGGTAAGAACGGCGAGAAGTTGCAGCCTTTGTTTGGCCCTGGGCTTACTGGAATGCAGAACTTGGGCAACTCGTGCTACTTGAATTCCGTTCTCCAAGCCTTGTTTTCATTTCCGGCCTATCAGAACTTTTATGAAGACCTTGACTTTGATTTGAAGGTACCTGATGCTTCCGCCGACCTCAAGTCGCAAATGATCAAGTTGTATGATGGTCTTTGGTCCGGCAGGTACTCCAAGCCCAACCTGCTTAAGGGAGATGACTACCAGACCGGCATCCGACCTTCTACGTTCAAAAATCTCATTGGTGCAGACCATATGGAGTTCAAGACCAACAAGCAACAGGATGCAAACGAGTTCCTCTTGTACTTGTTTGATAAATTGGACAAGGAATATGGTTTTTCGTTGAATGAGAGTTTCAAGTTTTTGACCAGCAGCAAAGTCATATGCACCAAATGCCATACTGGCTCCAGCACAGACTCGTTGGTGGATAATGTTTCTGTGCCTCTTGCAAGCGAGGTCATTGATGCAACAGATGGGGCCAAGAAATACAAGCCCACGCAACTCGAGGAATCTTTTGGTTCTTTCAACGCAGAGGAAACCATTGAAAACTACCAATGTGATTCTTGTGGAGAAGTGAGCAATGCCATTAAGCAAGAGGGTTTCAAGACGTACCCCCAAAACCTCATTGTAAGCGTGCAAAGAATTGCATTGGAAAATTGGGTGCCAGTCAAGCGAGAGGTGCCAATAGAAATCCCCGAGAAAATCAACCTTGCTGCTTACAGTGCCCCTACGTTTGCAGAGGGAAAAGTGGAAGTGTCTACCAAAAAGACCGTTTCAAAGGAAGTCTTTGAGCCCAACCAAGAGGCAATGGGCATGCTTTTAAGCATGGGGTTCAGCGAGCCCAGATGCTTACGAGGTCTCTACAATACAGGCAACAGCAGCTCTGAAGAAGCCATGAACTGGATCTTTGCGCACATGGAGGATGCAGACATTGACCTGCCCTTTGAGCCCAACAACAGCCAAAACAAGTCGAGTGACGTTTCGCCCGAAGCAATCAACGATTTGGTTGCAATGGGATTCAGCGAGAAGTTGGCACAAAAAGCCCTTATTTTGAACCTGGGCAACGTCAATGCCGCAGTCGAGTGGTTGTTCAGTAACCCCGATGACGATGGAGTCATGCAAGACGCGAAGCCGGTGGTCAATCTTGAAGAGGAAACCAGCAACTTGAAAAACAAGCTTTTACAAGAACACAAGCCGCTGGCCGACTACGAGCTCAAGGCCGTGATCTGCCACAAGGGCCTGTCGCCGCATACAGGACACTACGTGGTGTTCATCAAGGAACGCGGGGAATGGGTGCTTTTCAACGATGAAAAGGTGGTGCAGTGCGGTGCGAACTCCGAAGACATGACTAAGAACGGCTACATTTATTTTTTCCAGAAGCACTAATTAAAACGCGCCAACGCTCGTCTACCACCGTGCTGAAATGACGTCGTCCACTGCTCTCGTCCACTACATTTGTCCACTACATGCCCTCTACATGTCGTCTACATTTGTACACTAGTGCATTGAAAAAGTACAAACATAAGATTTTGAGAATCTATAAAAGAAGCACCAATTCTTATTAATTATTTTTTTTCCTGGCCCCCAAATGGCCTGGCCTCCAGCACGCAGCAAGTCATGTGCGAGTATGACTAATAAAGCGCATTCAATATGGCCAGATTCCTGAACATAACCGCAGTCTAATTTTTTGAGCCCGCCTTTAAATAAAGTCTTACCTGTTCACACTTTCTTCCCCAAAATTCAACCCTCAAGATGTTTTTGAAAAACGAACACGTTGGCGACAGATCTCGTATGGAGGACTGGAGAAGTATGTCATCACTTATAAGCCACTACCTACGGTGAGCTAGCAGCTGAGTTCGAGCTGCGGCTAATTATCGACGTTACTAACATCAGTCCGTGGTTACGACCCATTGAGTGCCCCTGACTTGTTGCAGCACGAATACCCCCTTTCGGAGTCGTGCAAGACCATCATCAAGGATGGAAGAGATAATACCGTGAAGATCTTGAACGGTGAGGACGATAGACTTATTCTTGTCATTGGCCCATGTTCCATACATGACCCTGAAGCAGCTCTTGATTACGCCAACAGATTGAAGGCTGAGGCTGATAAGTACAAGGGTGAGTTGCACGTTGTCATGAGAGCATACCTCGAGAAGCCCAGAACCACTGTGGGCTGGAAAGGTTTGATCAACGACCCCGAAATCGATGGCTCATTCCAGATCAACAAGGGTCTTCGAATTTCTCGTAAAATGTTTGTTGAGCTCACGGAGAAGTTGCCCATTGCTGGAGAAATGTTGGACACCATCTCTCCCCAGTTCCTTCTGGATATTTTCAGTGTGGGTGCCATTGGAGCCAGAACCACCGAGTCTCAGTTGCACAGAGAATTGGCCTCGGGGCTTTCTTTCCCCGTGGGTTTCAAGAACGGCACTGACGGTACGCTTGGTGTTGCTGTGGATGCCATGAGAGCAGCCTCTCATCCCCATCATTTCCTTAGCGTGACCAAGCCGGGAATTGTGGCTATTGTTGGTACGGACGGAAACAAGGACTGTTTCGTCATCTTGAGAGGAGGTAAGCAAGGTACCAACTTCGACGCAAAATCCATCCTGGAAACAAAGGCCTCTTTGAGGAAAGCTGGCATCACCAGCGACGACAAGTTGGAGCGCAGAATCATGGTGGACTGCTCGCATGGTAACTCAAACAAGAACCACAACAACCAGCCGTTGGTGGCCGCTGAGATTGCTAGACAGCTTGCAGAGGGTGAAGAGGAGATTTGTGGTTTGATGATCGAGTCCAATATCGAGGAGGGCAGACAAGACGTGCCTCCAGCTGACCAAGGTGGAAAGGATGCCTTGAAGTACGGATGCTCTATCACTGATGCTTGTATTGGATTTGAGGCCACCAAGGACGTTTTAAAGACTTTGGCAGAGGGTGTGAAAGCCAGAAGAGCTCTCAGAAAGTAGGTCCATATGTATATAACTAGTCAGCAGAAGCTTAGGGACTTAAAAAATGCGGGATATAGATATGGTAATGTGAATATAGTAGCAGGGGGATTAATAAGTTAGTTCATCGTCTGAAGACTCGCCAAACTCAATCAATAGGCCCGCCTGTTGTAGCACCTTGTCCCAGTCACAGGTAAGAATCACATAAGTTTCAATAACCCCAATGAGGAACATGCCACTGCCAATACCAATCCACAAGCCAAACAATTTAAGGTCAGTGGTTTTGGTAAGCACAAAGGCCAACGGCATGCCAAAGGCATAGTAGGCCAAGAAGTTAATAATTCCCCCAATCTTCTGAAGACCTTGGGCCCGGAGGATCCCACTGGCCACCGAAGCAAGACCATCGCAGATCTGCAACATCGACACGAGTGGAGTAAAGAGCGACGCAATCATCTCGGTGACCTCGGGGTCTTTGGTGAACAAGCCTGCAATCTGCCACCTAAAAGTAAGGAGCATTAAACAGTTCAATGATGCAACAAAGAGGCCACTGAGCAAGCCGGTTTTGGCCGAGAGTTTGGCCGAGAAGAGGTTCTGCGCACCTATAAAGTTGGCGATCCGGGTAGACGAGGCTATACTCACAGCAAATGGCACCATATAAGTTATGGATGCAATGGAACCCACAGCACTCTGAGCCGCAAGTTCGGTGGTGCCAAAGTACAGCGCAAAGAGCGTCATGATCTCATAAGCCAAGTACTCGGACTCAAGCATCACTATGCCAGGCACAGCCAAGTGAGACAACTGTTTCCAGTTCAGAAAGAGCAGCGACACTTTGCAGAATCCATTCCAGCACTTGGAGCCATCAACAAACACCACGTACAACACTAGTAAAATCGACATGAACCAGAAGTTGATCACCGTGGCTATGGGTGCGCCAATGTAGCCTATACCATACTTCTTATCCCACACCAAAAACCATGAGAGGAAAATATTGATCGGAGCACTGACAAATAAGACCCCCGTGCCGGCCTCGAAAATGCCTTGCGCCTGTAGAAAACGCTTTGCATTTTCAAAAAAAATGTACGCTGGGCCGCCGGGTATGAGCACGCGCAAGAAGAGCGTCGTAAGCTCAAGCACCTCTTCATTGTTCACCACATACTGTAGCAACGCTCCGCTATACCACCAGAAAATGGCACATGGCACGTACACCACCAACGAGAACATCGTGCATCGCTGCACATGGAGCGACACCATCTCAAAATTGCCTGCCCCGTACGCCTGAGGACACAATGTATCGAGAGCCGTGGCAATGCCCTCAAAAACTGCAAGACTAATGGTGGAAGTCATGGACGCGAGCGACACTGCTGCAAGCTCGTTTTTCCCCATATGTCCCACCACAAGTAAACACACAATGGAGAACAAGTGCTCCAACACAAATGTCACAATAAGTGGGAGCGAGTAGCGCAACGTCATCTTATACTCTCTCGTATAAGTGGTTTGCAAAGTTGCAAAATCTTCTTCGGCAAGAATCAGTAACCCAGACTTGGTATCGGAATTGAACAGCAGGCCACTCCGGCCACTTCGCCTCGACCGCCGGTCTCCAGTGTCATCTTCACTATCCGTGGCATTGTAGCGTCTTTGGTGCTCCTCGACCAACCAGCTGTGGAAAGATTCCTGGTCTTCGTTTGTATTTGCAGAATTGAGTGTGGATGGAAGAGACCGTGATGAGTTGACACTGGCTGCATCGCTCTCGTCTGCTACACCGGTGTAGACCGAGCCGGACTCGTCTAGCGATAAGAAAGACCTCTGGTCTTCGGCTCCTCCATAACTAAAGAGCGGGTATCTGGTGGACGGCGGGATGTAGAGCCGACGTCTGCGGTTGTTGGCTGTGTTTGGGTTTGCAAGCTGGTTGATGACTTTGGACAAAACCATTGCGCTTTTTTGTCGGGTTTTCTAGATGCTAATGCGATGCTTGGATTTGTGTGGGTTTTATTGATCAGTAAATCTTTATATATTTCAAAAAGCGAAGAGTCTTGGTGAGGAAGAGTCCTAGCGCAGTGTTAGCAGACGATGCTTTTCATTTGCGCGCTGCACCGATAACTTATCTATCTATGAACGCTACGTAGTGTATCGCGCAGAGCCTCGACGCTCGCGCTATCCTCTTTGAGAGATCACCTCTCGAAATCTCACCAACTTAAAATCTTAAAATCCATCTCAAACCCTCAACTTCTTATATCAACTTTAGATTTGGAAAATTCTCGTCGAGATCTAATTTAAATCTCGAAATATCTCAAATATCTCAAAATATATCATCTCTCTTCTTAAAACAACATCCACACGGCTCCACCAAGCACTGTTCCCAACACCACGGCGGTGAGGATGGCTGCGCCCGCCTTGTCCTTCGAGGATACCGTAATCTTATTGGCATTGACCGATGTCGTCGTGGTGTTTCCTGCAGAAATATCGTTACCCGCTTCGGAGCCTCCAGTTGCAGGCGTCAAAGGTGTCTCTTTTGACGTAATCAATGACAAGATCACTTCCAATGCAGACATCTGTTCACCAAGACCGTACGAACCGTCATAAGAGCCAAGCGACCAGTTCTGGCCACAGGTGTAGTTTTCACCATCTCCCGAACACGACTTGGCTGCGCCCTCGGCACTAGGAATAAGCCAGTTGTTGTAGATATGGTCAAAGGTGTCAGGGACCAAAGTGGCCGTCATCGAAAGACATCTGGAGAAAAGCGAGCGGAACGATCTTTGATCGTTGTTACAACTGCTGGAGGCACATGTGGTCTCGGTCATGATGGAGTTGTTGAAAAAGTATGAGGAGGCGTCCAAGAGCTGGTCAACCGAGGTCTTCCACTTCTGATCGCCCGTAGCATTGTACAAATATGCGGAGCCGGCCATGAAGATACCGTATGTGTAGGACCACTTGTGAACCGTCAAGTCTGTGCAGTTAGTGTCGACGTCGGCACCATCGTAAAGGTTGAACGAAGGGCTGTCCACTATGTAACCCACATCCCACATCCAGTCGTATACTCTCTCGGCAGCCTCCAAGTATGAGGACTCGTTGGTGTACCTATAGAGACGAGCAGCCAAATGGAAAAGACAACCATTGGCAATGGAATTCTTATAGCCGTAACCGTTGTTGAAGGAGAAAATCTGCCACCGGAGACCTCCATTACAGGAACCAGTATCCCACCGGTTGTTCATGGAGTTGTATAAGGCCTGGATCATATAAAGCCAAGTTTTCGAGTCATCGGCCTGGGTGAAGTTACGCTCCACGGCCTGCATGATGGCCATGCCCCAGACACCCTGGTCATCATTACCTTCGGTTAACGACTGGTTGCCTGGGATATAGTTGTAGTCGTCGCCTCTCTGGGCCCACATGGCATCTTTAAGAATATTGGTGAAGGTTTCGTTGTCCTTCTGGCAAAAAGCCCAGTAATCAACCCAGCCGCCAAACACTTCACCGGCATGCCACCAGTAGTAAGGCGAGGTGAACATCCCAACGGTTCCTCCATACTGTAAACCCGTGTAATAGTCCATTTGTCCCCGGACAATATGAGCAGCAGCCAGACAAATGGACTCGTCGCTGGAAGTATCAAGGGGCACGGCGACAATAGCCGAGATCCAAAGGAGGATCGGGGCCGCGTAGTTAAACCTCATCTGGGCCCAAGGTGTAGAACGAGAGGTTGAGGGTGGGAGTAAATTCGAGATCACGCTTAATCCGGCCGAGTCAAGGGTGCACGGAAGTGGGGTCTAAGATGCAAGGGAATCCACTGCCACTAACGAGAAACAGCGAATAAAAAAAGCAGGTGATGGTGGCCCGTGGGGCTGACGCGAGTGTTTTGATGTGCGGCCTGGGGCAGGCGGTGCTGTTTGTGCAGGCGGTCGAGCGTGAGTCTGCGCATAAGCTGAAAACTATTCTTGGATGAACAATGACAAGAACAGCAATGAAGAAAGTGGCTGGGATTAAATCTGTAACGCTTTTTGTCGGGTATTGCTCGGACCTCGTATCGATGTTTGAATCTCATGTTCTGATATGCAGATGCTCAATATGTCCTTTACTAGTTCGTCTATATTCTGTCCTATCTCGTCCCATGAGTCTCTTCGGTCCTGTACCTAGGCTCGCCATTCTCCTCTGTTACTCTATTTTACTTCTTTTCCAAATACGTTCAAATTCTCTCCCTCTCGTCTTCTTCTCCTTCTCTTTTCTCTCCAGTCCTTTCCCTCTTCAATTCCCCTGCCTTTGCTCCTCTCCTCTCGTCTCGTCTCATTCACCACTGATGATGCCAAGAAAGTGCGAAACTTGGCAATGAATGATTCCTGGGCATAACTACAAGTCATACATGACATAAATATCGATTATTTGAAAAGAGCCATGAGCTCCTGAAGCCCACTTAAACAGACCCTATTGTCGGAGATCATCACCAAGTTGTCGCCGTCTAAGGTGTCTGCCGATTGGCCCTCGAAACAATCGTTGCTCACGTGACCCGCGGCTCCTGGGTGGTTCCGGAAGAACACACTGCTTTTGGTTCGGTCCAACAAAACCCCGTTCCATCCAGACTTCACCGAGGCAGCAAAATCGTTCTCATAGTGATCTCCAACGTGCCAGGTATTCTCCAAGAATGACGTCATGCTGCCCCCAGAAAAGTACTTGCGCGCAATACTTCTATAGAACTGACGGTCGGGCTTGGCATGGCCTAGGTCATAGGAAAGGTTGATCCGCCCGTCACCAAAGTACGACATGATGCCCAAGCTTTCCATGATACTGAGCACGCGGTGGTCGGAGTTGCTGCTGCCAATGAATGGCACATTGAGAGCGTCCAACTGCTTCAAAACGGGCACCACGTCGTCATAGAGCTTGTAGGCGTCCAGCCCCTTGAAGTGGTCAATGAGCCTCCGGCACAATGCCTTGCTGGTGGCATCGTCTTTTGGAATCTGGTACACTTGGGTGATGATGTCCAGCCACCAGTCATCAGAGGATGCGTAGCCCAGGGATTTCCCGTAATTGGGAGCTTTTTGCTCGAGGCTTTTAAAAATTTTGGGGAAATCGGCAGCAATGTCTTCTTTTGACTTTTCAAAGCCGAATTCGCCATTGGAAATGCTGTAATACTGCTCGGCGATGGGAGCTTTGGGCGTAAACAAGGTGCCCCAGAGATCAAACGAGACGAGCTTGGGGAGGGGGAACTTGCTTTTGGCCTGGCTCTTGGTGATACGTTCAGGAGCAAGCGGGTCCAGCAAAAGCGACATTTGGCGCCGGAGCATGGCTTTCCGTGGGGCTATTCTGAACATGGCCAAAAGAAGTGTAATTGATAAGAATGCGATAAGCCCCCAGTGTGCACACCGCGTCTGAAACCCCGTAGCCAGTCAAAAGTCTGTCAAAAGTCTGTCAATAGTCACGGTCAAAAAAAAAGTCGTTGGATAAAAGACAAAAGACAGAAGACAGAAGACAAAACAGAAGACAAAACAGAAGACAAAACAGAAGACAAAACAGAAGACAAAACAGAAGACAAAACAGAAGACAAAACAGAAGACAAAACAGAAGACAAAACAGAAGACAAAACAGAAGACAAAACAGAAGACAAAACAGAAGACAAAACAGAAGACAAAACAGAAGACAAAACAGAAGACAAAACAGAAGACAAAACAGAAGACAAAACAGAAGACAAAACAGAAGACAAAACAGAAGACAAAACAGAAGACAAAACAGAAGACAAAACAGAAGACAAAACAGAAGACAAAACAGAAGACAAAACAGAAGACAAAACAGAAGACAAAACAGAAGACAAAACAGAAGACAAAACAGAAGACAAAACAGAAGACAAAACAGAAGACAAAACAGAAGACAAAACAGAAGACAAAACAGAAGACAAAACAGAAGACAAAACAGAAGACAAAACAGAAGACAAAACAGAAGACAAAACAGAAGACAAAACAGAAGACAAAACAGAAGACAAAACAGAAGACAAAACAGAAGACAAAACAGAAGACAAAACAGAAGACAAAACAGAAGACAAAACAGAAGACAAAACAGAAGACAAAACAGAAGACAAAACAGAAGACAAAACAGAAGACAAAACAGAAGACAAAACAGAAGACAAAACAGAAGACAAAACAGAAGACAAAACAGAAGACAAAACAGAAGACAAAACAGAAGACAAAACAGAAGACAAAACAGAAGACAAAACAGAAGACAAAACAGAAGACAAAACAGAAGACAAAACAGAAGACAAAACAGAAGACAAAACAGAAGACAAAACAGAAGACAAAACAGAAGACAAAACAAAGACAGAAGAATGCGGAACCAAATAGTCCATATTGATAAGCATACTGGAACTTGTACATCCCGAAATCTAGTGTATTCCAGTCCAGTCCAGTACTATTTTGGAACTAACAGTATTAAGCAGTCAGTATTGCAACTAGTCCCGTGAAAGGGTTTATGATGTAGTACTGTAATCTATTCTTCAGTACTATACAGTACTCGATAGTATTCTCCACTGGATATCCCCGTCACAAATGAAAAAAATAGTCTATAATTTGTTTTTGAATTATCTTGAACAAATTATAGCTGTTTCTAAGTCTATAAGATATTTACCTCTTGCTACACCACAATGAATGATTTTATGGTATAGTGCAGTACGCTATTGTAGTTGAAGACTCAGTATTGGCAGAATCCTGAAATGTATAAACTACAATTAGTTACATAGCCTAAAGGCTTCTAGTCCTAGCACTTGGTACATGGTAGTAGTACCTGGTAATAGTAATAGTAATAGTAGTTCCCAGCTCTTGTAGTGTATATAAGACCAACAGCAGACAGCAGAGACACAGAGACAGCAGAGCCAGTAGGGGTGTTAAAAGAAGAGTATAGTAGTAATATAAGATATAGTAGAGTACTAGGGTACTAAAGTACTAAGGTAGAGCAGGTCAAAAGATAGAGTGGTATAGTAATATAGAAGTTGGTAGACACTGGTGTCATTCAAGCGCAAAGGTGTGTATGTTCTCTGGACGATATCTTCGTCAATTTCCTCCAAAACAAAGAACTTGGACATTCTGTTCAACGCAACACGTGCTTCTGCAAGACTGGAGAAAATAGAAGAAAGCATTGCAATAGGAGTAGATAAAAGATTGAAAAGCGACAAGGCAGGGAATATCGCCGAAGGGACAAGAGTCTGTTTGGATATCGTGGCATAAAAAGAGTAAAGGTAATAGTGGAGTAGCATGGAAATTTAAAGTGTAATAAAGTAGTAAATTAGTTAGTGAGTAGTAAATGAGTCGATTCAAAATTAAGAGTAAAAGAGAAAGAATACTAGTGTAGGGTAGTCATATAGTAACACAGTACTATAGGATATAGTAGTATGGTAGTATGGTAGTATGGTAGTATGAGTAGACAGTAAATTTTGAGGTATTAATGTAACAACTGAGAGTAGTTCCAATACTTACAATACAATACTCTACATTCACTATACGGTATGTGATTGCCAAAGAATCTGATAAATGTCCTAATTCTAGTATAGAGACATATTCTGTTGGATACTGTGACTGACACCTAATGACTCAATTTGGTAGCTGAACTTCTTTCAATCTCATTGATGTTCTCTTCAACTTAGAGATGTTTGTATCGAATACTCCACTCCCAATATACTCTCTGAATGACTTCCCCAATGAAGACTTCATGTCCAAGGTTTACTTTCACCTTTATTTATCGCATTGGAGTTTGGCCACAATTACTAAGGAATTAATAGAGAGTAGAATAACAACACTAACAATTATGACCCTAAGATAGACCAGTACACCCAATAAACTACACTTTACATATATCTTTGTGGGATGTAATATATAATCAATGAGTTATTCATGTCATATTTTTACCAAGGATGATTATCAATAAAAGAGATTAAGAGAAAAATGATAAATAATGATACCATAACCTGACCTTGTAGTAAACTTTTAGGATTGGTTTAGAAGCAGGTTTTTGAAAAACAAAAGAAATTAATTAATAAAGCTAACCTTTATGGTCTTCATAGTGAAACAGTTTCTAAAGAACAATTAGTGCTAAGTGAATCTTTCTTTTTTACATCTCTCAATTATCAACCAAACACTATCTAATACCTATAAAATTACTTAAAGTACATTAATATCATAAAGGTTACATAGAAATGGTTAACTCTAATTCAAATTTCAATCTAAGGAACTATATATATATATATATATATATACTGCGCAGCATGCGCGAAAAGAATGCGTAAATTTAAGTAACCCGCAAATTTAAATCTTAAAGCTATGGGACTAAATTCCAACTTTAAAATATGGTATTAAAAGCACAATCTTCGTACACATTAATACACTATGGACTACTATGAGCCACTAAGATACTTATAAGTTAGAAGTTACTATTATTTATAAACTACTATGATTTATAAACTACTATGAATTTTAAACTTATATGATGTTTTAAAAATCATGTTTTTTTTTTTTACTACTATGGCTATTAAATTAGTGGGTAAGTGGATTGTAGTGTTCATTGCGGGAATAGTGGTTGACGATTTAATTTTTGGGGTGAGAAAAAATGGTTGACGATTTGGGGTGAGAATTCGCATTGACTGCAAAAAAACAAATTGCATCCACTGCGCGAATTCTAGTCTACTATTTGTCTAGTCCATTACGAGCCTCAAAACTATTAATACGAACACCATAACTTGTCCAAAAAAACCATATACAATTTTTGGTGATCATTTTTGTACTCCCTAATCTCTAGCTCTAGGCACTTTCTATTTTTTTATCACATTTATTCAGTAAAGTATGGTGGAGACTAATATCTGTAGCAGTAATGTTTAGTCACTTGTACTATGGAAGTTACTGATAGTACCGCCGGTCACACATTAATGTGATCCAAATGAGTTTACACTTCATAGTCACTAAGATGTCACTATCAAATATTCAATTATTTTTTCTAATTCACTTGGTATCTTGATCAGTACCTGCAGTAGCTGGCCGGCCTCAGTCTATACCCTAGCCTTCTATACCTTCTAGTTTAAATATGGGTAGTAAAGCGTTGGAAAAAGATTTGATTCAGTTTTTTTGCCTTTATTTTCTTATGATAGTACACTCCACATAGACAAATTAATTCTTGAAATGGAATAACTAAGATCACGCCATCTGGATATTCGGTTTGGAAGGTACCGGAAAAGTAAACTAGCATTAGACTAGCACTCTTCGGCATAGCCACTGGGCCTGCGTCTGGTATGATGTTCATATGACACCAGATTCCATCGAGCTGGGAATACTGCGTCTTCCATGGAGAGTTGAATCTGTTCATCTTGTTTCAAAGATGTACAATACTTCGACAGAACTGGTCAACCGTAAGCCTTTCCGAAACTAAATTGGGAAGTAAAACGATCTGAGTTGAGAAACTGGAATTTGAATGACTTGATCAAATTCTTTGTTGGTTTGTTACCTTGATTGTATCATCAGGTCACACCTGGTGAATAGTTCTAGGCGAGAAGAACCTCCCAGCCCCATTCCCTCATCACCAGGCTCCAGTGCAACCGGCTGGTGATGCCCCTCTCGTCTCTGGAGCTGCCCTTGTGGATATTCTTGATTACCTCTTCTAGATGTGTAGACATGCTGGAGACATCCTCATGGCCATTATTGGCACCATCCTCGGCATCCTTTTCCCGACGCTGTTCTTTCTTGTGCTCGTCCTTCCTGCGCCAAACCTCTTTGACCACTTCAAATGCTCGGTCAATGTTTCCGATCCAGAGTCTCTGTACAAGCAAGCCCCACCTGGCCACACACCACTCTCGTTCCTCCTTGGACTCGGCTTCGCACGAGCTGATGAGAAGAGGATAGATGTGGATGATGTAGAGGTTAGAATTGCTGGGAATCGACGCCAACGAAACAAACACTTTCTCCGCCAATTGGTACGAGGTCATCAGCGGTACTTCTGGAACGGCCTCGTGCAAGTAGAGAAGGGTGGCATAACGGTATGCCTCGGCTGTTGACACACATGAATAGATATCCCAGGACGAGTCTCCCGAATGCTCCTCCATCATTTGATCCAAATTGCCCACGACGTTTGGTTTCCAATCCACCAATTGCTTTTTGAGCTCCGATGCCAACGAGATATTCTTCAAGCTGTTACGGCTCTGTTTGCCAGTTTCCTGGGCTTTCCGCACACTGGATATAAGTTTTGACACTTTGCCCATGACCAGGAAAAGTGACTGGGCGCATCCAAGAAGGGGATCAATGTAGTCGTTATTCTGGAGAATGGAATCCAAATTCTCAAAGAAGGTGAACTGGCCATCGTTGCTATGGGGATTGCTGACCAACGAATTCACCGAGTCTGTGGGCGATTCCTGCGCCGACCCTTTGCCGAACCGGTTGTCGTCATTTTGTTTTTGGTGAGTATTGGTGATCTTGGTGATCGTGGCCACCAAATCAATACCCTTTTCGTCTTGCCCACTGTGACTGGTCATTTGAGAGAGCACCTCAAAGTAGATCCACTCGTTGAAGAGGAGCAGTATTTTTTTGGGGATGTAGAGAATCACGTCTCTTCCGTTCTCGTCCACTTGGCAGTCCTTCATTTTCTGCCACTCGTCGTTTCGTACAAGAACGAGCTTCCTCTTGAATTGTTCCTCCGACACCTCACTCTTGACCCCAGACCGGCCTGCCATGGAGTATTGCTTAATGATGTCTAGGATCTTTTGGATCATACTCTTTGCTCCTTTTAAATGAGCAATTCCACTTGAAGTGTGAGTATCCCAGGTTTCACTGACGGCCAAGTTCAAGCACGTGGCCAATGCAATGTCTGCAGGAAGATGTATATCTGAAGAAACACTGTGTTCCATTTTTGATAGGCCAGCTGCCAACTCCACAATGCATTTCTTCATGTACAAGAGCCCATTGGCTCGCAAGGCCTTGCTCTGCTCTTGAAGATGGTTGTTTCCTGCAAGATGGAAGAGAGTCATGGATGCAATGGAGTTGAAGAAGAAGGAGTACGTTCTGGCCAACGGAAGGTATATGTTGCGCCAGGGATTTTCCGCTAGCCCCGACTTGATGGACATGATTCCACAAGTGTACTTGGAAAAAAGAAAGAGAATCTGTTCCTGTTCCGAGGTGTTTATCAAGCCCACACTGGGGTTTCCATTGATGATGGATGGTGAAAAGTTCTCATTCTCCATCAACTTTCTGTTGACATCATCCAAGAAAGCCCTTGAATCTGGACCCATTTCGTCTCGTTCAGCCAGTAGAAGAGGGGGATGTATCACCATTTGCCCGTTTCCTTCACTTGCATGTGAATTGAAGTTGATGTCTAGAGGACTAAAAGCCGTCTCAGGATAATTGAAAGCCATGGCTGCATCGGGATCACTTTTATCATCTCTGGCGAACGCATGGGTGATAAGTGTAGAGAGCGACGGAGTCAAGTATATATTAGTCAAGGACTCTTTTTGCTGTCCTGGCGACTCGACCAGTCGAGTAAAGCTCCATTCTTTGGTTGGAGCATCTAGCAGCTCTTTTAGTGGAGAAAATGCACTTTTGCAAGAATCCGTTTTGGTTCCAAAATGGTGGCTTTCAGTATCTTGTTGCGGAGAGGCACCGGACGACTGCGGTATAGGATACAACATTGGTTTGGAGCCCGGGGATCTCGAGCGCAACTTGTTCACGGCTGACTCTGCCAAATAGTGCAATCCCTGCAAGCCATCAAACTCATTGCGAAAGCTTTGAATGCTAGGAGCCACCGCCAGGTGCGACGAGGAGTTGGCCCTTCTTTTGCTGACAATAGGCAATTCTTGGCTGATTTCTGCAGAACTATAGCTGCGACGAAGCTTCTTGTGCGACTCTCCATTCCCATGTGTAATAGGATTGATGCCCTTGGACATGAGTTCATTCTCCCGCTCCATATCTTTGGTGGACTTGCCCACCACGGATAAAGAAGCCAACTCAATATGGTCCTTAAACAGCATAGGCCCAAATTCAGGCTGTGCATTTCCATCCATCACATTTTCATGCTTGATAATATCTCGCAGCGAAGAACGACGGACAGACTTGGAGGAGGGAACAGTTGTGGGATCACCAGGATCATTTGAGCCAGCACCAGCACCAGCACCGGCTGATTCCTTTCCGTCGTTGAAAGAGCGCCACTTAAACCTCGTGGCATAACCTCCGCATTGGATGTTTTTCTTTTGGCAATTGTGGCAGTTAGGTTTCCCTTCGTCACACTTGAGTCGCTTCAACTTACACGTGACACAGCCGGTTCTAGACTTTGTTTTTGGTTTTGGCTTGGGATATCTTTCAGCACTGGCTGAAACTTCGGGTGCTAGAGCATTTGCGTCCATATCGCTTGCGACCACTCGGTAACTAGTGGGAAGACAATGCTGGTAGTAGGATAATCTGGATTCTGAGATGTTCGATTAATTTTGAAGCGCAACTAGTCAATGGAATTTGACAGATTGAAAGATTCAGAATGGACACTTTTGCCAGGATATCCCTCAAGTTTTGAAAGATAAACTATTGGCTGAAGTGTGTGTCAATTGTCCGGGGTATGCATCACCTTTATCGTTCTCGCGATTTCAAGCTGTTTTCAGATAAGATAACGCGCTTGCCGGATTGGGCAATGATATCCTCTGGGCGGGCGCACTATTGAAGCAACATCAACGCGCACCGCGCTAGAGCACAGTAAAGTTGGACGGCCCAAGCTTGAACCTATAGGTGCCGAGCGGCAGACCAGGCCCCGTAGCTTGGCCGTTTTGTACTTGAGTCACGTACCGTACCCACGGGAAGCACGTGTACTGCATGGTGTCCTCATCCACTCGGAGATAAATCACTTTGAGCCCCGAATACGTAAGCATGGGGATCTGGAAGCTGATTGAAACGTAATGGTTGTGCCTGGCCGCACTTTTTCGGAGCTGCGAAAACAGCGACACTTGGGCTCCGGCCACGCCATAATAACTGTCGAGCTGAGCCGAAGCCATTTCGTTTTCACCCTCGGATTCCCCTGTTTCTGAATTCACTTCTTGTTTTTTGGTCTGGTCTCTCGGACTCTTTGTCTGATTTTGTTGACTCTCTGTATGACTTAGACTCTGGTGAATTCTCTCTGCATTAAGCTTACTGCACGACGCTAGACTGACCTCGGCCATCATGCGCACCACCTTCTTGGAGCCTGGCAAGTCGCCTATGGCCCAGACGATTTCGGAGGTGTCGACTTTGAAGCGGACCTCGCCCATTTCACTTTTGAAGCGAAAACTGCTTTCGTTGGAATTGGAGATCTCAAAGAGGTCCGCGTCGATGGGGATCTTGACAATGGTCTTTTGCGCGTGCAACTTCTTCTTGTAATTGGTCAGAAGAGAGCACAACACTTGGAGCTTGTTCTCCAGCTTAAGGACGCGGTAAGTGGGGTCCACGAGAAGCAACGGCGTCTTTGTTTTTCTTTTCTGCTGCTCAACACGGTACGAAAAGAGCTGGAAGTCCTCATCTGGAGGAATGAAGAAGATCAAGTTTTCTTTATAGATGCGGGCCAATTCAATACACAGGTGGAACTGGACGTTGGTGATGGGAACCCTCATCTTCTTGACATGATCTTTTCCCGGAGCTAAACCAGGTTCCAGAGTTGGATCTTGCGTTTCATTCTGCTCTACCAGGTCGTTTTCCTCGAGTTCCTCTGCAGAGTCGTTCTGGAGCTGGTTATCCGGTAAGTCTTCAGGGTTTGCAGTTTGTGTAGGTGGATTGAGCTCCTCCTCATCATACTCAATCCTCGAAATGTACTTCTCATTAAGCCCAAGCTTACACACCGGCATTCCCGAGAGGTAGGACCGCACCATACAATTGCCAATGATCTGGTTGCTTTTAATTTCCTTGGACTCGAGGTCGTACAAGAAATCACACGTCTCGATCAAGTCCACATAAATCTCGTTTTTCGGGTAGAAAATGCCCTTGGGCCGCCAACTGATGGCCAGAACCTGCGTCCGGATCACCGAGCTATTAATGGAGTCGGCCACCTGATCATTGACGACATCAGTGCGCACGGCCCTATTGTGGGTGGACTTGATGTCGATCTTGGGCCGCAGTTTCTTTTGTTTCAGTAGCTTTTGTTTCAGAAGTTTCAGTTTCAGTTTCAGCTTTTGATGCAGCCGGGCCGGGTTCGAAACCACCCACTCGGGGTCCGAATGCATGTCGGAGTCCGAGGAGTCGTCCGAGTGCAAGAGGGCATGGTTGATCTCCATCCGGATATATTCCTTGAGAATACTGAAGTCCGTGACCTGCACCACGCCAAAATCCACACACTCATCCAACAACTCGTAGATGAGAGAGTAGTTATCCACAAAAGAGTCTCGAGAAAATTCATGGCTCACATGGTCAGCATTGGCCCGCTGGAGCTTCTGGATCAGCTGGTCAAAGTAGTGCACGATGTTCACATAAAACTTATGCAAGAGCAGCACCGTCAGCATGGGGAAACAGTTTGCCTGCGTGATGGCCAATAAAAGAATGTCGCTATTCCCCCAGTATGAAATGTAATTGATGCCTTGGTGGTAGATTACCGGCGTTCTTAGGTGGGCCGGAAGTTGGTGGTAGTGCCGGGAATAGGTGTCGATGATGGTGTGGGCTGACGGCACGCTGTTGAGGTAATTGCGGTGGATAAGTAGCTCACATCGCAGGAATTCGTCGTCTACGTCGGGCCAGTGGCAGATGTAGATTGCAGACACCATGGCAGGGGTGTAGCTTTGAAAATGGGATCACTAGCGGATGAGCAGTGCTAGATGCGTATGGCTGTGGTTTGGTGCGTATTCTTGTAGGACCCGCGTATTTGCAGTTGGGTGCGAGTGACCAAGACACACACTGTGAGGAACAATGCCACCTTAGCGTGGCTTATAATTTTTTATTATGTTTTTTTTTTTTTTTTTTTTTTTTTTTTTTTTTTTTTAATTTAAAAGCAGACTATAGGAACACTTTTGAATTTTACAGTGTCGCTTTTTTTCACTATGCTAGCCTCCCCATTCTCTTATAGTGAAGACTGTTCTTGATGCTCTACTCTATCTACAGTCTGAGCAGTACCTCTATATAATTACAAGTCCCACTTGACATTTCATTCCAACCCCATCTGTCCACTTTTTTAATACAAAAATCTAGTCTCTTTTATCTTTACTACTGTAAATAAGGTAAAAACTGTAAATACTGTAGATACTGTAAATACTGTAGATACATACTACTCCAACTACTCCAACGACTGGAACAGCTGGCCTGCAGGGTCTGAGATTCCATGAGCCACCACAAGGATCTCGTGATTCATTAAATCGTTACAATAATCTCCTGATTCAATAAATAGTCTCAATGGATCTCCCAGGCCGGGCAACCAGTATTCAAGGAAACTGGAATACTAATCTTCGTTAGTAGGATCCAGAGTTACTAGGTACTTAATTATAGTGCTCGTAGGATTATTCCTATAGTGAAGTCAATATAATACAGTTAAATTGTATAGGGGAAATGGTATCATTAACAGGTTCAATAAATAGATATTAACCCAGTATCCTGGGTATTATTATTGATATCATTGTTATTACTATATCATTATTTATATATACCATTAGGTTATTATTTTTAATTATATATTTTCTTACTATATTACTATACTTCCAGCTAAAGGTATAAATCCACTAACATAACCAAGAATAAAAGAGCTCATTAAATTAAGGATTAATGAACCTAATATTAACATCATTAAATTACTTCCTTATCATATCATATCTAATATATAAGTAGGGAATAAACCAAAGAATATTGTTGGTAATATTAATGTTCACATTAAAAACTTTCTCTATAAGTACAATCTGATGTTAACTTTCTATATGGTGTTTTCATGTACAGTAGTAGTATAGTAGTATATAGTAGCAGTACAGAAACAAGCCCTAGTTTTGATATCCTGATTTAGTCCTAATTTTATCAGGATCCTTGTAATTCATTTACTCCTACTAAGCAAAAATGTACATGACAAAAACTATGTGTAATAGATCCAGCAGATATCAATTATAAAGCCTTGAAGAAAGCTTGAAAATATATATAGAATTAGTAAATGACCTAAAGATACAGTAATAGATCGGAAAAACCATAAAAATGATCCGATAAAAGATATATATATTTCTGATTGCTATGATCCAAGCTTATGACAGAATGTGGATACTTAGAAGATGCTATTTATTCACATTAATTTTAATAGTGTAAGAGATGATAGTGTACCCGGTAAAGAAGGTCAATCAAGAAATATAAAATAGATCGAAGTTATATAGAGGTGATTTTTATGGTTTAAGAAAATAAGGTATCATGTACATGTAATTGAAGAGTGGACTGAGTGCGCATTGCAAGGCCACCAATGGATATTTCTCCACGCTTCGCACGCTTCGCATCTCAAACTACCTCATCAAGAAACTGCTACTTCTCAGTCAAGGAACTACTCCACTAGTTTGTCGAAAACAGCACTTGGCGCCGGTGTGATGAAACACAAAATCTCCGGGCTCCAAGCCTTGTTGAACCCCATCTCCAAGTCTGCATTGCTGCAGGAAGTCAAGACCATCAATGACATTCTCCCCGTGCAGTACTGGGCCGTGGTGACGTCCGGGGCCTCTTCGCTGTTGGAAGCCACGTATACGCTTAAAAACCACCGCAAGACGTGGGAGTTCCTTAATCTGGTGGCGGCTCGTTCCCATAAATTCAAGCATCACCCCACCATCACCACCACCTACAATAAGGTGCACTTCAGCCTCACCACCCACGATGCTGATAATACCATCACTTACAACGACACCAAGTTGGCCACGGCCATCCAGAACATCTATGCCGACCAGTTTGCTGAAACAAACCCGGTAGTTATTAACCCTGCAACCTCGACCATGAACGAGGGTCTTAAGATTATTGACGAGTTGACCAAGAGAGACTCGTGATGGAATTCTCCAACTGCAACTGGGCCTCATGGAATTGATCTATATCCATCAACTGAACATTAAATTTTTCATTAAATATTATTAATATCTGGTTTTTGTTCCAGAATAATCTTAAGTGTTGGACAATTTAGGAACCTTGTGAAGCTAGAGGTTAAGTGATTTTAAGTGATAGTTTATAGTAATTGAAATGATTACATTGAATATCATTTTGATGACTAAAGTCATAGATACTGCTGGTTAATTCATAAGGTAAAGACGACCTTTCTCTGATGATACAGTAATTGGTACTGCTATCTTTTTTGCTATGGATTTGGTATGCTAGTGGCCATGCACTACAAGAGGTCCTTGACGTCTCGGGAGGCCTTGCAGAAAGCATCGGTGACTTGGATGGCCTCGTATGTTCCCTCCAAGCTGACGATCTCCGAGTGCTCATAGTCCCAGATCTCACTCACGGATTTCGTGTCCACCACTCTTCGTGGTCCCTTCGGTTTCGATGGATGTCTTCTTTGGTGCTGGCCCTTCTCTGCTCCTAGTGTCCTGACATAGGTCACCAGGAAGGGAGGTGTTCCAATGAACTTGAAGGTGATTTCCGTCTGGTCACCCTCGTGAATGTTCTTGATGATACTATCGCCTTGGCTGATTTCCACCGACGGAAGATCGTGTACTTGCAACTTCAACTTGTTGTAAGTAGCCTCGTCCTGCGTATAGTCCACCACACACGAGTTGGCCGAAGAGTCTTGCAATGCAACAATCGCTAGTTCTCCCGGTTTGGATGCTAGTCTCAGGAACACAGAGCTCAGCTCGGCTTTGCGGTCTTTTTCGTTAAACTTGTAGAATACCACAAACGGCGAAATTCCACTCATATTGTACGAAATATGGTCTCCCACACAGTAGTAGTCTTTGGCATGATGTTTCTGGATGGATGGCAACTTGGTCACAGAGATCATCACAAGGTTATTGTCCACCAAGTTTTGTCGCTGACACCCGTTGGAGTCCGAGATGGTGTTGAACTTGATCTTGTGTTCACCCACACTAAACACCTGTTTGAGCGATTGCTTTGTTTTGAGCTCTCCAAGCTTGATGGATTTTCCACTGATTTCCTCCACGGTAAATGGCACTGCCTTATTGCCTGATGTGATAACTCCCGAAACCTGGAAAGGTGGGAGGCCCACGAACTCAATGGGCACCTCAAACGAGAAGTCGTTGCTAATCATCATCTCACATACCTGAAGGTACTGTTTTTGAACTGCCAACGAAGGGGCCACATTCACATCGTACACCACGCGAGGAATGGTCACCGCATGCGGTAATTTCGAGAGTTTGTCGATGGTGTAGAGCGAGTCGAACACCTCCGTGATCTGGTGTTCGTACCGGCCACCGTGACGAGTGGTCATGGGCAATGTGATTTCGCTGGAATCCACTTGCAAATGAGAACTCTTGACTTTTCCGCTAGGATACTTGATGGTGTAGCCAAGCACAAAGGGTTTTTGTCCTTCAAAACGGAGTTTGATGTGTTGAGGCTCATCCTGGCACAACAGCTTTAAAGCAATAAGATCGGATGTAGTCTCGCCAATGACTTGTTCAGGCTCGGTAATCAACGTCACATTAGGCCTTGGGTAGAACTTCACCGTCATCGTGTGCTCTTGGTTCTTGATCGTTCCTGCACACCCGTCACTCTTGAACGACTTGAGTTTGTAGATGCCTTGCTCCTTGACAGTGAGTTCCGATTTGCCTCGCAACAAAAACGACTCTGTTTTGGTTTTGTTGAAAAGATCCACTTTTTCGTACTCAATTATGTCTCTGGGTGTGGTTCCGACATCAGAAGTCACCTTGATTGGAAGCTTGATTGAGTCCCCTTCAACAACGTGCCAAATTTCGCTCTTCTTGAATTGCACCAGTGGTGCATCCTTTCTGGCTTTGATGGTGATTCTCTCGGATACCAGAGTTTCGGCTTGGCACCCCAAATTGTCCAACACATCTCTCAAAACGACCTTATACTCACCGCCAGACGAGAATTTGGGGCTTTTGATGTTAAAAACGTCCTTGTAAAACCCACTGACCTTATCAGAGAAGATGGCCTTGTTGGTGGCAGTATCAACAATGTCGTATTTGAACGAGAATGGGAAGTTGCCTTGGAAATGCACAGGAATATCCACCTGGCTTCCCCTGCACAAGCTGATAGATTTGGTTTTGGCCTCTCCTTCCTTGAATAGAGAGTACTTGGACCTCTTGTTTATGTAGGTAGAGAACTCCACATTTGTGTCTGATATTTGCACATCTCTGTAGTTGCGGTCATGTATGACTTTGTACCTCAACACGTAGTTTCCTTCTTGGGCTGGCTTGTACTGGAAGCTGAAGGATTTCTTTGCAGAGGAGATGGAGTGTTGCTTCAAGCCACGGTCACTGAGGACCGGTCTCAACAACCCAGAGGAGTTTTTGAAAACCTCGTATTTTACCTCGAAAGGTCCCTCGCCGTTGAAGGCAAGATCGAATTCAAACCCGACTGTTCCCACACACTTGTCCAAGATTGGAGTCTCCTTGATCTTAACGCTTGGCGGAGGTGGTGTGGTAATGGATAAAGAAGTTTTATCCTTTAAATGGCAGGGACAGAACTCGTCATCAGCATTTTCAAGAGCATATGTTCCAGGCTGAGTGATTTTGATGCCCGAAGCAAGCTGCTCTTCAGTAGCAAAAGTGAAGTTGAGCAACTGAGAATCTCCGCCAATATCCAGTGTGAACTTCAAAGAAACATATAATGGGAAAGACACTTTTCCCGAAGTCTCGATATGAAGTGCCTTCAGCAGACCCAAAAGAAGTTTGTGTGCAGGGTATAGATCACGCAATGAAACGCTTGGCGAATCTCTCAATAGCATCAGGAAACTCACATCTGGATCATTGGACTCGGGGTTATAAAAGCGGCGATTGCCAAACGAGTCACACACAGACAAGACCCGGAAACTGAGGGTGCCAGGGCCCATATCTTGGAATTTGCTTGGGTCCTGTAAAATCAACCGCTCCAAGAAGTTACGAGAAATGGTTTGACTCTGGAGCGACTCCACACCACGTCTAGGTTCGGTTTCAGTCACGGTCTTGTTAAATGTAGCCATCTTTCTCCCGTTTTTGTAGCTTGCAAACTCCACACTTAAAGGTAAAACACCAAAGGATGCAATTAGAGGCACGTGCCAAGGCGTATCGTCTGCGTTCTTCCCAATACACCGGTAGTTTGAATAGACATCTTTGGATTCGGGATAAACAAAGCCGGCTGTAGGACAATGACCTATATTAAACACTGACTTGAAAGGCCGGATCACCATGCCCTCCAGATCCGTAACACGGTGAATCCGGTAGCTTCCAGGGTCTTTGAGCTCCACATCAAGGTAGAAAACCCTCTCGTCATTCGAAACATACTCTGGGAACTGCGAGTAGTGGGAGTAGTCTCTTTTGGCGAGTTTCCTAATATCGTTCCGGGTATAATTAAGCAAGTTCACCGAGCCATCGGGTGCAGTGTGCTGGATCATCATGGAGCCCACATCATTGGTGGTATTAAATTGGACGGGCAAACGGAGCGTGGACAGAAAAAGACTGGAGCCCGAGTCGGAGGCCTCCAAGCACAAGCCGGAGAACGAGAATGGATTGAGCATCACCGACAGCTCCGGCAAGTATTGCACGGTGTAGCGACCCTTAAAGTGGGAATTGACATCAATAACATTGCGGGGCACGGCCGAGTCGCCCACAAGCGTCAACTCCTTATTTTTGTAGACTGCGTTCCAGATGGGGAGAAACACACTGGATAGAAGCGGCATGGCAAAGTTGCTAGTGAGGAGGAAGTTGAAGGCATTGACCACAAGAGTCAAAAAAAGAGTGGCCACGGGGGAAAACGTAAGCAAAGGAATGTTCAATAAAGGCAAAAACCAAAGAAACACACCATCCACCAAGGCATATTTGAGCACGAACGTGAAGTTGTTCATGGACGTGAAGTCGGTCGACGAAACCGCCGAACCACTTCCTTCTGCACTCGAGCTCACCATTGCAAAAGTATCAGCCTTCACGAGCAAAATCTCATATAACTTCATACACTGGATAGCCACGAAGATCGACACAACAAGCAAGCGTTGCGACGCTGGATCCATCATATAGGGTGGGATCAAGGTGGGGGCCAGTGGAGGATCGGAGACTGGCGGCACGAACGAGTCGCCGCGGCGCTCGCCCAGGTCTCGTGTTCGATCTCGATGCAGATATCGGAGATCCATGGCGACGAGGGGAATGTGGGGGTGGCTGAAGGTATGGATCTGGTTATTAGCGTGTGGTGTGTGTTGATGTTCCAGTGCGCGCACTGCACACATGCCCTCAAAAGAATGGTGCGCTCAAGATGAGCAGTGAGCTAGAAACGGCTCATAACCAGAGCCACCAGAGTCACCAGAGTCACCAGCGATCTAGGTTTTTTAATATATAATTCAAAATCAAAATCTTAAAATAATGAACTATATCTCCAGATTCAATATTATTAATTTAGAAATAGTAAAATACTTTCCTGAACATTTGGGAAGTATCCGGTAAACTTCTACCATGGCTCATTAACTAGTGTAATAATATGTAATTGGGTCAGAAACTGGGAAAATTCTGGAATTTTGAAATGTATCATGAATAAATTCTGGTAAAGTCTGTCTCTGTCTAGTCTGTCTAGTCTGTTTAGTCTGTCCTGTATGGTGTACAGGTGGACATAAGCGTATAATTGTTAAATAGGAAAACCATACATGAACAAGATGATAAAGTCTTATAATCCATCGATTGTAAGTTTTCAAAATAGCTCACGGTAGTAAATAGTGGACAGGATAAATCTTACATAGAAGGCAATAAACTCACTTCGCGGGACCATAAAAAATAGATTCTTACATTTCTACGATCTGTATCCTTGCTTTGCTCGGGCTTAATACTTACTCGGTATTTGGGCTATCGGATCTTGTAGAGCTTGTTACCGAATAGTCAATACTGATAACCAACAAGGTACTGCATAGTCATAGCAACGGTATCTCTACTGCTCTACCGGTGATACACTTATTATAGTGGAATTGGTGTAGGACAGGTCGAGGCTGGCCTAATTACGTATTGGTATAGTGTACACTCTGAGTATGTAAGTTATTGCTGTAGAATTGACCAGTGGATAAAAACTATATATATATGTATATAAAGTTAAGTGACCTATATTACCAATTCTTCATTAATATATGAGTTTATATAGAACTATACATCAATTTTCGAACTCTTTCTTATTTATACCAAAAAAGAAAAAAAAATTATATGAATATGTCATCCCCGGTTTATAAATGCATTTTTTAAGCAACCACTGAATAAAATACATAAGGATGTATCATAGCTATCGTAATATGTAACATTTATAGCTATAACTACTATAAATCTAGTATTAAAGTACTCGGTAAATTAATATTGAACCTAATATTAACATTAATAAATCCTGATGATATGGCTTTTGAACTGTATGATAAAGTTTCTATAATACAAAAACTGGGTCTAAACCTATTAGTTGATCCTAGTCATAATGTCAAACTCAATGATTCCATTGCCAATATTTATGCTGATATTGTAAATGAATATGGAATCATGCATTGGCTATGACTGTATAATCACCACTAAGTGCGATTAAGTTATCTTCCCCTACTACTCTACGGCATATACTGGTTTATGAAGACTATTCGAGTCTATGGTGACTGGTGATACTGTCTGACTAATTTGCTTGTCCGTGAAAATCAAAGTCTCATTCCAGTCCATGACTAACTCGTGTTTGGCTCGGAATTTGAAGACTGAGATACGGTTTCTGGAAACAGGGGCTTGTACTGGATCATGACAGATTACTAGTGTTTCCGGATTATACTATTCCGTGGCAGATCATTAGACACGCCTGGAAAGAAGCCAGAATTGTCTATGACTGTGTAAGTAGTGTGTGGACAGGTTTGGGAATCATGGGGTTATGGACTGGGGTACTGCTATGGTATGGTCATAGTACTAGTCATGAGACTGGATTGTACTGGTCCACGATGCATATAAAGGTTTACCATAGTGGGCTCCTGAAACAGCTTATCCTTAAACCTTCGCTCGGGGATACATCTATAAAAATGCTCTCTTTATTGTTTCCAATCCAAAAAAAAAAAAAAAAATAATGGGACACCTGCGTCTTATGGACTGCTATGCTCTGTACCTCTTAGCCTCTTCTCTCGTGCCTCTTCCCTCTTGCCTCTTTATATGGGGACTTTATATGATTTACTCACCGCAAGACTCGCCTGCCAAAATGTCTTATAATTTAATAGATAACGTCTTTTTGTGTCTCTAAAAACTGGTGGGTTTGAAGGATATGTCTGGTGTTGTTCCTGCACATACATGCGTATTTTAAGACTAAGATCTCCCATCTTATGAGCCTGTTCTTCCATATACGGTGATTTAAAGAAAACTGTCCAATGGACTTGTCGGCTTCTTTCTCGAGGGGGTCTCCAGACTTATCCAAAAAACGGGTGCACACATCTATTTTACTAGACGTACTGCGACCTTGAACCAGTTACTCCATCAGAACTGTTGCCACATAAATACTTTGAATTTTACATACTCGTTAATTCTAAGGTTCAATTTGGTAAAGTGTAGTAGTAGTTGCAGAATATATATATTTGATAGCTATGACACACAGCTTTAACTATTCTATGACTAGTATACTAATATCTGGACCAAACCAAGATGTATTCTTTGAAGGTTTGTGGTTATGCTGGTGCTTAGTCTTCGTTGACCCAAACCCCGTTCTTCTTCACCTGGATCACCTTCACCACAGGCAAATCCCAGCCCAAACCACCGTCGCCAAGAGCAGCTCCATAACGGGGAATCACATAACATTCTCGTTTGGTGGAGGTTATGGTCTTGGGCCCGTATGGGTGACCCAACGGCTTGGAGTAGGTGATAAGATGCGAGCTCTTGGCGATGTTGGCCAACTGTTTGCCCGTCACATCCACCACGGGCTTCATGCGAAGCTTGCCTAAGCTGCCCTCCTTGTGGTTGGAGCTTTTGGTCAAGGCCTGGTACACAAGGTACTGTGGTGGAGTGGAGCCGGCATTGGTAAGAATGGACGTGGGGTGAATGTAGACATGCGGGTCCATATCATCGCCGTAGCTGGTCACCGGGCTGATGGTGGAGTAGGCTATGCTGATGACGTTTGAGCGGTTGGTGATCTTGATCTCCGAGTCGATCACGTCACTGCGTATAGCCACCTGGTCCACGAATCCAGATGCGACGATCTGCTTCATGGCTGAGAGCTGCTGTTTGCTAGGAACCCCAAGTTTCTTCTTGCTGCGCAACTCTTCAATGACGGCTCCATCGGTGACGTTGGAACTGACAATACTGGCGATTTGTATGCGGAGCTTCTGGATCTCGTCCATGAGTTTGAGCCGCAAGAAGTTCTCCTGGATGAACTTGGGTTTCTTGTCACTGGGAACGTGGTCCAATGCACATACTGCCGAGAGAAGCTTGAAAGCATCTGAATTGGCGTCGAGCCGGGAAAAAACCGCCCGGGATTTGTAGAACTTGGCCCGGAGCTTTCTCTTCATTTCCACGTCTGCAGGAGACTCGGTCACCTCTTCCTCTTCCTCAGATTGGGGCCCTTCGTCGTCGCTGTCTTGTGGCTTGCGCACCTTCTTGGGCTTTGGAGTATCCACCAAGCCCAACTCCTGCTCATCTAGAAATGGGTCTCCTACCGACATGGCAGACACGATGGCAATCACGTAGGGAAGACAGTTCAACTGGTTGCCCACAATCAAGATTTTGGCGAAGCGTGGACTCAAGGGGAAATGGGACATGGTGCGGCCCAACTCGGTGATCTGCTTGGTGCTTCTATCCAAGGCACCCAAGGTGGCCAACAACTTCTCTGCAAGATGGAGCGACCGACGGTCGGGAGGAGTTGGGAAGGGGAAGTTGACGATATGGTCGATTCCCATGGTCTTCATGGTAAGCACGGTACTCTCCACAGGCATGCGTAGGATCTCGGGTCTAGAGAACTGGTCAAAGTATTCCTCGTAGATGGCCGACGAATAAAGCCGGTAGCAATGGCCAGGCCCAGTTCTTCCTGCTCTACCGGATCTTTGGCCAGCAGAAGCCTTGGACACCCAGTCCACTTCAAAGGACTGCACCCCGGTCTCCTCATCGTACTTTCTCTCTTTGGACCGACCACAGTCCACCACGTACCGGATTCCTGGGATGGTCAACGAGGTCTCGGCAACATTGGTGGCCACGATACAGAGTCTGCTTCCTGGAGGAGGGTCTTCAAACACCTTCATCTGCTGCTTGGTGGGGAGAAGCGAGTATAGAGGTAAAACGTAAAGAGGGTCTGTTTCGGACTGGTGGTCCTCGAGAGTCTCTTCAAAACCTTCCTCGTCTTCACTATCATTTTCAGACTCACTCTCCAACTCCTCTGCTTTTCTCTCACGTAGAGCGATCTCCAAATCCACATCCTCGGCCTCCATGGTGACATTATGGCTGGCCCTGTACTCGGTGTTTTCATTGGTCTCGTAAAGCTGGTCTTTGTTGGATTTGAAGGGAAACTCCTTGCGCAATTTCTTAACCACCGTATTAATTTCGTTCTGGCCGGTGAGAAACACCAAGATGCCTCCAGGAGGAAGCCTCTTGTGAATTTTGCACGTCTTCTTAAATGCCTCGTCAATATAGTCGGGTCGGGTTTTCTTGTTGAAATGAACCGAAACTGGGTATTGTCTGGCCTCCACCTGCACCACTGGAGGAGGAACAGGGAAAAGCTGTTTGTTTTCGGAGAAATCAGAAACTCTTAACGTGGCCGACATAATGATCAACTTCAAAGGTTTATTCTTCAGTCTCCGGAGCTTCACCACACGACTGAGCATCCCGATCAAGATATCGGTATTGATATTTCTCTCGTGGGCCTCATCGATAATAAGTACCGAGTACTTGTTGAGCATAAAGTCCTTCATCATTTCACGGAGCAACACACCATCGGTCATGAATTTCATGGCTGTGCCGTTCTCCTGGCCCTCGTTTTTGATCGTGGTATCGAACCGAATCTGGTACCCGACTCTTTTGCCGTGTACATCTCCCAACTCTGAACCCACACGATTGGCCATAGACACTGCAGCAACTCTTCTGGGCTGCGTGACTCCGATCATGCCTGGAGTGGTGGCAGAATGCACATCTCCGTAGCCGGACTCGTATAAGAATTGGGGCACTTGGGTGGTTTTACCTGACCCGGTTTCTCCACACAAGACTATGGTATCGTGGTGGTGGATGGCCTCCATGATCCGATGCTCTTCGCTGAAAACTGGGAGTTGCATCCTCAGGTTCTGAACTTCGATGGGTCTGGTCACCGTAACATAAGATGCAGTTCTCTGGAGCTTTTCGTTGATGGGGATGGCACTTTCATCATCGGAGAGCTCGATGTTCTGATGTGTTCCCTGAGCGTATCTGGCCAAGGTATCCTTGCGAAGTTCGGGAAGGATCATGTCCTGATGACCTTCTAGCTTGCGCACCTGCTCTTCGGCCCATTCCTTGAACGACTTGGCTGTTTCTGAGTGTTTTGGTGTGTTCTGAACAAGTCTTGGAACATCTTCGTCATCTTCCTCGCTTTCTTCTTCACTTTCTTCTTCACTGTCTTCACTCTCTCCACTGCCACTGTCACTGTCACTGTTGATTTGATTGTCCTCTGTCTTTAGCTTGGACTCTGAACCCAGCTCCAAACCAGAATCTTCGTTTTCATCTTCTTCATTGTCCGAATCACCCTCTTCATTTTCTTCCTCATTATCTTCCTCATCACCTTCAGACATTTCTGCGTCAGTGGCTGGAGAGGCTTCACCTTCGCTCAGAAGAAAGTCGTTGTCGTCCTCCTCCTTAGCACGCTTTTTCTGGTCCTGCTCCAACTTTAGCCTCCATGTGTACTTTTTCTTGGGCGCAGACTTTTCGATCTTGGGGATGTTGGAGAACCCAAACCCAAAGCCAGACCCTCCGGATTCCTGAGGCCTATAGTCAATGAAACTGGACTTGGACTCTGTCAGTGCAAATTCCTGGTTATCGGAATCTTCGCCGAAATCGCCCTCACTCTCCAGACCCTCCCACTCTTTGACTTCTCGTTCCTCATATAGAATGTCACGCGTTCTATCGTCCGCACGGCCCTGCTGTTCAAGCAGAAGAGCCTCGATCATCTCTTCTCTCCGGGTTTGTTTTCCCGAGCCTAGTAGTTTCGATGGCGCCATGATACTGGTATCGATTCTGGTCTGGGACAATTTCTCCAAAAGCACCTTCTTCTCCTCGCGCTTGATCTGATGCTCGATGTACTTATCCAACCGCTTTTTCTTGTTTCGAGATAACTTGCCCTCCTTTTCGTTTTCGGAGTATAACGAATCCGTGAGTTTCCGCTTGCGCTCGTCTTTCTCGGCCTGGTTCATGGGCTTCAAGATCTCGGAGTTTGGGTCCTCCTCTGGTACTTCTTCTTTAGGCTTGGGGTCCTCTTCATTCGGACTCCGGTTGAATTGCTTTTGCCGGGCCCTCTTTAACGCCGCCTGCTTGGCAAGCATGCCGGACCGGGCCTTCTCATTGAACCGAGGCCTGTATTTACCCATGGTGTAGAAAAGATTGGAGCGTATACTTTTTCGAGATGACTTGATGCGCACTGCGATGCCCCACGGTAGGTGCTACAAACTACTGTACCAGGACTTCTATGCATGAACTAGATTTAATTATTTGGTGGTTGAATACCTCATATTGGGGGTTATGACATTTAAATCGGATTATGTCTTTAAATTAGTATTTACCAGTATTATTTTGTACTATGGCCACTGTATACTACTTAGACTGTATGTAGTACTGCACTTACCACTGCAGTATCTACTTCAAGAGCATCTTCAGTCTGATTCAAGAGCATCTTCAGTCTGATTCAAGAGCAGATTTGGCTCTTGTTTAGTGATCTTCTAGAATCGACCAGCTTTTAAAGTTTTAGTGGTGTACCAGTTTTTTACAGTAATAGTGGTGTAATAGTGTATCACAGTGATAGTGGTGCAGTATGCAGGTCCAGTTCAGTAAAGTCCAAATTTTGTTCCACAGTTCCTAGTTTTTTGATGTGGAATAAGGGTGTTTTTTATTAAACTGCTGCTCCACTATTGGAACATAATTCATTTCTATTCTGTCACATTTTGTCCCTATGTTGTCGCAATACTAGTGTATTTCAACTCTCTGCCAGTACTTAAGTGCAATTTCCGTAAATGCTACTACAGTGTATTTTTACTCTGGACTGGCTACACTTTTCTTTAGCTTCAGCAATTTCATCAGTAAAATAAATCACATTCTACGGTACTTCAGTACAGCGTGTGATATTATATAAGACCATAAATGATACTCCGATACTCTGTAGCAACCTAGGTAATCCATAATGGCACTCTATTATCACTAAATTTCGTTAGTTCCACTTTCAAATCCTTTTCCCTTTAATTTTGTTTTTTTCGCAAGTGCCCACTCATTTTCTGTCTTTTTTTTCGTTCTTTCTCGTTATACTACTAACTGTAATTTGTACTAGTGCTACACAGAATTATTAGTACGTGGTAAGGACTGGCCAGTTTCAAGCACCAGCCAAAAACTGTATAATATATAAATGACAGTAATTCCAGTACTAAATGGATCCAGTAATATAAACAGATGTTAGTGGTATCTTCGGTTCAAGTATATATATATAGGTTATTTTGGGTCAGCAATAGCGGCATATATGTGAAAAAAGAAAATCTATGAAAGAGGTACAGTAGGTACAGTCATAAATTGTCATACATCTTCATTCCAGTGATCCGAAATTCCAGTCAAGTAGTTCAGTGTAGTACTTCAGAGTAGTACTTCACTGTAGTACTTCATTTCTAAACATTGTACAGAGTAGAGAGAGTAGAGTAGAGAGAGTAGAACCAGGCAATACAAAATAGAGTGTCTTTCTCTTGGATCATTCAATACTCCTATACTCCTTAGGGGAGGTTTCTTAGACACAGGCATGAATACATGTGACTGACATGACTAATGAACCACCACGCGGTTTAGAGTTGCAGGGAACCAATGACATTTCCAAGTCAATGACATTTCCGAGGTATTTTATGCGAAGGATCACGCGAAATAAGAGGTGTCGAGCCAAACTGCCGTAAACTTCTTTGCAAATCTTTTGCATGGTCTTTTTTTTTCTTTTCTGCTCCATGCTCCAGCAATGGTTCTTCTTGTCTTGTTATGCATGTACCCACTCTCCCCAGCTCTTGCAATGGATTGGCCCAAAACTATCTTGTTTATTTCTGGTGTACGAGTAGAATTAATGTCTACAATGGTTAGCATGGTGGTTGGCGTATTAAATACTAGTACCTCCACCATAAACTTCGAATTTCTGTAGTCTATAGTCCTAGTCTATTGTTAGGGAAGACGTATTCTTGTGTACTTCGATAGCCAAACTCTGGTTTTGTAGATGAATCTATTCTGCGCTATAATCCCCTGACTAGTCTACCCACCCAATTATTTTCATAGTCCTCACTATCGTTTACCCCGCAGTATTAGTATTAGTATTAGTATTAGTATTAGTATTTTTATCGTGAAAAGGGCGTTTATATTACTGCTGGTACTTTGTATCTTCAGTTACTTTATACATCACTCATTTAATCAACAGTATAGGTACAGTAAAGGTACAATGAGTGTCTGTTTGCCTGTATACTGTCCCATGGAGTCAGAGTATATCATTGAATTTCCTAGTAGCTCTAATAAAGACCGGGCTTTTTCTCTATTGGTCCATAGTAGTACAGCATAAAAAAACTGAAATTGTGGTGGTTCATTGTCTGAGACTTAATAGACTTCTGGTCATACAACTAATGTATGAGCCTAGAGTATTGATAATGTGGTAATGCTAAGTACTTAAAATATGTTCACTATTTAAATAATATTTCATATATCAATAAATTATATAGTCAGTATAAGTAATTGCATTGAGCCAAGGTTCGTTGGTGTAGTCAAGAAATTACTAGGTCTTAAAAGGCGGAGAGTGCGCACAGCCGTGCATTCGCGACCAGCAAATGTATATACGATGTGCGCAACACCTACTCCACATCTTCCTTGCAATGTCGGCCAATGACCTATATAAGCAACGTACGTAACCCTGAAAGCCATCCCAAGTACTCTACTAACTCCAGTTATATACACCACGCTAACGTTGAACTCCACCACGCTCTATACCACGGAGAATGTCAAGTTGGTGCAGTCCATAGCCAACCTCAATTGCCTGGAGCTCATCTCCCTGGAGTTGGGGCTCATAAACGCCAGCAAAACGTTGATTGGTCTGCTTTCCGTGGTCACCGACCGCACCGTGACCAAATCCAATTTGATGTTGTATTTCATGAAGAAAAACCTCCACAACTTGGACGGGGGGAATGACTTGGTCACCGTCATTGTGCTAGCAAACCATAAGGTCAACAAAACCCTAATATTGTCTGTGATGAAGAAAATCATGGATAAGTACTTTGAGTTCCGCCACGACCTTGCCCATGATCTGGAACTGGCTGCTTCGGCCAATGACCACGCCGCAAAGGCAAAATTGGGCGAGTTCAAGTTGTACATGAACCAGATCATCAAGTTCGAGGAAATGAGCTACGACTCCGATTCTCGGGCCTATAGTTACGGTGCCACTGAAGGCTCCGGAGGTTCCGACGGCGCTCGTGACCAACTGCCTTACCGGGACGTCATCACGCCCAACCAGCTCATTTCGGCCCATGAGGAGGTCAGTGAGGTGAAGCTCTTGATGCTTGATAATATCAACAAAATCCTTGGCCGGGGGGATAAAATCAACTCGTTGGTGGAGCAAACCGAACGTCTCCAGACATCCTCGCTGGTGTTCCTGCGCAATGCGGCTTCCATCAAGCGGAAACTATGGTTGGGCAATATGAAGATGGTGTTTTTCAGTGCTGCTTTTGTATTGTTCTTGATCTATTTGTTTGTTGGGTTTGAGTGTGGCTACCCATTCTGGAGTACATGTTGGAAGTGACTTCTGTCTCATAATTCCGTATAATCAACGCATATCACTACAAGACTACACCACTTTATATGTACACGTACCATTACGTCAATATCTGTCTCATGTCAATAGCTGTCTCATGCCAATTGCTTGACATCCTCTTCTTCTTCTTCGGAGGCATTTTCGTCCCGCGGCTCTGCAGTAGATCCCTCCAACTCATCTTCCTCTTCGTTCAAAAGCGCAATTGGGTTGCTGGGTTTCTGCTCGGTGTTTTCATCCTCGGGCAAAGCCTCTTCTGCACCCGCATCACTTTCGTGCTCATCGTCTTCAGCATCGTCGATTTCATCTTCAGGCTCTTCCTCGCCCGAGTTGGCGTTCTCCACCGCATTGGAGCCGTTGGCCTTTAACTTCTTGGCCGAAGGCTCGGCATCTGGAGCCTCTTTCACCTCAGCCTTTTGCTTCTTCTTCTCCTCCACATGTGCCTCGTAAGTACTCAAGGAACGCTTGACCTCGGACGAAAAACCCACTAAGTTGGCCCGCTCCAATGCCAGCAAGACATCCTGGGAATTGAGGTTCTTGCGCTCGGCCTCACGTGCAATCAGTCTGGCATGGAACGCCAAGTGGGACACAAACACCGTGGCTGCTCTTTGAACGGCAATAAGCGAGTCCTTGGTAAGTGACATGTTCTCGCCCGACTCGGACGCCAAGATATTCTTCGCTAGTTTCTGGATCGTGGACCGGGGGAAAAGTATATCATCAATGGACACGAGCTCGGCGTCTCTTTGAGCCTGCGAGTTCTCGCCATTCTTTCTCCATCCTTTTGGCGGCATTTTCGTATTAGATTGGTAAAAGTTTGTGTCTGTATTCAATAAATCAATGGCACGAGTCTGTTCCAATGGTATTAAGCAGTCAGTCCAGTGTTTTCAATGTATCGATTATCGAGGGTATATAGACTAATGAATTGATTGTCTGGCGTGAGTCCCGAAATAGTGTTACTGGCGTCTTGTAGTGCAGTGACTTGTAGTGCAGTGACTTGTAGTGCAGTGACTTGTGGAGTAGTGACTTGGAGTGAGTAGGTGAGAACTTGTAGTGAGTAGCGACTTGTAGAGAGTGGTTCGCGGCACGCGTCTACAGTGTGCACTGGGTTGGTTGAATAAGATACAACCTCAAGACCGTGCAGACTATAGGCGCCCAAAATCAATCTAAAAAAAGGTCTGGATGTTTACAAAACCAACCATGAAATATATAAAGGGCACGTTATCCCAATTAAAAAAAAATTAATTGCCCTCAATCTACAACAGGTATTTTGTCTAGTCTTGTGACTATAGCCATCAATGGCAGATTTTCGCGGTGCGCTGAAACCTACCCACACCAACCACCGTCTCCCACCCAGTGTAGTCTCCATTGACCCCAGTCTCTAGTGCCCACATCATCTCCACGCAACCGTCTCCTGCTCTTGTCCAAAACAACTAGAGTTTATGGCGCATGGTGTCCCAGAGTGGTGCAGGCAACGGCGCCGAGTACGGAGTGCTAGACAGCCGGAACATCGATACCGTGGTGTTTGGTGATCAACAGTTTGCTACTTGGTATGGCAATAGCGCCTACTTCCAAAACCTCGGCGACTCGCGCTTGGGAATCGACCCCAGCGTGGCCTCGTCGCGACGCAAGGTGGTTCTGCATGTACACTCCGGGTTCTGGATCGACCTGCTTTTGGTGTGTGAGTTTTGCTTCAAGTACTCCACCGATGCTCAGTCCATGCGGGTGCATCGGTCCATGTGTCCCATGTCCACGCGGTTTCCGCTGGTGGGGAAGCTTGTGTATGGAGACATGAAGACGCCGTATATCATCAAGAAAGTCCGCGGGTTTCGGCATCCTCTCTATTGCCAGAACCTTTCGCTTTTCGGTAAGCTCTTTCTCAATGATAAGTCTGTCTTCTATAGTGTCCAAGCGTTTGACTATTACATTGTCTATGGCTACGCTGCATCGCCGAGCTCTGCCTCCAAAGACTATAGCGAGTACTTTAAGCCCATGGGCTTCTTCTCCAAAGAGGTCAACTCGTGGGAATCAGATAATAACCTCGCCTGCATCTGCATTTTCCCGCCGTACCAACGACTACACTTGGGAAACCTCCTCATTGAGTTTTCATATAAGTTGGCGCTGCTTACGCCCAGCCAGACGCTCCTGGGGCCCGAGTTCCCTCTCTCTCCGTATGGCCAAATCGTGTATCTTCGCTACTGGTCACGGCGACTTGCATTCACCATCCACAACGACTTTTTCCGGGGCGAAAAAGAGTCCTTTAGTCTTAGTGACTTGGCCCTAGCCACGGGGTTTCGAAAAGACGATATCCTCATGGCTTTGGAATATATGGGCGTGCTTCTTAGTGTGCCGGATAAAGACCGGGTGGTGCTTTCTCAAGCCCTTCTACTAGAGTGGTGCCAGACGAACAAAATAGACCCCAGCGTTTTCGGCAGCTTATTCAACCCGGACAATGTGTTGATCTAGTGAATTGATTAATGAGATTATTGACAGAATCTCCTGGAACACTCTCATTCTACTTCTGAGCTGATTCATGACCTATATTCACAACTTCATTAATGCTTAGACCCCGGGAATTTATAGGGCTCGGACATTTATATCGATCATTTCAACAACCATTGACATGATTACTCTTGAGAAATAGATTCTTCAGTAGCTTTCACTTGTGGAAGCACACGTACATCTACACCTTACTTACACCTTACCTACTCCAAACCTACACCAAACCAAAACCTTACCTACACATACACATAGTCCATTATTTATAGTTAAAAAGCTTAGAAATCAAATCTTCAAAAAACCCAATAGAACTATTTCCTTTGGTGCTAATCGTAATATTTATCTTAAGTATTACGTCACACCGCGAAGGCTCTCCACACAGTGCGTATTTTGCAGTCGATCTCTCGCACGTAGAACGCGCAACCAGACGCGGCTCTCATCTCCATCAATGCCCACCACCCGATCTCTGACCAAGAAGCGGTTTTTCCAAGACCCGATTCTGGAGCCCCAGCCTCCTGTTTTGAAGAATGAAACGATACTGGATGTGGCTGAACCAGTGGACGAAGAGCTCCAGGGGAGGAGCAACAAGATCAAGAGAAGCAAGGTTGAACCCCAGGAACCAGAGAATATCCAGGACACAGTCCAGGAATCTGGGAATATCGAAGAAACTGTGAATATTGAAGAAACCGAAACCCTTCAGGATTCTGGGAATATTGAAGAAATAGCTCATGAAGATAATCTCGATGATGTACAGGCTGACCCTGTGGAAGAGCTGCTTTTTGTTCCTGATGAACATGTAACAGCAGAGTTTCTTGTGCACCAACCACCGTCTCAACAGGCTACGCAGAATGAAGAAGAGAGACTCTCTCAGATCGGGTACGATCTTTTCAAGAGTCAAATCACGCCGATTATTGGCGAAGTGCTGGAAAACGTCATAGAACACCTCCATGCCAAATATTTCAACCGGCCAAATTATATACAGTTGGCTTCGGATGAGTACTTTTCAGGCATAGACTCGGGGGAGACCGTGGAAGTGCCAAATGGGTTATCAGGATCTCAGACTGGGTTAAACGGGTCTCAGACTGTGCTAAACGGGTCTCAAAATGACTCACTGCAGATAAGTTCCCAAAATACGGAGTCCAAGAACGGCACCAACGAAGACCGGATCCGGGAGATCATGCAAGAAATGCAGACCCAGTCCGATCGGTTTCGACAGGAAAAAGAAAACTCGTCATGGGAACGGTACATTGGTACCTTGGATGTACAGGCGTGGGCCACCCGGCCATATCTAAAAACACTCAAGTTCCAGCAACATTTGGATATAAAACGGCTTCTCCCCAATAAAATCAAAAAGTCGTCGATTGTGGCCTCCAAATTCGGCGATTCGGCTGTGATCCGTTTATACACCCAAGACGAGGCACGTGAAATTGGCAGGCTTCCTGAAGATATTACCCGCATCCTACTGCCTTTAATCGACTTGGACCTTGCTAGTTTTGAAGCTGTGGTTTTGATGGATACTCTGCGCAGGCTCTCCATCGGTGACCCGTTCTTCCTCCAGATCTACTGTTACCTTAATAACAATACTTTTGCCGAACAGATGCATTTTGCAGGCCAGGATGTGGACGAAAAAGGTGTTTTAAAGAAGAAAAAGAAGGCACAGGCTCTGAACTTTAACTTCTCGACCGAGACTGAGAATGAAGCAGCCTTGCGTTTAAAGCAAAAGACCATTTCCAGACTTTTCGAGAAACTAAGCATTTTTCCCTCGCTGTCCAAAGAACCAGAAGTTCTTGATGACTCTGACTCTTCTCAATCGAACACTCCTAAACCTGAAGCCTTGGATCCTACAGAGGAGCTTAATCTCGATCAGCTCAAAGAATTCTACACTTCCAACCAGCAATCTGACCTCCTAGACAATTTGCCTGAAACAACAGAACCTCCCAAGGAAAATTTCCGCTTGCTGTTGAGAGCATACCAAAAACAAGGTTTGGCATGGATGCTCAGCCGAGAAAAGGAGGGGGAGTTGCTTGAAACACTTTCTGTTTCTGAAGATGCACCATTTTCTACCCAAAGACGAAGAGTCATAAACGAACAGGACGAGGGAATGATGCATCCATTGTGGAGTATGTTCTCGTGGCCATTAGACCCCCGTGGGTCTTCTCAGCAAAACAGCAATGCTCCACAACAAAACCACTTCTACGCCAATCTCTATAATGGCGAGCTCTCGTTGGAGAAACCACTTATGAGAAATTTCTTAAAAGGAGGAATCTTAGCGGATGAGATGGGTCTTGGAAAGACCATCCTGACCTTGGCCTTGATCAACTCGGTCCCTTACGATACCAAGAACAGCACCATCAGCTCCAAGAAATACGCATCCAAGTCCACGCTCATCATCTTGCCCATGTCGCTTCTCTCGCAATGGAAGAGCGAGTTTGAACGATCAAATAACAACACAAACCATAAGTGCCTTGTTTACTATGGAGAGCTGGTGCAGACCGATCTCAGTCTTACGTTGTGCAACCGGGAAAACAACATCCCCATTGTTGTTCTCACCACTTATGGTACTGTCCAGAACGAGTGGGCCAGAATCAACAAGAACCGGGACGAGTATGGCAAACTCCCAAGCATAGGACTCTACTCAGTAGATTTTTTCCGGATCGTGCTAGATGAAGGCCACACAATCCGAAATAGGGCCACCAAAACTGCCCGGTCTGTCCATGAACTTAATCTGGACCGGAGATGGGTTTTGACGGGAACTCCAGTGGTGAACCGGCTCGATGATATTTTTTCGCAAGTCAAGTTTTTGAAGGTGCAGCCATGGGACCAGTTCTCCTACTGGAAGACATTCGTGACGCTTCCTTTCGAGCAAAAGAAGTTCCACCAGACATTGGACGTTGTCAAATCCATTTTGCAGCCGATCTTCCTTCGACGGACAAAGGCCATGAAACTGAAAGACGGTATTCCATTGGTGCAATTACCCGAGAAGGAAGTCCAGATTGAAGAGCTCGAGTTTTCGGACCGTGAACAGCTCTTCTACAACTACTTCAAGTCCAAAGCGTTCCAGTCGTATAAAGAAGGTGTCAAATCAGGTGACTTGCTCAAGAAGTACACCCAGATCCTTACGCACATTCTTCGGCTTCGCCAGGTGTGCTGCCACCCTGACTTGGTGGCTTCTAGTGGAGAGTTCGATGACGCATGGGAAGAAGAATTGGCCGAGTACGAGAAGCCCATCATGGAGGAAAGGTTTGCGCTGGAAACAGCCATGAGGGAGAAGATGTACAGTCTCTACAAACGTGTGGACGTTGCCGGGTCCGAGTGCTCCATTTGCACCCAAGCTCCCATCACCATGGGAGAGTTTACGCTTACCGAATGTGGCCACAGCTTCTGCCTCCACTGTGTGATGGAGCACATTGATTTCCAGAAAAACAACGGCTCCCTTCTTCTCTGTCCCGACTGCAGGCACCCTATCTCCAAGCACCGGTTGTTCAAGGCCCGAGCAAAAGAAACATCGGCCAAGGAAGTGCGGTTCCACACCAACAACTCCAACGAGCCTGATTACAATTTCCAGCTCTACTACTATAACCCCGAAAAAACGTCTTCCAAAATCAACGCCTTGATCAGTCATCTTCGTGAATTAAGAGACCAATGTCCGGGAGAACAAGTGGTTGTGTTCTCACAATTCTCCTCATACCTCGATCTCATTGAGAGTGAAATCAAGAACTTGGGAACCGGCGAGGCTGAAGACTTTCTCCTATACAAGTTCGACGGGCGGCTCAATGTGGCGGAGCGAGAGAAGGTTCTACGGAAATTTACCAAGGAGAGTGGAGCAAACGGGAAGATCACCATTCTACTCTTGTCTCTTAAAGCCGGCGGAGTGGGACTAAATCTCACGTGTGCCCGCAGAGCATACATGATGGATCCCTGGTGGTCGCCCAGCATAGAAGATCAGGCCATTGACCGTGTGCACCGCATTGGGCAGGAGAAGAATGTCAAGGTGGTGCGCTTCATCATCAAGAACTCAATAGAGACAAAGATGCTCCGCATACAAGAGAGGAAAAGAATGATGGGAGAGGCCGTGGAGGTGGAGGAGGAGGAAAGACGCAAACAAAGAATCGATGAAATCAAGTTATTGTTCGATGACTAGTTCTACAGATTCTCACTACTGACACTACTGACACTCACTACTGAGGTACATTGTTTCCTGCATGTACCACCGCCGCGGTAAGTCTCGAAAAAAAACAATCACTATCTCTCACACCACACACTTATATAATGTCCGCTCAAGGTATGTCTAATCAATCTAGACCTCTTCAAAATACTGGAAATTTGCCAGGTCCGTACACAAAACAGCCACTAACCCCAGCCTTCCAAACTCTACTACTGGAACTCGCCCCAGTCTTGGCCCATGCAGACAAACATCAAGTGCTCTCCGCCGAAGTGGTGCCCGAGGCATTCCATGAACCCAATCCGGCCGTGATTGTCAAGGCGTACCAGGAACACGTGTCCAAATCCCCTGAAGACCCCAAAGCAAGTGTTTTGCTGAAACTCTCTTCCCTCGACTACAAACTGCCATACCACCTTTTCCACGATCTTACGGTGGCCTCGGGCGCTGCTATTCTCCAGCACGAGGTCGGCTCGGAGATTTATGTGGAAATCGACGGCTTTTTCAAGTCCATCACCGAAATCTTGATGCGTGAAGTGGAGGCATTGGGACTCCGGTTGGTCCAGGATAAAGAGTCCGATGACGAAGACTCCTTGGGCATTTTCAGAGAAGATTTCGACAAGATTCTGAAAGCGCATTTGGCGTCCAATGGTGAATTCATCACTCATATCAACAAATACGACGAACCGGTCGCTCCTAGCTACCATAACTCATACAACATGCATGGTTCTGCAGATACCAATAGTGTTAGCCAGCCGCTTTTCTCTGGCTTAACGGGAAGATCGTCGCTTGATCCTCGGTCCACCGTTGTGCCCGACCCCTGGCTTCTTTCCAAAGCCGTGGGTTCCGGGGTCAATACATCACTTTCGGGCTCCATAAAGGCCTTCAAAAACCCCATCTCCAAAATCTCATTACCATCCGAGGCAAACTCTCAAATAATGGAAGGTTTCTTCCACCCAAACTGGTACACGGTCGAGTCGCCTAAATGGTTGCAATACAAGCAGAAGACGTTGAAGCCACCATTGGACTCGACGTTGGTCAAGAATTGCGAGGCAAATGAGTTGCGTGTTTTCGAGAAAAAGAGTAATGTGCTCTCCATTGGGCCTTCGGTTGATTCCCGCAATGCCATTTTGGGTAGCGATATCAAGCAAGCCGTCTGGTTCAACCATCTGGGTTTAAAGAAATTGGCTGATATCACCCATGAGTACAATGGGTCCAAGCCTGAGGAGCCTGAAGCAGAGGCTGAAACAGACGAGAAGGTTGAAAATGAAGAGAAGAAGACTTCGGAGGATAAGACGGAAATTACAGAGGCCGCATCGACGTCAGGAGAGGTGAAGCTTGAACACTTAGCCCAATACGAGCCGGAGGACATCAAAGTGTTGGAGGAGTTGAAAGAGCAAAAAAGCCAGATTCTAAGATCGCCTCTTGATATGCAAAAGGCCATCTCGAAGTACTTGTTGAAGCTCAACAAATTGCGTCAAGAACGGTACTTACACAACCCATCGCCGTCGGTGCCTACAGCGCTCGAGAAGGCCTTGTACAAGCAAATCGCCAAGTTGTTGTTTTTGCTCACCAAATCCAACGCGTGCAAAGGCAAGACCTTGTCGTTTCCGGTGAGCAAGAAGATCCCAGTGTTGTTGAACGATTACCAAGGCACTTTGCCCGGGCCGGTGTCTTCGCAGCCAGTGATAACTTCCAAATCCGGCAGGTTGGCCAGTCTTCGGGCACCGCACAAGCGCAGAAGCGGTAGATTTACATAACTTGATGACCAACGATGCAATTAATAAAGACATTACACCAACAGCAAGGCTAGTCATCTCAATTAACCATAAACCATTTAAGTCCTTAAATCATTTAAGCCCGTAATCATTCAAGCATTTAGGTGCTGTCAAAAGAGTGGCACGTGGATCAATGTTAATGGCCAGTTCTTATTTTCCACCAATATGGCATCCAGGTATAAGAAGCGTAAATCCAGAATGTAATCATAATTTTTATTTTGTGTTTTTAAAGACAGAAGAGTAATTCTCAGTACGCCGCTAAAGCTCGTGAGCTCAAAAAACCCACACTTACGATTTCATGGGCTAATCAAAAAAAAAAAATGCCAAGGACTGGATGCTAACATTGTCAAGCCCACCCACCAATACACACAACTTATTCCACCGGGTCTAATGATACACCCATAAAAAAAAATTTACAATTTCTTTAAAAACCCGATTTTTTTCAGTTAAAGTGAATTTCAGCCGAATTTCTGACTACTTTGTCGAATTTTCATAATTTTTAGAACAGAAAATTACTGAAGATAACAATTTATGAGAAAATAGTAGGTGTCTTTTTTTAAGTCTTCATTAATGCACTTGGTGCGCGGAGACGAGCAAATGTCGCATTTTTTTGGGCCTTTCCCATGTCCTCAAGCCACGACCACCACAGAAACTGGTGCCAAACACAATTTTTGAAATCCTCAATTTTTTAAACCACGCATATTTTTAAAACTTCAAGTTTTTTTTTTTCTTTTTTCTTTTTTCTTTTTTTTCTTTATTTCTTTTTTGTTAAATCTCTAGTCACTCTTTTCCTAAATTTAAGTTGGTTTCATCTTCAAGCATGCATTGACATTGGTTCTGGATCCGAGCATTGCAACTGGAGCAAGCCGTGTTCTACTTGTATTTGGTCACGCGTCTGGTTACTTTGCCATAGTAAACAAGCAAAATCTCTAGGGCAGAAAGTGCCTTGCCAAGACAAATTGTCAGATTTGCATTGTCAGATTTGCATTGCCGATTTGGATTGTCAGATTAGATCATCAAGGAAATCCATTTCTCAAAATGGATTTCTCAATTGTCACTTTTTTAACTGGTCAGAAATCTTTTTCAGAGACCAAGTTTCAATATTAAATCGTGAACCGTAGTAATCAAAACTTCACGACCGCAAAAGTCAGTTAAGTTCCTTGGAGACTTGACTGATCGCCACAAGACTGACGAGAAAAATCGCTTAGTGTATGCAGTCCATTGTTCGTATTATCGCAGGATGCTGCTATATAGACGAGCACAATAGTCCATAGGGCATCTATAAGCCTTCAAGGATCCCCTGAGCACGCACTGTAGTGTAAATAAGAAAAGGGCATGCAAACTGAACGATTTCGCTTAATGGATAACAAAAAATAAAATGAGTATATTTGGAAATCAGGGTGCAAATTCAGTTACATCGGCTCACGAAAAAAACACTCTCCTGGAAACTTTGGAATCACCAATTACCCTTCTTAAAAAGATTTGGTTCTTTTGGCATGAAGATCATTGCTTTTAACAAGACATTCATCTCAAGGGAGCAGAAAGACCTATCGGAAGCCTGTAGCCCAGTAAATGAAATTAACAATCACCAGTCGTTTACGGCCTTGCGATCTTGCATACTCTTATTCCGTTCAATCTGCGAGCCAAGTGCACTGTCCAACAATAGAGCCAAGAAATTGGTTCGCACTTGAGATCTTTTGAGTTGAGAAATCCTGCAATTGCCTTAGTATCTTATACTTTGCAAACAATAGTATATGTCTTCAACAGGAAAGTGGCAAAAGGGCTATGTAGAAACCACGTGTCTCTTTTCTTCATAGACTGTTTGTTGAATATGATATAAAAGACGAGTTTCCCAGAACCCAGTTAATCTTCACTAAATTATAGCCAACCAATGAATTTCTTAACTCTCATTGCTTTATTCGTCCTTGGTGTTTCCGCCGCTCCTTCTTTGTGGCATCCTAAAGATTACCCAGATCTGCCTCAAGGAAGAAGAGAAAGGGGGTTATGGGGTTGGAAGCACACACTGCTGATTGAAGACTTTATGAAGAGACCATGTACCCACTACCCATACAATGAGCGCGATAACGAAGGTAGACTTTGTCGTGAGTACAGAGAAAAATCCGTCACCGAAATGCCTCACGAGTGCATCCGCAATGTTGTGTGCACTTTGAAGGCTGTTGACCATGGCGGCTCTTGTTTCCTGCCTGAATATGATCTCGGTAGTACAATCACTCCTGAAGAATTGGCAACCATGCCTCGGTATTGTCAGAAATTCGCCATCTGCCGTAAAGAAACGGGAGAAGATTGTCATGCAAAGCCTCCATCTTTTGAGCAAAGAGGGTATTTCGGCGGAGTATCCGCCTAATTGTTGAATCCTGAACACATCAAAACACCTGCAGGAATCAGGTTGAGATGACTTTGGACGACATATGCTTATGGACCCGAAGAGCTTTGAGAATGCTTGGATGACCAAGACTTCTGCAGTCCGAGTGTTTAATAACACTCCTTATTTTCGAAAAATCCCAAAAAAATATTTTTTTTATACTTTGAATCGCATCAGCTTTTTTATACCTCTAGACATGTAGCACTGCTTTTTTGCGCACACACCTCAGTTGCTGCGGGCCACTATAGAAAATAACATGTGAATTAGCGCTTTTGCAGCCTGATTGAGAGGACGTAATGTGTTCCAAACAAAGGTTGAGAAGCTTACTGTAAGCATTGCTCAAAATCCTAATCATAAGGACTCAAGAAGCTTCCCTTGTTATTCCCTGAGACATCCTTTCCAAGGAAGAGTGGCTCAATTGATAAAGAGTCGGATTTTCTGTGTCTCTGTATTTGATCAATCGATACAATTCTGATTGAAGGCTAATTGTCTTGTGAAACTTGACCCACCCATCAGTCAAAAAGTAAATATCATGGTCTCTTTGCTCAGTCTGTTTTGCACTCTTAATACATTCAGTCAAGTACCAAGCATTAACGAATTGACGAGTCGGCTGTAATTATTATGAAAGTTTGGAAGTAGTAAAAAGTGACCAAGTCAGCAAGGTGTTAGTAAGATGTAGTTGTAGTTGATGGTTTAGTGTCAGCTTAGAACCAGTCTGTAGTAGCCAGTAATACTGCACTTGTTCACTTTAAGTCAATAAAACCAAGAGTTCGGATATTCTTTCCTCTTTTTCTCTAATTGTTGCTTCAGATCATGGGGAAATGCGTTGCCTTTATATATTTCGCACCTCCCCACTCCTGCATGGCTGGTGGCTGCAAAAAAACCGGGCGGGGTGAGAAATGGGAAATTGTCTATAAAAGAGACTCCCCGTCTCCCTGAAAATTTTCACTTCTTTTTTTTGTCTTTGCTTTCAATACATCCTTATAATTTGTCTTTTTCCAGGTAACTTCAGAATTTCTATTATGGAGACGTACCCGATGAAACCATGGTGCCTGTCCTTTCAAAATAGACTCATCTGAGAAGTCTAAGTAAGGATTCTGTGAATGGTGAAGGAATCCGACCAACCAAAGCGAAACACAATCCCGCCCGGAATTTGGAGCTTTTCAAAACGGATGTGAACAGAATACTGAGGAAAGTCCAAAATATATTATGGAGAAAGACCCAAGCCTTCGCATACCATTCGTGTACATTCCCTGGGTGAAAAATTATCCTAGTGAAAGCTACTTTCTGGGTTTACACACTAGATGCTGATATATGATACGACTTGAAAATATAGAAACGTTCCTTCTAGACAAATCCCATGAACAGTTTTTTCACAGCCCATTTCGAAACTAGGTCTTCAATAGTTTTGATACTGCATGTTAGAGCCACCTAGCGCCCTGACTCAAACACTTGGCTTGAACCTACAATTTACTTCCTCACTTATCAAATGGGGGTGTCTCTGCCTGTATGTATTATAACAGACGTGGCTAGTTCAGTTCCATTTTTCAAATTGTGGTATTCACTCGTCTAGTCTTGAGCTTGAGCGACTCACTTATATGTGTGTGTGACCTCATAATATAGTGCTTTGTTTGTTGAGTCTCATTATATGCACTATCTTCAAGACTATTGAAGGAACTTAGCCGAGAGCTCATTTAACTAGCTTGTTGACCTATTGTTTGTGGGTACTGCAGCTAAGCATCTATTGAGTGTGTTTTAGACAATGGGACCTGATATATTCTCAGCCTTTCCAAGGCTGTCCTCAGTCTTCAACCATGTTTAAGCATATTCATTGCTTTTGAACTCAGGCTATGAAATATCAGTGAATTCCAACAAATGCGTTGTAACATTTTGGGGATCCAAAAGGTCCATATTGACCCCGGAAGCACTGTGAAAAATCTAGTTGTGGCCTTGTGAATTATGTTCCAGGCCTTTTCTAAAAGACTTTTTTTTCTATTGTTTTGCAGTTTGCATTACTCAATTCGCGGAATGACCAATACAGGACATATCCCCAGAAATGTTTCCCCCAATTTCAAAGAATTTCCATAAAAATTTCTATGGTTATATTTCGGGAATAAAACTTCCTCAACACCAAACTTCCTGATTTCAATCTCAAAAATTGTGCTTTTACGTTGGGGTCAAAAGTGTCTGCGCTATCCGGGTGTAAGGTTCTTCTTTGAAACTGCGGCCCATTTCCGAGGTCCGCACTACAGTTTCTTATTCAAGTTACCGCTCCAAAACCTGAGTCTACACTTATTCCAAACCAATAAAGGGCCTTTCTTGGGGTAAGGGTTTTCTTTTTCAATTTTTTAAATGCTCTAAACGGTAGAGTTTCATGGCACCATCTATGCTTTCGAAAAAGATTGGCGCGTCATACTCCAGTATGAATTTCCATGTTATGTCGGACTGGAACTAGTTTGATGATGAACTAAAGTCACATAAAGTTACCTCTATGTCGAGTTTCTAATATTCGTGATCTTGAATGCAAAACATTTTCAATTCAAGGCTCCCAATTCCGGTCAACACCACCTCTAAGAAATGATAATCCTTTTATGAATAGTTGGGCCTAGATATTGAATGGTGGACACTCCGAGACGAACAATGAGCAACATCATCATTTCTTCAAAATCTCTATTCAACTCTGTTCTTCAAGAACTCTAATCAGGATAAGTAAACCAAGTAAATGTTCAAAAAGGTGATGATGAGCCATGTGAGTATGGCCACGGCATTAAGCAATGGTCCGTTTTCAAAGGTGGTTTTCTGCAAGTCGCCATCGTCTTGACTGGAACTTGTTGCATCCGAAATCAAAGGCGATGTTTCAGTTGCATTGGTACTCTTATGGTACACCGTCATGTACTTTTTGCTGGAGGTAAAGTATATCAATGGAGCAGTGACAATAGGAAGAATAAAACTCAAGATCACCTGAGACAAGTTCATGATTTTGGGAACGCCTTCCCGGCCAAGAACGCTGATGAAAAACACCACAGGAACAATTGCAAGAACTCGGGTCACGAGGCGACGGAGCCATGGTCTAATTGTCCAATTGACAAAACCCTCCGATATAATCTGGCCTGCCATGGTGCAAACGATACCTGCAGATTGGCCCGAGAACAACATCGACAAGGCAAAAATAAGTCCAGCAGTAGGTGAGATGTAGTGCGATAACATCTCGTATATGGTGAGCAAGTCAGCATCTTCGGCATCGGGCTTTCCGTATAACGTACAACCAGCCACGATAAGAACGGCCGAGTTTACAAAAACGGCCACTATGAAAAGCGAGAAAATAAGCTCCACGTATGAGTAACTCAAGCAGTGTTTGATAGCAGCATACGTAGGCTTATACTTGGACGCAAGGCTGGTTCCATCCGAGAATGACTTGAACAAGTTGTAGGTGTGAGGGAGTGGATCGGGCGCAGTGGTGTCGCTTTCCGAATTGTTATCCTCAGTAACATTTCCATGGGCCACATCGTAATTCTTAAGTCGAGAGTGCACAAGAGAGGAGCCAAGAAATAAGGAATGGGGCATCACCGTGCTTCCCACAATGCCACAACTCAAGAAAAGCGCATTTTTCTCTTTGAACATGACTCCGCTGGTGGGTAAAAAGCCCTTGAGGATCTTGCCACCAGCTCCTTTAGGAAAATCACACTCAAAGAGCTCCAAAACAAAGCAGATACACGTGGAGGCCACGAGCACGGAAACAAGGGCCTCGAAGATACGAGTCTGGCGCATGTTACCATCTTTCTGGTAAGCGACAAGCACACAGAGCACATCTAGGACGGTAATAAAAGTACCCCAGATCAAAGGGATATCAAACATAATCTCCAAGGCAATGGCGGTGCCCACGACTTCAGCCAAATCCGTGGCTATAATGGCAAACTCGGAACACACGTACATGAACAAATTGAGCCACCAGGGAAGGGCCAAGCGGCACATTTCCGCAAGGTCGAGGCCCGTGACCGAACCTAATTTCACACACAAGCATTGTAAGATCACGGCAAACACATTGCTCATAAACACCATCACCAATAATTGGTACTTGTAGCTGGCACCTGAGGAGACGGACGTGGAGTAGTTGCCCGGGTCCATATAAGCCACGGAGATCATGATTCCCGGACCTATAAACGAAGCATATTTCCGAAGAACATGTGCCGGTTTATTCTTGGATATTGCAGCTCGGGCTCGTGCCAAGTACGACGTCATGGCTTATCTCTTTTTAAACTGGAGTGGTGGGATATCCGGGGAAATGTGTCAAATGCGCACTGCGCGCGAGTGCACCTCGCATGGAGGATTTTGCCCCGCGATCAATGCTCGAGAGGCTGAACATGTTTAATGGCATGAGGACTACGCAAAGGTCTGAACCATACAATAATTAGGCATTGTATATAGGTCATGTAATGAATTCGTTAAAGACGAGAGAAAGGCACTTGAGACTTGAAATTTATAAGAAAGAAGATAGACACTCGGAGGAGTTGGGTATATGGAGACTTATGTGAAGACATGCCTAGGCAATTAGTTCTTACATCTAGAACAATGAGTGATCAAGTTGAATTCAAAAAGAAAAGAGAGGAATTTCCACAGTAGAAAACTCTTACAGAAATACAAAACCATGGGACCCGTTAAGTCTAGTAATAGACATGCGACTAGAAGTTCTCTATTAATTGGTCAATTTATAAAGTATAACAGAGGTAATTCTCTATGAAGTACTAATAGTACCCAGTGAAGAGAACAAGTAACATTATATAAAATTGTTAAAGATATATTTTGGAAGCTTTAAAATGTAATAAAAAAATATTTTAGTTTGTATTAAGTTTAATGTATGGGTCACATTGGGCACTGTATAGTTCACATGGATACTGTAGTGCATATAGACACTGTAAGTCACAGTACATGTAGACAAGACGGACAGAGCCAAAGAAGGAACGAAAATGGAAAGACCGAATTGGACGGTGATTTAGAGTTTAATAAATTCAGGACTTTTTCGAAGAGGCACGGATTTTAGGTATCGTCAGGACCAAGTGGATAGGACTCGAAGTAGATATTTAGAGGTACTCTAGTGGAAACTGACCACACACACATAAAAGTCATGACTAGTCTAAAAAATATGACCAATAAAAACGACCTAAAAATAAAAAATATGACCATGAATGAAGATAAAAAGTAAATAAGAAAGGTATTAAATGCCATCTTCTTATAAAGTGTATGGAAGGTCGGTGCAGCACGTGACCTGGAAAGTATCGCGGACCCACGCTAAAGAATATCATTGCCCCACGCTCAAGAATATCACTGTTCCACACATTCAGCATTCAGCATCCCACAATGCATTTGCATCCGCTATGGCGACCGCTTGCGGCATCCAACGCCCGTTTCAAGTGTGTGTCACGTTCGTTTCACTCCACGCTCCGCCGGCTTGCTGTTTCCCCCTCTCGCCAAACTCCTCTGGTCAACGAGAGTCTCAAGAAGTACGTCCGGTGGTACCCTTACGACACCATCACGTGCTCCAACATAGAATCCTTCGTCAGGCTAAAAACCCATACGCCTAATCCCCAAAGTCTTTTGGTGGGCGTGGTGTATGAGAGCGAGCAGGTCCGCCGTTCGTCTAAGCTCATAGAGACTCTACTCTCCAACCCCTTATCGGATGGAAGTGAGGAGTGGTATTCCCGGATCCGCGACCGCTCGCCTGTTGAAAACAACCTTCTTCTTGAAGACAAGAATTTGCGGGTTGATACGCTCCCGGAAGCGTTTCTGAGGACAGTGCATGTGTACGAGGCACCATCTCCAGTGTTAAATGGCCAGAACCGGCCACTGTTCCCCGACCTCTTCCCACTGCTGGACTCTACGCCCAACAACATCCAGATCTTGGAAATCAACAACGTGGCCGATATTCCCAAGCTAGTGGACGTTTGTCTGTTCTACATCTACGTCACGTGTGACTTGTCTACGTTATTGGATACTTTACCCAAACAAGTGCAGAAGAAGATCATATTGACTGTGGTTGACAATTCTGAGTTCACGCCACGGTCCACCGAGGCCAGCCAAGTCTCGTTCTTATCCAATTCAGAGACTTCAAGGCATATCATCAAAGTCGACAGTCTAGTGTTGGACCAAGGCATTGGTGAATTCTACAAACACGGGACCAAGGCCGGTGCTAAATACTTCGAGGCATACCAGGCAAGTAATATCATTGAACTCATCAAGTTTTTTCAATGGTCTTCCCGGACAGAGAATTTGAAAGAATGGTTGTTCAACCTTATCAAAAGCGAGATTGCAGCCAACAACCTCTCCGAGACCCAGATCAGGGCCATCTACAATGATCTCAAGCTTAAAACTTTGGTGCAAGGAGCAAACAAAATGCACAGAGAACTCCAGGACGACTTCTTCCCTCGCACCAAGACCTTCTTTTCGAAAAAACTCCCCTGGTGGCAGCTCTACTTGAAGAATGACAACGTGGAGTACCTTCTCAAGGACTTTTTTGCCAAGCACTTCATGCCCGAGAGCATCGACAGCTACAACTACCTCAAGGGCCAGCTTGTGGCCCGCTTGCAGGAACAGAAGTTCGCCGACTATTCCGAGAAAGACCGCACCCATAACAAGTGTCCTTTACAATCTTTCAAGACCAACTTAATCGATGTTAGGATTCCCACGGAAATCCAGCCGGTGGTCTACACTTCGTTGGTGACTGCTTTCGTCTACTACCAATTACCACTAGCACTCTTGTCGATTTGTGGGTATCTTTGGGTGGGACTACAGGCACAGAACGCATTGGGCATAGCAGCGTTGGGGTTGGTGCTAGGATTCAACCATGTTTCGAGAGAATGGCATCGTTACACCGATAAATGGCTTGCTAAGTTATTTGATCAGGTGAGGTTGGTGATCAGCAAAGAGTGTCTTGACGAAGGGTTATTGAAGGAACTTAATGCTCGGTTCGAGGGTGCAAAAGATTTAGCTCGAATCAAGCAACAAGTCAGTGATGTGTTGGACGAAGCATCTAGAGACAAAAAGACCTAGTGTATATACTAAAGAATCGTAAATACTAAAAAAATGCATTCATTGAGATAAATAAAGTCATGATGTGGTGAGCTAAAGTGTAGGTGGTGCGGACGATGAAGCTGAGTATGGAGGTACCGGGGCCCTAGCACTCAACCTGGCCTCCAAGCGCTCAAACTCACGGTTAGCAATTTCCTCCTCAGGATCAAGGATCTGCTCCACTTGCTTCACCTCCTCTATGTAGTGCATAAGCATGGACTCAATGCCTCCTTTCAAAGTGTCCTCACTCTGAGAGCATGATTTGCATGCACCCTGGAGCTTTAAGAAAACTGTGCCTGTGGGCTCGTCAAAGGCCTTGAACTCAATGTCTCCTCCGTCATCTTGGATGGCAGGTCTGATCCGTGTATCAATCAATTCTTTAATCATGGCTACGATCTCTGAGTCGTCTTCGGATGCAGCAAGAGAATCACTTTGGTTCAACAACTCCTCAGTGATGGCAGGTTCCTTACTCTTGGTGAGGAACTCATCCATCAAGTCCACCACCTCGGGCCGGAGGTTGGCCCAGTTGATGTGGTCTTGCTTGTTCACGGTAAGAAAGTCTTTTCCGATCATGACGGACTTGATGCCCAGAAGCTTAAACACTTTTAGCGCCAATGGCGAGTGTACAGCATCCAAGGATGACGAAAACTCAAACGTCTTGTTATCCAAGGGGGTGATGTGTTTTGGAGAAATGAACTTTAAGGCGTTTGCATTAGGGGTGGGGAGGGTCTTAAACGACAAGAGCCTCAGGAGGGCTCTGTGTTGTAGCTTGATAGATGCAGATAAATGGAACATTGGAATATATGGGTTTGTAGTTAAATAGGAATGTCCAGGTATTAATTAGGGAAGATTAGCGGCAGATAAATGTGTGGGCAAAGGAAAGTAGACGGAGATAGTTCGATCCTCGCTTCCGAGATTCCGGTGAGAAAAGTAGTGACCCCAGACCACGTGACGCTGATGGCCCCTAAGCTTCTTTTCCGCACTGCTGATTGGCTGCAACCTGGTAAAAGACTTTAGTTGGAACACATTTGAAATGAGTCGGTGAAATTAGAAAAATGGTATACAGAAGTATAGGAAAAAATTTATATTTATTTTCAAGAAAAAAAGGTTTTTTGAGGTCCTGAAGAATTGTCTCCTAACAGTGTGACTAATTCTGTGCCTTAGTAGAACCGAGACTCGTACTGGTTATTTACGGCTAGACTAATTCAGTTGGAAATGATTTAAAATGGTAGTAAGTAAAAGAAGAAATTCTTGGAGTATTGTACAAAATTTTGTAGAGATGGTCTGGTCGAAAAGCTATGTCATTCGTTGATACTGCAGTGAGAACCCGAATTACTTATACTGACTTTGGCCGAGGCTAGCGGTGAGTTTTAGTGAGATTTTTCCGCTAAAGTTACGATTCGTTTAAAAACCAGAAGTGTGGTTTTTGGTAAGTCAGATCCTTTGGAAAGTAAAAAATGTGTTAATAGTAATAGTTTTAGTGATCAATTGAGATTCTGTTTATAGTTTTGTAATTCTGAAAATATAGCGATGTATAAAGATTCCTAGAAAAACACCAAGAAATGGTGCCTTGTTTATGTTCGGGGCATCCAGTTGTTCCTGTATCTAATCCATGCGCACTCTCACACTCAAGACTTCAGTACTAAGAAATTCCTGTACTTTTTACTCCAATAGTACATACTCCAATAGCAGATAGACAATAGAAAATAATCTTTACTATATGTCCCTAATTTTCATGATAAATAACTGACAAAAAGTAGAATTAAATCATACTCTATTGAACACACTAATTCTACCGTAAGTATAAGTAACAATTAATAGTGTAGTATCATAGTCTACGATAATCCATGTACTTATCCAACTCTACATATGCCAATTATTTTAAGGCAAATATGGTCTATCTATATTTATAGTCCATAGTATATTCCAGAGATCTATAACTGTCTATATAATATACCTTGGTCCATCAGTGTTTCTGTCAACTTCACATTGACTAACATTGAGTAGTGCACTATACTCTCAATCTCATCTCAGTACTCCGTCTCAATTCATACACAATACTCATGAGATTAAAGGGGATTAGAAAAGGATTTGGTGACTCGAGACTAGGAGTGAATTTGAAGGTGTGGAGGATTTGCACCCATATCGCGTTACCAAATAATACTTGACAAAAAAGTCAAAACAGAAAATAGTTTGTCTTTGTTTTCATGGAAAATCCCTTCTAAATGGAAATTGTCATAAGATGAAAGACAGTGTACTCATAAATTTTGGGTATAAATCAATACGGCACCTTGAGAACCACCCCGGAATTGCCAACGTGCACCCGTACACCAGGCAACCTCAGCAGAAAACAGCCCAACGCAAAGCCCCTTTTTTTTGGAGTTGATGTGGTAGAATTGACTTTTTTGAGTTGCTGGAATTCCGGACACCATCAAGACCTTTTTCCGGGTGTGAAAGGCTTTTTCTGGCGTGTGTAACAATGAGTACCAGATCTTAGATGCAATTCCGGGGGTCCTCTCCAAAGTATCTCCAAGAGTAACCTCTAGAACACAACCCGGAACGCTATGCTTACTTAATTACAATCACGGCTCGAATGCTTACTTAATTACATTCACGTGCTCGAACTATATAAATATATCTAAATTTTTTTTTAGAGCCGAAACTTAGGCAGTTTAGTGTATTACCCAATTCGGCAATACGGCTAAGAGAAAGTGCGGCTACGAGACCCCGACTCGCTCTAAAATGGCCACTCGTTCAGCCTTCCCCAGGAAAAAAGCGCATGAGCCATTGCACCACTAGCCAAAGTTAATTACCAAAAATGACCCCTAGAAAATAATTCCACCACCAAAACACAGATTTTTATGATCCAAATTTATTTTATTATTACTATGAAATTATATAAAAGAATTTAAAATAAAAAAAGAGTACAGTATTTTAAAGTAATATTTTTATGCGGATTGGAATCCAAATTGTCCAGTGATGATATGCTCTAATTATTTAGGGGTATCCTGTTTAGTCTGGTAGGCAGATTAGCCTCGAGATAAGCGAGCCACCACGTGGGATGGTCATGACGGAGGAGAAGTGAGCACACTCGGGTCTTGTCTGCAGGACCTTTTTTTTTTAGTCTAGAAGGGTATGTCCATAAATAGTAAGCGGTCACGAGAGTCGAAGTGAAGTTCGAGCTTCAGGGAGTTCAATTTTAAGGGTAGGTTTTGAGCCGTTTTAATTAAATATACAAGATTCTATATATTTCATTGACACTAGAGCTCTATGTGGAACCTTATTGTTGCGCCCATAAACGTGAACTGCCAAGCACTTGCGAGGTGCGCGCCAAGAAATCGGGGCAACATTTTGCACCCAAGTCTCACCAGGACAAGAAAAAAAACTCGCCTTATACCCAGGCTTCATATGCTAACAGCTTAGAAGGGGTGCCTGGACTTTAGACTCGGAAATTGGCACCCGTGGCCCTGCTAATTTCCCAATTAATTAGCACCTCCCCATTTAAAATGTCCCTGGTTCCTTCCATATCTCTCTCTCCAAGACCTCTCTTCAGCACAACATCCTCCAGATAAATGAGCTTTTACCATCAGTTCGACTATATCTTTGCCATAGCGATTATCTTCGCCTTCTTGGATGCCTTTAACATTGGAGCCAACGATGTGGCCAACTCGTTTTCGTCTTCGGTGTCCTCCAGGTCCTTGAAGTACTGGCAGGCCATGATTCTAGCTGCCATCATGGAGTTTCTTGGAGCAGTTTTGGTCGGAAATAGAGTCTCCGATACCATCAGAAAAAAAATCATTAAAACTGACACTTTTGAGCAGGACCCAACGGTGCTTATGTTTGCCATGGCCATGGCCTTGGTGGGCTCTTCCATCTGGTTGACCATTGCTACTACAATCGGTATGCCTGTTTCCACCACTCATTCCATTATTGGTGCAGTGATTGGTGTGGGGATTGCTACCAAGGGTGCCGACCATGTGATCTGGGGCTGGAAAGGCTTTGCCCAGATTGTTGCTTCGTGGTTCATTGCACCTGCCATTGCCGGATGCTTTTCTTCCATTGTTTTCCTCATCATCAAGTTTGGTGTTTTGGAAGTCAAGGATACTCGCCGTGGAATCAAGAATGGCTTGATGTTGATCCCCATTTTGGTGTTCATCACTTTCTCCGTGTTGACCATGTTGATTGTGTGGAAGGGCTCTCCAAAGCTCAAGTTGGATGATTTGTCCACGGGCGCTACTGTGGGCTCCATCTTTGGGGTGGGCTCCGTGGCCACCATTGTCTACATGATTTTCATCTTCCCAGTGGTCAGAAGAATTGCCTTGTATGAGGACTGGACCTTGAAATGGTACGACGTCTTCAGAGGACCCGTTTACTACTTCAAGTCCGTGGACGATATTCCTCCTATTCCTGAAGGAGTTGATTTAGTGATTGACTACTATAAAGGCCGCCGTATTGAGGAGAACATTGAAGTGGTGGAGCAGGAGGAACACTTGGAAACCAAGAGATCCATTAGCTCCAGTGACCAAGTGATCTCCATTGATAGTGAAAAATCCAAGGCCACCCGCGAAAAATGGTGGGAGCTTCTAAAGAATGGACCCAAGCTGTGGCCTCGTCTCTTGTGGCTTATTGTGTCCCATGGGTTCACTCAAGATGTCATTTCCAGCCAGGTCAACAACTCCGGAGTGTTGGGCCACAGTGTCAAGGATATGCACGCCAGTTCCAAATTCTACGATAACCGCATCGAGTACTTGTTCTCATTGCTCCAGGCCATCACGGCATGCACCATGTCGTTTGCCCATGGAGCCAACGACATTGCCAATGCTTCGGGGCCATTATCTACAGTCTACTTGATCTGGTCGAACCATAGCTTAAAGGCCACGCCTCCCATCTGGATTCTTGTATTTACTGGAGCATCTTTGGTTATTGGAGTGTGGACGTTTGGCTACAAAATCATGAGTGTTCTTGGAAACAAGATGATTTTGCAGTCTCCGTCGCGAGGATTTGCAATCGAATTCGGTGCGGCCATCACGGTTGTCATGGCCACGCAGTTGGCCATTCCCGTGTCCACCACGCAATGTGCAGTCGGAGCCACTGTTTTCGTGGGCATTTGCAATATGGACTTGAAGTCCGTCAATTGGAGAATGGTCATTTGGTGTTACCTGGGCTGGTTGATCACTTTACCTGTGGCCGGCTTGATTTCGGGCATTATCACTGGAATCGTCATCAACGCGCCTCGCTTGGGGGTGCAGTACGTTCCATCCTAGGTCCCTCATTTACTAATGTCTCCATATTATCTACAGTCTACACATTTCAATCACACGAAATACATAGCAATATAAAGTGTATTTATAGAAATTCAATAGTGTATTTATAGAAATTTATTAGTGAATTTATAGAAATTCAATAGTGTATTTATAGAAATTTATTAGTGTATTTATAGAAATTCAATTGTGTATGTATAGGTTTTTAAGGGTGTATATTTATGTAGCTAATGTATGGACGTTGCTGCGCTCTGGATACCATAATACTGAGGTTATAATAGTCAGTGTATAGTTCCCAGCCGTATTGACATATTTTCCTTTTTTTTTTTAGCCATCCACAAAATATTTACCATCTAAATGAAACACTCAATTAAATTTCCTTATCTTCACACCGATTAAAATTTCTTACCTTCACATTGTGAATATATTGGTAGACGTCAGTACCGGATTCTCTATTGCTTGGCCGGGTCTTGCACCCGTGCACCGCGCACTTGAGACGGGCACTTGATTCACTCCACTCCACTAATCTCCACTAAACTCCACTCCAAGTGCTCCCTCCGCCATGCTGAACGATACCAGATTAGACAGCTCGCTTGAGTTGTTGCGCCGCCTAGACCCTAAGCATGTGGCCAAAAATCTAGATTCCGTTTGCCAGCTTCTCCAGCTCGACCGCTCCGAGGAATCCGCCGAATTGGCCCAGGACTTGTTATCGTCCGTGGACACCCCCCTCAAGGTCATGAAGTGTGCAGAAACAAACAAGGAGTTCTTGTGCTGTGACTATAACCGGGACGGAGACCTGCACCGCTCGCCATACTCCAATAAGTACAATCCGCCCACTGAAGATGACGACCTGCCTTACCCTTCTGGTCTCTTGAGAAAGTTGGAGGTCAAGGCAAATGAGAGTTTTGATATCTACAGAGATTTGTATTACGAGGGAAGCGGCTTGTCATCTGTGTACATGTGGGACACTGCCGAGGACTTGGATGCCAATAGCATTGAGGAAGGTTTTGCCGGGGTGGTGCTTTTGAAGAAGCAAACCGAAGATAACTCCGGCAAGTGGGACGCTATCCACGTGTTTGAGGTGATCCCCGAAAGCTCCACTTCGGCCACATACAAGGTCACCACATCGGTGATCTTGGACTTGCAGAGTATGCAGTCTTCGTTGTCGTTATCGGGAAACTTGACCCGACAAACTGAAACCACCCAGACTCTCAGCACGGATGCTGAGTCCGCCGAGTGGTCTCACCTCGTCAATTTGGGCACCATCATAGAGAAGTCCGAGACAAACGTCAGGAACTTGTTGCAGGACGTTTACTTCGACAAGCTCAAGGATATCTTGTTGAAAGACTTGCGGTCTCTTGGCGACGTATCGGAGAAGAAGGCCGAGGACCTCAAGCATTCGGAGATGATTAAAGGGTTACAGGGGTTGTAGAAAATGCGTTAAAGTATGCAAGTATGTTTTGAGATCTCCTGTAAGCCTGTAAGCGGCTGAAGTGTCCTAATATGTGCCTTCACGAACCAAAAGGCTGATGGACTACTTCTTGCGACGCATGGACGCGTACATGGAAAGATCTATGCTTTCCTCATCGTCGCCGATCTTTTCAAACTCCGCCAGGTCTTCGACGTCATAGTTGAGCGGCGAGAAATTCATTTCTTTCGAGTCTTCATGGCTGTTGGGCGGCAGCACTAGGTGCTCTGCGTTGTCGTTGATGGTAGAAATCACATTAGTTTTCACCTCATTGACAAACGTCCAAAGAGAGTTGGACACCGCATAGAACATATCGTCAGCGTCTTTTTTGCCGATATCTCGGGTTGGGTTTGCACGTGCCTCGTCCAATTGCCCCCTTCGACTCGCAAGAGGTTGCTGATGTTGAATATGATGTTGACGGTCTTGGCTGGTGTGATCTTGTTTGTGTAGATTATTCTTGTAATGATTCAGATCTTGATTGTGGCTCTGGTTGTGGCTCTGGTTCTGTTGATGCTTGCGGTAATTTTCGTCTTGGTCCTGATGACTTTGTCCACGTTGGGCTTGGCTGTTTCTCCGGACGCGATGCCCTGGGGATTCACGCGTCAAGTCGCCGACTATAGACTTTTCAAATTCGTTCAGAATCATCAGATCTAGACTCTGGATGAAGGTTATTGGCTTGGAGAGATTGGCCCATAATTTCGACAGTCGGTCCGGGGCTCTAGTGTGAGGCTTTTCCTCCGAACCCCTAGCACCTCTGGATTCGTTTTGCTTGTTGCTGGATCTAAGAGGAGTAGCTCCATCACCATGAGAAAGAGTTTTTGGGCTGTCTTTTGCGGGTTGATGGGTGGGGTTGTGCGTTGTCCTCTGGGTGACCAGGTGCTGGAGGTTAAGCTCGCGATATAAGGATTTCTGGATCAAATGGCGTAGGTTGGCAAGATCACACTCTGAATCATGGAGCTTAGTCTTCATGTTTGCGATCGAGTCTCTCATTTCCACCACGGACATTTCCTTGAGTGCCAAAAGTCGTAGCTGCTCGTTGATATCTAGGCTTGAGAGATCAGCCGCAGGTGGAAGGGCAAAGTCGTTGTTTCCTCCGGTTGCAAAGGAGCTCGAGTGTCTATGATGCATTTTGGGCCCGTATGAAGAATGTGTAGGGGAAGGTTCGGAGCTTTGGGATGTTGAATCCAGTCTAGGATTGGTGCTGCTGCGACGGGAATGAAAAGTCTTCAACTCCGAGCCACCGGGAGCCAGAGAAGTGCCAAAGCCACCAGGAGAAATGACTGGGGACTGTACAGAGCTGGAAGAAGTCGAGTGACTATTCACAGAGTTATTTCGGGCACGGCCATTGGCCAAAGCGGGCGCCAGTTCCGCATCAGGCACGTGTCTCGTGTGGTAGCTGGGCGACACAGTCTTGATGCTAAGACCACGGCTCATGGAGTTTGCACGAGCCAAGGACGACGTGGAGGCCGCCACGCTTGGGCGCCGGTCTGTCTTAGTATGTAGGCCTATGTCGGAGGCATCCATGGGCACGAAGAGGTGGTGTGAGCTTGTACTAGGCGAACTATTGTGGAGACGCGAAAGGCACCGCGATTGTATGTTTGGGAGTGCATGGGCCTCGGGGCCAGATCATGACTACAATGCGCCAAATATAGAGCCGGCCACCGAAGCATTAGAACAATACTTAAGACAATAACAAACCAAATTCTTAGAAACACTCAATAAAAATTAATAAACTTAATAAAATACTTGATAATTTACATGATAATTTACATGATAAATTAACTGAAAAATATTCGATAATGGGTTGGTACTAGAGAAGAAGTGGTTTGGGCGGGCTGAAGGTTTCTGGATTGTAGAGACCGTGTGTGGCTTCAATAAGCTTTGAAAAAACGGACGGTGGGGAAATACAGTGGTGAGGTCTGAGTACTAGGGAAAAGTGCGAACTAGCAAAGCCAGTGAAGAATTGAGGAATTTAAACACCTTGCAATAATTTTTTATCAATAATTCATGTTTCATATTTTGGGATAGTTTTCTTGATGTGGCACCGAAAGGATATTATATATCGACGCTTGGATTGGTTTTTTGGGGGTTCGGATGGCCATGGTCCGTTCCCCTTATATAGTGTACCTGGACCGCACCATCAGTCGCACCAAACTCACAATGCGCCTTGGTCTGGTCGAAGTACCATAAAAATAACCGAGTCGTATATTTTCATTTTAAAGCTTAATTAATGTTATAATTCTATAGAGAACATGATTTTTATATACAAAAGAAAAAGCAATTCTAGCTTTCACATTATAAGTATATATTCAAGCAAAACGCGTTGAATAAATGAAAAAATCCCGAAAATCGAGATTTTCGCTCCTCATGAAAAGCTTAAGTTTATATTCTAAATTAAGCTAAAAAGAGAAAAAAAAAAAATAGCTTAGAAAAGCGTCGAGATTTCAAAGGTCTTGTATTTTTCACAATACACCCCATAGCTTCTCAGTATAGTCAGTAAAGTCTGTATAAACTAATAATACCTTATATATTAGTCTATATAATTATCTGTATAATCTGTATAGTCTATATAGTAGTCTATACATGCCCAGTGTCTCTAAGATGTACTAGTCTCTTCTGAAATGTACTAGTACCTTTACCATACTGCAATTTACTATTGTCTATTGCTACAATAGGGAAGCTAGTATCTGCAATATTACTACTAGTCTATACTAAGAATTTCACCAATTTTAGGGCGTACACTATTCCTGTACTTTTGAAAGCCTATATACTTACAAAAACTAGAGTTTCGGATATGAAACAAATCATTGGGTCTTTTCGTCAAAGCTTTTTCCAACGTCTTGTCTATGTCTTCTTGGGGAAAGTAGGCTACCTATAGAAACACTACTTGGACCTTTCTGGATTGCACTATCCGGTTCAATATCGCAGTTAACTCGGGGTCACCTGTAATTTCTTAATTATCACTATGTCTACGAAGAAATCTGCATATAATCCGGTGTCCATAAACTATCATATTTAAGGTTCCATGTCTTCCGTTGACGAAATTCTGGTTGCTAAAATGACCTGTCTAATTAAAAGGTATGGTTCTGATCTAGTATGGTCTGGACCATTAGTTTATATGATCATGGAGTTTGGTGGGGAATCTTGGAATAGTGATCTACCATACGAGTAAACACACAGGTGGACCAAACACCAAGTCCAAGCCAAAAAAACCTACTTCTTGGAAAAATTCATTTCAAAATCTGTCTTGAATTCCGATGCAAATGATCCATAGAATTAAATTGACCGTTTATCCCTTTCCTTGTCACATGCTAAATAAGATGTAGATGACCATGACAGCTGTTTTAATATTTTTCCAAGACTCATCCCGTAATGTATAAGAGTTCCTGGCCATTACTTTCCTAAAATTCACCGATTTTCAGCTCATTGTAAAATACCAATGTTCCGTTTCCCTTGGTAGTTCCGGCCCTTTAAGCTGGTACACTTAGCTAGCCCCTTATAACGGGCACTACTTATTCTATGCATTCTTTAAAAGCTATGGTTCAGTATTAGAGCTTTTTGAAATCAAACATGTACATATTCCAGCTTCTTCTTTCGAGCCATACCATAAGCGGGCTCATACCTAAGCCAAAAGCCTTCATATCACAGGTATAACAAAATTCTTAAGTTATGACAGTTGTAGAAGTGATATTTGACTATTTAAATATGGCTCTGATTGAAATTTGGCCGTGAAAAAGAGTCCTGGAAAGCACATTCCATAGACCCAGCAGTTGGAAGTATGGACACCAAACAATGGTACGAATTTTTTTTCTAAAAAACTACCACTAAAAAGCCATTAAAAACCCAAATGAAACGGCCGCCTTAGAAGCGTATACTTATCTTGTATCCCTAGAAGACAATGGTAGTAGGACTTGACATAACCTTGGGTGCATGAAGTCGCTCGAGCCTGCAGGACCGAGGATAGAGGTAGCCATGATGCGCGTATTCACACCTCTCCACACTTCCCCAGGATGGACGCCGAACTCCACTCCCAGGCCTTCCACCGGTCTCTAGAAAAAGCCACCAAATGGGTGCTTTTCTTATTACTCATCAAGGCCAAGAAACCACTTGAATGGACTGCGTTCCTCTCGGCAAACCCTTGGGTTCGGGCCATACTTACCAGACACTTCCACAACACCAATAACAAGGCCAGCCAGCGACGCCTTAACAAATTGTCCAATGCTGTTTCGGTGGCGTTTCTCTATGCTGCCACTTCGGCAAACCGCAAAATTCCCAAGGACTACGTGTCGTTGTACCTATGTGAGAGGTACTTTGGGTTCTTGAACCCTCCCAGCTCGGCGCTCATGGTGTCGCCATCGTCAGCCAAATACTTCAAGCTTGATAGCTACCCGCCTTGGGTGAGACGGCTCTACGAACGCAAACACTATGTGATTTTCCCATTGATCTACGCCCAGATCTTGTCCAATTACTTGACCCCAACCAGGTACAAGTTGAACCAACGGTACCTCTCCAGTCTGTTGAAAACATACTTGTTGGACCCCATCTGGATCAATTTCCGCATGGGGGTCAACTTCCAATCAGTTTCCTGGCCTGGGCTTTTGCTGGCTTACCTTAGGCACAATGCTTATCTTGGGGTCTACATTCTATTGGCCAACCTTGCTCCTCTGGTCATTGGTGGATGGCGTGAAGGGGCCGATATCAAGACTGAGGTGACTCGATACCTCAAAACATCAGCCCACAAAGCAAACTCCATAGCAAATTTCTTATACAAGCCATCGCTTCTATCGATGTTACTTTTATCGTTGACTGCACCCATGCTAACCCGCATCCCGGCCATCCACAAGCTTTACGTGTCCAATATGAAAAATGTGACCAAGAACTACATTAAAGCCATTGCTTTTTTGGCTGCATTTGCAACCATTTCCACCCAGAACTTACCTCTTGTCTCCAACACGCAGCAAAAGGATGTCGCTGAATCTAGAAAACTCCTGGTGAGCTTCTACAATGGTATTAACATGTACTTCTTGCGCATCATAGTCCTCTCCAAGTGGCGTATCTTAAAGGAAAATCACCCATGGTTTACCATCTTGAAAGTGGGAACATGGCAACGCATTGAAGCGGCCTCCATGTGCTATTTGGTGTGGAAACTCATGAATCTTCAAGACTACATCAGCATCAATAGCGACGGGCCACTTAAACAGCGCTGCCAGCAGTTGCAAGGCGATCGACTCATTAGAGTCATGAAACGCATAGTGCACTAAGTCCATAATTCACTTCACCCAAGTCTAATCAAAGTATACATATCTAGTATGTGTATAGATATCTAGTAGTGTACGCCTTTTTAAATAGATGTGTCTCTAGTATGTGTTTATTGCCCTATCTAGTTGTCTAGCTGGTGAATCCTCCTGCACCAGGCACGTTTTCTTTTCCTTTCAACTTGGTCAACAAGCCCTTGAACCGGGACTTGTCCCGGTCGCCGCCAGATACTTCACCCGCTTCAGTCACCAACTCGTTCACGCGGTCCCACAAGGTGCCTCTCTTCAAGAAATCGTCTCTCTTGGCCAAAAAGGCTTCCTCCTCCTTCAACACCAGCTTGCTCTGCTGCTCCCTCTTGTTGTTGTGGTTGTCGTAGAAATCGTCAATGCTTTGTTGGGCTGCAGCTCTGATCTCCTCCTTCTTCTTGGCATTGGCACTCTCTCTCTTTTCAATCTCCAAGTCTCTGCGTTGCTTCCACTCCTTCAATGGCTCGGAGTCACCCTGCTGATCACCAGCTTGAGCTGAAGACGAGAAGCCTTCGAATTCATCGTCTTCCGATTCAACTATCTCCGGCTGCTCCTCAGGCTCGGTGCCCACTTCTGGGTACTGCTCCTTGAAGTCCAGGATCTCGTCCTTCTCATCCTCACTGGACAATTCATTGTCCTGTTCTGTTTTGAATTCGTCTCCGACTAGCTCTTTTTCTCTGGAGAAAAAGTCTCCGTCGATTTCTTGGCCACTAGCCTCAATGTCTAACTCGGGGAATTTGTCTGCCATTGTATGGAGATGTGTTGGCTACGTCGGTTGTGCTTGTTACGCGCACTTGGTTGGGGTCGTGCGCCTACCACCTTGCTACCTGGCATGGGGTTACACCCTGGCACCACCAAGTCCTTGGACCTAAAAATTAGGAATTGTAGGTTATGGAATTTTTAGAGATTAAGAGACTGTGTCTAATAAAAATAAAATTCTGGAGTGTGAAAAATCTGGTTTCATTGTTTATTTCAGTGCATGCGCCTCTGCTATAGACGGTGATCCATGTAAATGGTGCCCAAGAGACTATGGAGTTCATGAGATTATGAAGATGATGAAAAAGAAGAAAATTATCAAAATACAAATTTGACTTTCTGATAATTTGACTTTCTGATGCTTAATCGTCTTCGTATCCTGCATCCTCTATTCAATGTAGTATATTCTGATGGAAGAATCGATGCTTCCCACAGCCAACTGTAATCTGGAACCCACCTTCTTTTTGCTGAACGCTAGCTTGGACACACGCAGAGCTGGAATGATGCCCGGAGCAAAATCCTCTAGCTTTTCCAACTTCTCTTCCTTGACCTGGAATTTGTATATGGAGATGTTCCCGCTTTCGTGTCCCACGGCAATAACCACCGAGTCTCCAATGAGCCCGTCCTGGAAACATGCAACTGAGGTGATGGGCTCAGGGGTCTTAAAGGAGTCTGCCAAAACAGGGGCTCCAGATTTCATGCTCCATGCCTTTAAGGTTTTGTCACGAGACCCGGTGACGAAGAAAGAACTGGTTCCTTCTATGAGTGGAGCCCATGAGCAGTCCCAGATGATTCTGCTATGTGCCTTGGGGTTTAACTCCACAAGCTGGAACTCACCAGTCTCCCCATTGGTCACTTTCCAGAGGGAGAATTGTCTATCACGTGAAACAGCCAAAAGGTATTGACCATCGCTCGAAAACTCCATGCTGGTGATGGTAAGGTTATGTCCCTTGAGCACCTCTTCCACCAATTGGAAATCCTTCTGTGCATTGAATAGCCTTATAACTGCATGTTTGGACGAGTTGGACCGACATGCGGATGCAATGAGTGCCTGATCGGGCGATGTAGCACAACACGTGATTTCGTATCCGTGTCCGTACAACTTCTCTACTTCGGGGAAAAGTGTGTGCCTCTGTAAGAAATCTTCCAAAGGAGGCGACTCAAGATCCTGGAGCAAATCGAGGCTTTCCTTCTGTTTAGTCTCGCCTTCGTTTTCATAATCCTCCTCTCTTTGTTGTGCTTCGCCTGCCTCCATTTGTTCATTGGCTGCTTTATTGGATAACCCAAGAACTGGTAATGAAGCAGCCTCCGGGAGGGCCTGTGACTTTGGCTCGATGTCACAGAACTTGCTTAGAAGGTTGTTGATGGACTGCGTCATCTCAAACACCCGCAAAATCTTTTCGTCTCCACCAGAAACAAATTTGGTGGAGCTTATATTGTCAGCACAGATCATATCGTAACCATGGATCTGGGGTCTTGCAAATTCGTGCCACGTTCTTTGTTGTGGATCTGCATCGGGCCTATGGCCGACCCAGGGGCCAATGAGCCGGGTTGTCTGGTCCAAAGAAGTGCTGAGCACACAAGTGCCGTCTTTGGACCACACCAAATCCGTGACTTCCTGCACTGCTCCCGTGACTCCCATAACAGACTCCCAGGTATTAGCCTGTGACGACTTGTAGACACGAACAGCTCCTGTCCTTCCACTAGTGAGAATGTACTGGCTTTCGTTGTTCTCAAACCATAAACAAGACCAGAACCCTCCTGAAGACCCAGTGGCTGTGGATGCACCTTTGATGGACATTTCACCCAAACGACTTGCTGTGACCCAAATCCCGGACTCTTCATCCATCTCCCACACTATCAAGGCTGTGTCTGCACTCAGGGACAATAACTGAAGCTTATTGGAAGACGAGGCGGGGATCCACTTGAGATCCGTGACCCAATCGTCATGGCCCATAATCAAGGCCTCAAAGCTGAATGCAGCACGCCCTTCCCCAAAGGGGAACTTGTATTGTTTATTCGACAAAAGCACGAGCTTGAAATCGTCCTCATCCGAGTCGTCGATAGCCTCATTCAAACGTAATCTCCACAAGCGAATGTACCGGTCTTGGGAGCCCGATGCCAAAATGTACTCCAGCCCCTTTTTCTCCTCCACAAAGGCTAAGCTTTTGATCCAATCCTCATGGCCCGCAAGCACTGCACACTGCTCGAACCCCCCGCTCGTGCCAAATGTGTACACATATAAATTCGAGGTCGTGCCTCCAACAACAAGAATATACCGGTTTCCGATTTTCTGTGTGCTTAGACATGCCGGATAAAAATTGATCTTGACAGTAAATGTATCCACGCAAACCAAGTCATCTGAAACACGCCATAGCGCAATCTTCCCCGAAGAGTCCCCCACCATAAAAAGATCGCTATCCACTGCACATAACGTGGTAATAGCATGAGTGTTTTCGTAATTGCTAAGGTACAAAGAAAAGGCCAGGGAGGCGGAATCGTGACACTTCCAAACACAGATTTTGCCATCTTCCGCAGCGGAGACCAAGAGCCCGGAGTCGGGGAGAAACCTCACGCAGGTGACTTCCTTAGAGTGAGCATTTAGCGTCTGGTAAACGCCCTTTTTCGATGCAGACAAAGGGTCCCAGAGCGCCACGGTCGTGCCCGCACCGTACGCAACCACTTTGAAATAGTCTAAAACATGGCCCTGTTTATTGGCGCCTATAAGCACACCTTGTGGGTCAATAAGCATGTATAGATGAGGGTCGCAGAGAAGGTGAAAACCTGCGATGTGGGTGCAAACCAGGTGCACGGGTGCGCGGCCCTCGTATCGTTAATAATAGTGAGTGCACTCTCAGTCTTTTACCATTATAGAAACATCTTCCCCAATGGTATCAGCGTATGTTTCCACACCACCCCAAATTGGGCTAACAACAGTATTACTAACATTAGTGTTTTGCTCGTGCACAATGCCACGCCACTGACTATCCTACAGTTCCATGATGAACTCTCCAATAAGCTCCCGTCTTTAAAGGGTAAATGGAACTTCACCTTCAAGGTATTCCGCAATAATGTGTACTCGATTCCGCCGGAATTGGCTGAATCGGCCACCACGGCCCCTCAAAACTCTTATCTATACACTTGGGTGCCATCATATCTCAACGACTCGTGTGTGACTCTAGTGAATAAGAATAGTGCAGCCGTTGTCAGCCACCACATTGAAGAGGAGGTCAGTACGAACAAAGAGCTTTCTATTCCAAACCATCATCTCCATGAGGGTGCCACCAGCGGCTTGAACGACTCTTTTGACTACATGATAGGTCAAAGAATGCAGAGTTTATGGACTCAGAGACAGGTCATCAAGGGAGACGGAGGCCAGAGCTACGAGTTGGAGAACGGGAATCTTGTGATTCGTACGGCCAACATATCGCTTCACGGAAACTTTAGAGGTTTTTTGATCCAGATTGAGGTCAACGAACTGAAGGTCACGTGCGCCGACTCAAAAAGCGTGTTCGATGAATTGTCCCGGAAGTACGACATTCCTCGTGGGAACATGTGTTTACAGCTGATAGATGAAAACCACCCGGACCATTTTGGTGACTTGGCTCTACAGTACGCAGAGATTCTCAACTTCTAGACAGAAAAGACAACTGGGGACTCCACCCCCATTCTGTGCTGCACTTTGCCCCTGCAATCCTGATATCTTGACTTTTGAAATCCTATACATTTCGGACTCCTGAAATGATCCTAAATTTCTTCGGATATTTTACTGCCAATTGTTATGGTGTTTCTAGAAGAGTCTTGGAGGACTCCAGATTCGACGCGAGCCTGTGTGCAGGACAGGTGCATTACAATTTTCTCGATGCTCATCTTCACCACATCGATATATCTAACATGGTGAAACACAACAAGGGCAAAAAACCCAACGCCAAGACAAAGAAGCTCAATGATGAGCAGGAGCTCAAGGAAATCGAGAAGCGTGTGGAGGAACTCGATACGCTGGACCTTTCACAGTTCAAGAAGTTCGCTGATGTGCCTATCACTCAAGCCACGCTTCGAGGTTTAAACGAGGCCAACTTCATCACTATGACCGACATCCAAAAAAAGACCATCGTGGCTTCTCTTAAGGGTGAAGATGTCATGGGTACTGCCAAAACGGGGTCGGGAAAAACCCTTGCTTTCTTGGTGCCAGTGATTGAGTCCTTGATCAGAAACAAGATCACCGACTACGATGGGTTGGCTGCGTTGATTATTTCGCCCACGCGAGAATTATCGGTGCAAATCTTCGAAGTGCTTACGAAGATTGGAAAATACAACTCCTTTTCCGCAGGTCTAGTGACTGGAGGAAAGGATGTGCAATACGAGAAAGAACGTGTTGCTCGCATGAACATTTTGGTCGGTACGCCGGGCAGAATCTCCCAGCATTTGAATGAAACCGTTGGAATGGACACGAATAATTTACAGGCTCTTGTGTTGGATGAAGCTGATCGTTGTTTGGATATGGGCTTCAAAAAGCAAATCGACAGTATTTTGGGCCACTTGCCCACCACCAGACAAACACTATTGTTCTCTGCTACGCAAAGCGATAATGTCAAGGATTTGGCCCGTCTTTCCTTGACGAACCCCAGAAAAATCGGAGTTTCTTCCGACAACCAAGTGTCATCCACCCCCGATTCTCTCGAGCAATTCTACGTCCGCATTCCATTGGACGAAAAGCTCGACATGCTATGGTCATTTATCAAGTCACATTTGAAAAGCAAGATTCTCGTGTTCTTTTCCTCCTCCAAGCAAGTCCAATACGCATACGAAACGTTCAGAACGTTGCAGCCCGGAATCTCGTTGCTCAAGTTGTATGGTCGCCACAAACAAGTCACTAGACTAGAGACCACGGCCAAGTTTACTCATGCACAGTCTGCCTGTTTGTTTGCCACGGATATCGTGGCTAGAGGTTTGGATTTCCCTGCTATTGAGTGGGTGGTTCAGGTGGACTGTCCAGAAGACCCAGCCACATACGTGCATAGAGTTGGGCGTTGTGCCCGTTTTGGCCGCTCAGGTAAGTCATTGCTTATGCTTTTACCCTCTGAGGAAGAGGTTATGTTGAAGAACTTGAAAGCCCATTCTATTGAGCCCAAGTTCATGAACATCAAGCAAAAGAACAAAAAGTCCATCCGGCCGCAGTTGCAGTCGCTATGCTTCCAGGACCCAAAGATGAAGAACTTGGGCCAGCGTGCGTTCATTTCATACTACAGATCGGTGTATGTTCAAAAGGACAAGAGTGTGTTCAACGTGGAGGCGCTCCCCACGCAAAAGTACGCCGAATCGCTTGGATTACCAGGAGCTCCGCAGATCAAAATGAAGGGAGGCGAATCTCACAAGGAGAAGAAGAACCAGTCCAAGAAATTGCTTGATTTGGAGCAAACTGACGCTGATGGAGAAAGCTCCGACAAGAAGGCCGTCAAGACCAAATACGACCGCATGTTCGAGAGAAAGAACCAGACTGTTCTCTCGGAGCAGTACTTGAACATGACCGGCACCAAGCTCCGCAAAGACGAAGATGACGAGGATGACGAAGATGATTTCATGAGCATCAAGAGAAAGGACCACGACTTCAAGGAAGACGAGCTCCCCGAGTTGGTGGTCAATTCTTCCAAGAGAGCCGCCAAAAAGGCGCTCAGCAAGAAGCTTTCATCGGCCAAGAATGGGTTGCCCACGAAACTCAGATTTGACGAGGATGGCCAGGCTCACCCAATGTACGAGTTGGAGGACGAAGAGGACTTCAAGAAGCATGGAGATGCCAAGGAACAGAAGGCCGAGTATGTTCTTCGGGAAACGCAGCTCATGAACGATGCCGACTTGGACGATAAGGAAGTGGCCAGAATGAAGAGACAGGAGAAGAAGCGCAAGAGAAAGGAAGCCGAAAAGCGGGCGCAGGAAGAGTCGGAGTCGGAGTCGGAGTCTGACCAAGGGTACGGAGTCACCTTGGCCACGGGAGACTTGGACCAGGATCTCGAGTCCCTGGGCTCCGAAGACGAGCGCGAGACCAAGAAGCCTAGATGGTTCGACCAGAAGAGAGCCGATGCACACGAAGATAAAGGTGGAGTTGTTGAGCTTAATGCTCCAGAGAGTCTTGAGGACTTGGAAGCCTTGACTGCCAGGTTGATTAACAACTGATCAACACTGGACAAAGGATTGGTCGAGCAAAGCATAGAAATTAGTGCGTGATAGTGTGTGAAGAGAGATAATGTGTGATTAGAGAAGGTGAAAAAAGTGAATAAAGCACAAAAATAGACGTGATTAAGGGACTAGAATAGTAGTAGCATAAATAGTAACTACTGGTCACGAGAAGTAATCCTATAAACTACACAGTGTGCAGTATGGCTCAGACTACACGGTATTTTCCTCGATGATACAAAGTTTTAAATAAACAAAGCGTAAAGAACAAAAATATACCAATTATCCAGTTTTTCAACATGTTTTGGATTTATGACTGCTGTAATATGTTCATTAATTGTGTACCGGTTATCTCGCGTTTTTGAAGAAATGAGCATATGTATAAGAAATTAGAGTCACCAAACTTCACCTTAAAAAAAAAAAAAAATATTATGAGTTTACAATTTGAGTGTACATTTCGAATTATTCTGATTCCATAAGCCTTAGACTTTGAACCGTTATATTTAATTCTCTATTAGGTATGAACCAAAAGAGAATCCTAAGTAAATCGCCATAGCTTGTATACAGGACACACACTACTACACGATATTACTCTGATACTGCCGTACGACATTACAACATCATACTAGTAGAGACTAAATGTTACTAGAAATAGTAATCTATACGGAATATAAGAAATTGGCTATTTTTAATAAAAATGCTTAACCCAGTAAAAAGCTTGGGGCCACTGTAGGCTAGGAAGTTAAGGCCCCAAAGGTATCTTGAAGATGCTGGTATAAGGTTCCAACCGTGTTTCAGTACTACGAATAAATGACTTGGCTCTTGAATCATGGTGTGGAATTATTGTGTATGGTGAATGGTGAATGGTGTATGGTGAATGGCACTGGTGGAGACTGGAAACAGAAGATCAGTGGCACCACTTAAAGTGATCATCTACTGCCACGGTGCGGAAAGAAGTACAGAGTGAAAGTAAGCCCAGAAGTGGCAGCATTTCCAAAAGTGGTAGCAAGTCGGAAGTGGCTCGGAGGCAACTTGATCGTTCTATGTAATGTTTATGTGCTTCATGCAATGTATGGCGTGGCCACGATCTTGCCGGTCACCTCACCGAGTCTGTAGATGTCTCCGCCGATTTTCTGGCCCTCGGCGTCAAGCATTGCTGCATCTTCGTCGGTTTGCTTGTTGACGTCAATCACATATAGTTCCTGGAGGAAAGACGGGGTCGTGCCCTTGGCACATTCAAGAACAGAGCCGTCCAGCAACGTCAAGGTGATCCGGCCCGACTTGTGGAAGTTGATGTTTCCCACTTGGCCCTGGAACGCTTCGGTATTTTCACTAGCAAATACAGACTCCGACACCTCCTGGCTCTCTTCCGAGTGAAGCTTGGGCATTTGGAAAAGCAAGTAATCCAGAGAAGGTTCTGGTTCAGCCTCCGTGGACAAATGTTCCAACTGTGCAGCCACCAAGTCCACTATACTCTTTTGGTCCTCAATGATTTTGCTTTGCTCCTCAGAAACCAATTTCTCATCCACAGCAGCAGGTGCAGTGGAAACAGGCTCTTCTGGAGTCACCAGGTCCGACTGCTCAGTCTTGATGGAATCCACGGTCTGGGCCCTGGAGTTGGGCTTGGACCACTCCTGCAACGCAAGATCCGGCTCCACCAACGTTTCAAGGTTCTTGACGGGTTGAACAGGGAAAAGCAAGGTCTCCTCCTCCTCAAACGCATACTCTTTGTTCATATTGATGCGAGTAGACGAGTCTTCGTCACTAGAGTCTGCATCCACAGAGCCTGCTTCCGAGTACTGCTTGGGCTTGAGCTTCATTCCTGCCAAGGCAGAGCCCCGCAGCTCCCCAGAGTTGTAGATTCTATCATTGGTCAAGCCGGTCTTGGACGTGGTGGTTCCGTTACCCATTCCCACCGACCCCATGGCTAGCGGTCCTGCCGAAACCACATGTGTGCCGGCATACGAGGCACCTCTGCCACGGGCACCGCCTCTTCCTCCTCTAGCACCTCCCCTACCTCTTAAAGAGTTTTGAAGCCGGGGTTTTTCTTCAGCCTTGATGTCGGGGGCATTTTTGTCTCGATCTTCCTTGCTTTTTCGGGCGACGGTCTTGGGCTTGAACTTAAGTCCTGGCTTGGTGGCCGGTTTGCCTGACTTTAACGATTCTAGTCTATTTGACATGACCGAGTAGTAGAGGTGGAATAGAAGGGTGCGTAGTGAATGCGATGCATGGAGGCCGCGCAGGCTCATAACCTAAAATATGCCATGGCCATAGTTATAGAATACTTTGAATTTCCAAATTTTTTTCAACAGAATTCTCAAGACAAAACGAACCGTCTTATTAATTTTATATTATAAAACGGTCTACTGAATTTTTTGAACTTATATGGGGCTTGGGATAGGCCTCTGGAGGGCTTGTCTGCAGTCCGGTTTCCGCACGGCCGGCACAGAAAAAGCGATGAGATAAAACTAGCCTGCCAGTATTAAGCAAGCACAATGGACGATTTATCGGAGAACGAGATCGATGCGTTCGACTCCAGAAACGAACGGATTTTGCTAGACCAGGCCGGCGGGTACCTCGGCCAAAAAGGCCAGGGTGCTGACTTCCTGGATGACGAAGAGGTGATGACTCTTCAACACGAGCACAGACCTTTAAGCGAAGATGAGGAAGAAGAAGACGAGGAGGAAGGCGAAGAGGGTGAAGGTGAAGGTGAAGGTGAAAATGAAGGCGAAGACGAGGATGAAGAAGGATGGGGATCCAAGAGAAATTACTACGGTGGAGACGACATCAGTGAAGATGAAGATGGTATGGCCGAGGAAGCCCTCAGGCAGCAGAAAAAGCATATCCAGGAGCTCCAGATGGATGATTACGTGGATGAAGATATGATGGAAGACTGGAAAAGACAAGCCCAGGCGCATGATTCCAAGGAGGAAGCTATCAGTATGGATGCACAGGAAGAGCACAAGAGTTTGGACGACTTGGACGACGATGAAAAGCTAAAACACTTGCAAGGCTCGTTCCCCGAATTTGTTCCCCTTGTCACGGAATTCAACTCCTTACATCCGCAGTTGGAGACGTTCCGGGCCCAGGCCACGTCCAGTGAGCTTGTGCAGGCCAAGTTCGTGGCCTTATCAGCATACTTGAGTTCCATCACTTCGTACTTGGCCATTTTTGCCGACAAGTTGAAGAGCCGCGAGCAGTTCTCCATGAAGGAGAACCCGGTCATGGAGTCCATCCTCAGCACCAGAGAAGTCTGGAGACAAGTCAAGGAGTTGAACTCAGACGCACCTAAAGCTGGAGCACACCATGTGGAAGCCAGAGGCGAAGAACTTGAAGGAGAAGAAGAAGACGTTGACAATATGGAAGATCTTGCTTCTCTGGGAGAACTACAAACAGATTCCGAGGAAGAGTCCAGTGGTTCTGAGTCTGAGAGTGACGACCAGGACGAAGACCTCGATATCGACGTTTCCTCCAAGAGAACCATCAAAACGCCCAAAGCAGTTGTTTCTGGCGACTACACCGAGACTAAAACCCCCGATTTCGTGGAAAAGGAGGACAAGGAGCGCAGAAAGAAGTCGCTTCGTTTCTACACGTCCAAGATCGACCAGGCAGCGCAGAAAAACGCCAAGAAAGAAAAGTTCGACGGAGACTCCGACTTGCCATACAGAGAAAGACATTTTGAGCGCCAACAGCGGCTCGCGGAAGAAGCCCGCAAAAGAGGCTTGGGTTTGGACAAGGCTCAATTGGGCGACTCGTTGGATGCTCAAGATATGGACGAGTCCGACCACGAACTTGCACAGCAGATCAACGACGACGCAGCAGATTACTACGAAAACATCAAAAACGCCAAAACGTCCAAGAAAGACGCCCGGCGGTCTGCACACAAGTTGGCCAAGGATGCAGCCAGAGACGGACGGTTGGCCGAGTTGCTGGAGGTGGCTGGCGAGGATGGCAAGCGTGCATTGAACTTCCAGATTCTCAAGAACAAGGGTCTCACGCCGCACAAGAGAAACGAGAACAGAAACGCCAGAGTCAAGAAGAGAAAGAAGTACGACAAGGCGCAGAAGAAGCTCAAGTCCGTCAGACAAGTCTACGACGACAGCAACAGAGGTCCGTACGAGGGAGAGAAGACGGGTATCAAGAAGAACCTCTCTCGCTCGGTCAGGCTTGTTTAGGGGCATCTTTTTATATCTTGGGAATAGAATACGTTCATGTAATAGAGTCTTACATCTTTACACTTTTCTACTTTTCTACTTCACCTCGAACTCATTTCTATAGTCATCTCTATACTCACTTGGTATCTCTATCTTCATCACTAGAATACATAGCTAACGGCTGAATGCAATGTCGTCTATACGCAAAATCGACTTGACGGTTTCAGCTGCCAACGACACGGCACTGGTGTTGACCAAAGTAGGTTGCAACACGTTTTCCGTGAATGTGTTGGAGGTTCCAGATCTTCTGACCGAGATTCCGGCATTCTTCTCGCCCATCTCGTGTCTATTCCTCAAGTCGGTGACAACGCTGATGGGATTTAAGCCGGCGTTTTCGGCCAACGTGGTGGGGATCACCTCCAATGCCTGTGCAAACTCCTTGTAGACAAAATGCTCGATTCCACTCAACTGCATGGCCTCCTTGTCCAACACCTTGGCAGCCTCGATCTCGGGGGCTCCTCCTCCGGCAATCAAAGCCTTTTCCTTCACCAAACACCTGATCACACAGAGTGCATCATGGATGGATCTCTCGGCCTCGTCCAACACCAACAGGTTGGCACCTCTCACCACCACGGAAACAGTGGGTTTGGTGGTCTTGGAGTTGACTCCAGTGATCTTGACGATCTTGGAGCCTGCAGACTCGATCTCCTCAATCAAGTCAGCAGAACCCAATCTGTCTTCAGTAAAGTTCTCCACATCTGCAATAGGCTTGCAACCCAATGCCTTCGTCAAGAACTCGACCTCGTCCCTCTCGACATCCTTAATGACCAATATGTTCAACTTGGCCAAGAAGTGCAATGCCAACTCGTTGACGGCATCACGCAAAATCGACTTCTGGATCAACAACACATTACACTTGGACTTCTTGATCTTCTTGCAAATGTTCAACAAGTACGCACGCTCCTCCTTAAGAATCTTATCCATCTGTCTGTAGTCACTGACCACCACGTTGTTCTCCATGTCGGGTTTGGGAGGAGATAGTTGGAACTGAATGAAACCTATCTTTGCTTTCTCCATACGGGAAGGTCCACCGGCGGATTTTAACACGTTTTGCGTGAGCACCACTCCGTCCACCAACTCGGTGTCGTCAATGGTTCCACCCACCTTCTTGATGAGTCTGATATCGTTCAAGTCCACATTGGTTTGCGACTCGTTCATCACCTTCAACACGGAATCCACCGACAAAGGCGACAACAACAGCGAGTACTGAGAAACAATCTTGGAGGAAAGCGATGTGGATGCCGCTTTTATCAACACGTCTCTGTCGTCCAAAGACACTTTGTGGGACATGTCCAAGAAAACCTCGCAAACTCTGGCGGCAGCTCTTTGGAAAGACTCTCCCACAAGCGTTGGATGGATCCCCTTGTTGAGCAACTTCTCTGCTGCACCCAAAAGAGAGCCCGTTAAAATCGCCACTGATGTAGTACCATCTCCAGCCTCCACATCCTGGGCCGCACTGACGTCCACCAACATCCTGGCGGCGGGATGTAAGATAGCCATGTGCTTGAGGATGGTAGCACCATCGTTGGAGATGATGATCTCGCCCTTCTTTGTCTTGATCATCTTGTCCATTCCCTTGGGGCCTAGGGACGTTCTGATGGCGTCGCTGACTGCTCTGGCCGCGAGCACGTTGGCCTTTCTGACCTCTTGTGGCTTCTCCTTATCCTTGAAGGTAGCGTTTGAAGGCGCTGTTTGCAGTTTAGCCATGGCCATTATGTGTAGAGTGGTGAATAGATTTGGAGTAGGTTTTCGGGTTTTTTTCCGAGGGCGCGCGTGACCAGACTCACGTGATGGTGCCAAATATTACCGAAACCCTACTAGTTCAGTGGATTTGATGACAAAAGAGTTTGGAGAAATGATTCTTGAAGAATTAAAAATGGGTTGAATTAGTTTGGCCATTAGGGTTCGATACCTTTACATGTGGTGTACGGGTGTGGCGGCCCCATCGCACATGTCTTGAATAATAGGATACTGATCATTTAGGATACTGATTATTTATACATGACCAAAGACAATACCCATTACTTTGGAGACTTGAAGATCACCAGCTCCGAGGTCAACCAGTGCTCGTACTCAAACTGGAGCAAGCATTTCCCCCACCACACTCCAGACGCGGTAGTTCTAAAAGATGTGCCTGATACCTTCATCACGTACCTTAACAGTGAGAGTATAAGGATCCCAAAGGCCAAATTGCCCGAAACAGTGGCCCCCAACAGCGACAACGAGTATAGCGACTGGGAGGACGAGGGCGAGGAAAACGACCCATGTGAAGGATTCCAGGATTTTGACCAAAAAGTCCAAAGTGCCCTTTCCAACTACAAGGCCGTCACAGTTAAGCTCAACTGGTCGGCCCCCAAGGACGCCAAGTGGATTCTCATCAACAATTCGCTCCGGTGCACGACCAATGGAGACATTTATCTTCTCCTCAACGCATCCGATCATATAGCTCATGATTTGGACGGGCACATCTACGACGAATGTGAAGACAAGAGCGAGGCCATGGCCATTGCCCCGGAACTCGTGATCAAAAAGTGGATCAGCGACTTCAATCCTGCACTTGAGTTCCGGATGTTCGTCAAGAATAACGAGGTGATTGCAGTTTCGCAGCGAGACCTCAACCACTATGAGTTTCTCCAAGGCATCCAGGAAAAGCTACATTCAACCATCACCAAGTTCCACCAACGCGTGCTCCAACGTTCGTCGTTCCCATTAAAGTCGTACATTGCAGACATCTACATTCCCAGCCCGCACGAGGCCGTGACCATCATCGACATCAACCCATTCACCCGCAAATGGGATAGTCTTCTCTTCACGTGGAACGAGATTTTGCAGCGCGACGCGACGCTCGACTTTGAACTAAGGCTCATTACTGAGACCAACATGGGTGCATTGGTCCGCAAGGATTACTCGGAGAACCAGGTGCCGATCGAGGTTGTGGATGCACTGATGAATAGCGAGGCCATGATTGAGCTCGCCAAAAATTGGAACCAGCACTAACAAAAATGCGACGGATCCCAATCTAAACTCTTCCCCACTACAAACACTTTCTACACTTCCCCCACTTTCCACTTCCCCCACTACATACACTTTCCACTCCCACACTACATAAATACCATACATTTAATTTGAAAACCTCTTTTTATCACTTAATAATTAATTACTTTTCTGTTTAATTTCTCCTTAAATTCCTTTAATACCTTTTTAAGTACCTCTTGAAATTGCTCCCCAAATATCGCTTACTAGGCTATTCCCCCGCGATACCTTCCTGGACCGCGAAACTTCATAACCCCACTATTTCCGTCACTCCTCCTCCTCTTCTCCTACACCTCCTACACCTCCTACACCAGCCATGTACCACGTTTCTGGCGACCAGTCAAATGTATGTGTGCAATTCCCCTATAAAACATGATCCAATGAAACATCATCACTAACCGCAGATCCTCTTGCCCTCTTATAGAGGAAGGCTCTTGGAAGGAATCACCTACAACAAGGCCAACAATTCGCTTCTTTGGGTCGACATCATCAAGGCCGAGCTCCACCGCATTTTCTTGAACACCCCGCACGAAAACCACCAGGTGGTGACGTTTCGCGATCCTGGCGAGTCCATCGGGGCCCTTGGCCTCACGCAGGACCCAGATCTCATCTTGGTGTGCTGCAAAAAAGGCGTTGCCATGGCCAGCTTCAAAAAAGGCACCGTTGAGTATTTCATCGATTACCCTTTGAATGGTGAACGTGCTGCCCGGCTCCGGTCCAACGATGGAATCATTGACCCATGGGGGAACTTGTGGATCGGTCTCATGAATGATTTCCCCATTGCAACGTCCGAAGGTGTTTCTGCCGAAGGTTGTTTATACCGGATTGATTGCAAGGACCACTCGGTGAAATTGATGGTGGACAATGCTAAGATTAGTAATGGGCTTGCATTCAGTGAAGACGGGAACAAGTTCTATTGGACGGACTCGCTCACTTTAAATGTGTGGGAATTCGACTACGACAACACCATCAAGACACTCTCCAATAAAAAGAGCTTGATCGACATGCGTGACGTTTTTCCTGATAACAACAGCCCCGAGCCAGATGGGCTTACATTCACCAGCGACGGGCAGTTCTTCCATGCAGTCTTCGGCACCAGCTCCGTCGTCCATTACGACACTTCTGCAACCGTCCATGGAAAGTATACTTTGCCAGCACACAAGGTGACGTGCACTGCAGTGGGCGGAGCAAATGATGATATTTTGTTCGTCACTACTGCTCACGAACAACACACGGATTTCGATCACGTCATAGATGCCCACGACAAGGAGGGCGATTTGGGAGGGTATATCTTCCAGTTCAAGTTGGAAAGGCCTGTCAAGCCGCAACACAAATTTGTTTCTGGATTTAAATAAGCCAATGGTTCATCACGATGACTCAACGGGAACTGGAAAATTCGTTTTGCAAGTGTAACACACGCTGCACGAACTCTTCGACTAATTCATTCTCCTCAGCACCACCGATACGTAGCTCGCAGAGCCTCATGTTGGCGATTTCCTTTCTGTTCTCGTAAATGGACTCTTTGGTGATGGAAGAGTCGAGGAGAAGCTTTAAGAGCACCGACAAATGTGCCCTTAAAGACTTGTACGAAAGCAAGGAGTTGATCACGTGGTCCTCGGCGATTTTCTGTAGTAGAATAGAAGTTTCATCATTTGTTGACGATTCCAAGTCTGCATTGGGCAGTTCTTGAGGAGTATCTTTAGATGGTTCTGCAGTCTCTTTAGGTGGTTCAGAGTCTGGTTTGGACTCATGGGTATGGAGAGGACTCTTGAAGCACGCTAGTGTGCAGTACGCCACGTAGCATTTCGGGCACTTATAGCGGGCTTCGTTATTTTTGCAAATCTGGCACTGTCCCAAGGCCATGATTCAAAGTGGATGCGAGAGCGATGCCTTTCGCATACATATGCCTAAAGAAGGCAGGTGCGCACGTGACAGACCAAGCCATTATAAGATAAATTATTGTCAACCACACCAACACACATTACAATGAAGCATTGAGCCGTTCGGCAATTTGAAGTGGCAGTTTTCAAATGCACCAAACATGAACGAGCACGTTTTTTAATCAGTGTTTATTAAGCAGTGTTTTGGTCAGTGTTTAGGTGGCAGACTGCAGCTCATAGTTTCTCATGCCAGTGCACTGAATTATCTACACAGTAATGCACCAGTATTCAATAACAGTGAATAGTAATTGATTAAGACTAATTCAACAATGCACTCAGCAGTATGTTATTCAAACATAAATCAGTAGTTCAAAATTGGCAATTCAAAATCGGGAATTCAAAACCGGTGACTCAAAATCGGTGATTGTATTTTGGGGTGCTTTTTGGGGTGCTTTTTGGGGTGCTATTTTGGGTTCTATTTGGGGCTCTATTTTGGTGCAAGTAAAGTGAGATGCAAGTACCATGTTGTCATCATAAGCTTTGCCGGGAGTGCATGGGGCGCGGAGAAGGAAGAGCGCGAGACGGTGCCAGAAAATTGAGCTCCGCTTTTTGCTCCTGCACACACGTGCATCAAAGTCTCCTCCCACCTGGCCATTTCGCTGGGTTGGTTGGCAAAATGCAGCACTGCGGACTTGAAAAGTCTGGGCCCTCCACTTGTCTGCCACCAAGAAAGAGACCTACCATTTTTCCATTTCCACTCTTTTCTACTCTCTACTTTTCATTTTTTTACTCTCTAATTTACTGTAGTTTCCTTCCATTTTTCTTCAATTTTACCAATTTCCATTTTCTCATTTTTCAGTTCTAATTTCCATTTCCATTTTTTTTCCAGATTTCCGATTTCCGATTTTCCAGATTTTCCAGGTTCTGGCTTGGACGTGCGGAACATGAACACGCGGCCCTTATTTAGCTCCGCGGTGCGCAGGCAGAATAGATTGGACAAAATAGACACTAGATAGAATGTATAACGGACAGATTGGACAAATAGATTGGGATCCGAAAAGGAGGTCAGTATGGAAAATTGACGAATGGCAGGAGACGGGAGACGGGAGACGGGAGACGAAAAACGCGGGAATGGGGGGATTACCTGAGGAATGAAAGGTCAAGCGTAGGAGGTGAGGGTGGGAGAAAATACGAAAAAGCTCGCGAAGTTCACTGGCGCAATTACTAAATTCCACATTGGATTCGGGAGCATAATACACGATTCACGAGCCCGCCAAACGTAGATTTAAACTCCCACTCTTCTATTTTTACAACGCCACACTGCCCACTTTTATTTTAACTATAACCACCATTTGCCACTTCCAGTGTATTGTTACTGGGTTTTTAAACTCTATTTTTTTTAGTGTTTTTGGTTTGCCAGTATTGGGGAGTGCCATTTTCGTATATATTGAAGCCAGTTCAAATTATGTCCGCCAGAAATTTGTTCCGTTGCCTGGCGCGGACCTGGGGTCATGCGATTGTCAGGCCGATCCAGCTGCGCAGAGGGCTATTTTTATGTGACATGTTGGCCGGCATCACGAGAAGCGTCAAGTGGGCAATGCACATCTCTGCCGATGGTCACCTTCTGCGCGAATGTTGAGGGAATCCTCGACTTGAACGTCTATCTACAGGAACGCGCGCGCTCTATACAGGCTATGGCAGTGTGAGGAGTCTGGCAGGCGCCAGATGCTTGGATGTTCATTAACTCGTAATCTGGGGTGGGTCTGAAGAAAAAAAAACACAGAACCCGCTAATGGGGGGCCCGCTAGTGCGACGGCCCCGGATAAATGGGCATTTCCGTGCCCATATGCATGACCATGTGGTCGTTTCTTGGCGGTGGGGGTTGGTCCCAGCCATTTCCTTGGATGCCCAGAAACAGCATCGCGCCATGCAGCGGAGTGATCTGCGACCAAGGGACAAACTGGGTCGATGCAAAGTGTTTGGTGGGCAGCGTGTACATCTGGAAGTATGCTTGTGTAGCCAAGCCTCTTCCGGGCAACGACACCGGTGTCACCGGGCCGCCCATGTTCGGCGTAGAGTTGTAGGATGCGTTGCTCGTATATGTCATCGGACTAGTGCTTACAGCGGCCATGAGTGGTGGGCTGTTCATTGTTGCACTGTACACCATTGGTTGTTCATCATATGGGGGGCTCTCGGGCGCGATGGCGAGCGCCACGTTGTAGCGCAAGTTTGTCACATGGCCTTGGTTCAAATCGCCAAGATTTTCCCAAAGCAGCGGGTCGTGTTTCACATTTAAAACGTAGTCCATTGATGCAAGTACATTTTGCTCGAGCTGGTTCAACATCCCAAGAGACATCTCGAACTTGGAATATTTGCTGAGTACGCCCTGCCACGTCTTTAGCGTGTAGCTTTGGTCATTCAAGTATTTGTTGGATAGAATGAGTGATGCAATAATGATAAAGTAGGGAAGACTGTCCGACTTTTCGAACGAAAGGGAGTTGATGCTATTGTGTTGGTACTTGTAAACAAATATGATGCCCACAGAAAGATTGGCGGGGTTTAAATCTAGCGTCTGGATGACAGTGGCCAAGTCATGGGCCTTCTCTCCGTCGACCTGCCTGACATTCAAGTAGCGGAAACAGCACTCTAGGAAAGTATCCGTAATGGACGACATGTAAAAGGAAGGATGCAAAAAGGGGGGTGTGTTGTTGAAATGAAGGGTGAAAATGGTGGAGTGAGAAAAGAGGAAATCAACAGTATTTAAATAAAGATAAACTTGGGATGCGATGAGAACATACACATCACCAAGGCTACAGGAAGTGGTACTAACAGGTACTTTTGCCTGGTTCGCAGCCATTACAAGCAATGGTTTTAATTCCAAGGCGGAATTTTCCTTTTCTGCGCCTGAAATTTACCACTTCAAACAGATATGTGGCCTTATGTGCACGCCACATGCACCCTCACCCGGCCGTATGCACACTTGAAACGGGAAAGTAATGTGGTGACAAGAAACCGACCCGAGAACGTGAGAATTCTCGCTGCACAGAGAAAATAGGAGGTAAAAAAAACAAAAAAAACTCCTTTCATCAAATTTAAGGATACAGGTAACTATGACCTGTTGACGGTTAATCCTCCACTTTGCCTCAGAATAACACGTCCTGTCCAAAGCTTACAATTATACTTTAAAGTTGGGATTTTCCAAGTGGGAACCACTTTTGGGATCAACGCCATCCGAATCCCTCCGCGAAGGCAGCGACTGACCCACCTCGAGGTGCGCGCCAGTGACCATTATGAGCAAAGGCGGCCGACATTGCACCCAAGCTGCAAATTGGAGAAAAGCAAGAGCTGCACAGTGCGCGCTGGTGAAACTGGAGGGTGTTACGTAGATCACTTCTAGCGCAGTACAGGTATGTGTACGAGCAGAATTGCAACTAAGCTTTGCCGGTGCGAACAAGAAAAAGCGGCGCCCATGCTATTTTCAGCTTTAGACTCACGGCGTGAGCAATGTAACACTTGACAATGGCCCGCTTGTGCGCACTTGTTTCAGAATACAAATAACGCTTTGTATTGTTTCTGGAAATTATTGTACGAATCTGGTGCCATTCGTCAAGCCCCAGTTCCAGATGCGGTTAGCAACCCATTACCTCCTCCGCCGCCACCCCCAGAAAAAATGGGTGTGCACGTGCACGTGACCGCGCCATGCTTCCGCGGAGTTAGATGAAACTTGCACCTCGCCCTTCTGCAGCCCTCTGCAACACGCAAAATGGGGAATGTTGAAACATCAACTTCCGTGGGGGGTGACATGGTGCTACTTCAGCTCGGGGCTTAAAAGCATGTAGGTTAGCACCAAACACGGTGAATTTCTCAGCTGCAAGTGGCGACTCCACCAATTTCCCCTTTTGCATGTTTCTGATTGGCTTTTATCTGGAAATCTCATTCCCAAATCATGCACGTCCGCTTAATTTGAACGGGCCTCCCCCTCCTATGGCTCACCGCAAGAGGTAATCATCCAGAAAGCCATTCTATAATGCTCAAAAAAGCCCCTGAAGCGACAGATGGATTTTGCCTTGGCGGCGATGCAACTTTAAATCGCCCATATCAGTTATTCGGAAGCTTCGAACGGATCCGACCCGCAGATCCGGCTTGCCGTGGGTGCATTCTTGTTGTTTGGCAGCCTCATGACGTATTGTAGGCTAACCAACAAACTCACATGAATGTTTGCCGCCCGCCAATGTTTAACAACACTCCTATCAATATCAATATAGGGGGGGGCAATGTCATGACTTGTCCCGCGCGTCTAGCACCCATGGCTCGCGCCTGTACTTGTGGTCATGAGGACGCACGGATAGTGCTATCCGCTCTATGGCCCTGCACACAGAACATGTAACGGCAGGAGAGGCCATCCTTGGCTTGCACAAGCTTTGTGCGGGACAATCCATGAAACCAAATAATGGCATCAACCATATAGCATGACCTACTTGCCGGTGAATCTACAAACATTGCACCACGCACCCAGCCAATACGAGTCTTGGGGTGGAAAAGCGATGTGCTCCAAGCATACCAAAACCAACGCCATTTTCGTGGGTTTTTTCGAATTTTTTTTTCATATTTCATTTTTTGGTGGTGACATCATAATCCAGTATGAGCCACCATCGCTCTCCTCCATAGAAAAAATCTTCGTGTACAGTCCAGCCGCAAGTTCGCTTATCCTGTTATGGTGCATCACGTGCCGGCAGTAGAGAACGCGCGCAAATTTTTGCGAGTGGTGCGGATGCCACGGCGCGCAGCCCACTAAACATTGTGCTTTACGGGAACGGAAGATTATGGCAGGGCTGAATTTTGCATCTGATGGAGGTAACATTTGCGAATTTTGTTTCAACTCAACATGGCATGGTATGGTATGAAAAACATAATTCGTCCAGCATGGTCGAGATGGGGGTCTTTTTCCGGCCGCAGTTGTCTCTTTTATTTCGCTCGCTTTGGCTCATAGCTCCAAGTCGACAATAGCGCTGCCTCGCTATATCCGAGGCCGCTTCATCCATTTATCTCTATCAATGCGCTTCGTTTATTTGCAATACCAAGTCCCGCGCACCTGCAGCGAGTCAACAGATGCAAAGAAGAAAAACCATGGGCTCAACGGGTTTAACAGGGGTTTTTTTATATCGGACCATCCGCAATATTTTTATCATATTTATTGCAACCATCCCAAGCCATGGAGTTTTCACTGGGTCTGAAGATGGCATGTCCAAAAGCTACATCTGACGGTACAGAATTGACGCTTCTGCGTGCAGGTCGCACAGTTACGAGTATATCTTTCTTGCAAAGATGAAAGCAAAAATTAAGGTTTTACAATGTTATGGAGTGTGTCCCCGCGAAAAGAACCAGCCAATCCAGCCCAATGCCTTGAAAAATTGTGGTGCCCTTAGCATGCGTCGCTCATGTGATGTCCGCTGAAAATAGGAGCAAGATAAGAAACGCTGAGCAAAGCTCCAAGCATTGCGCCGCCTCGACCGTTTCTTCTCCGCCTGCAGACTGAAAGATTCTTTGCAGTGCAACTTGGGTCCATTTCATCCACCAGCCTCCAGACTCCAGACGATAAAAAACCAGCCTCCAGACTGTGGGCCACCTTTCCTCCTACACACAGCTTCCATCTTCGTGAGCTGAAAATCTCAACCATCCACACAGCCGTAAGATGCAGAATAACAACGGACAGTGGCCACCTGCTCAACCGCAACAGCAAAGTCCGAATGACCTTTCCCACCATCACCTTCTGCAACATTCGCTGCCGTTTCAGCCCCAGGCCCAAGTACATCATCGGCCACTGCTCCAACCACCATTGCAGCAGCCGTCGCAATCCCATATTCTGCATCACCCGGGCCCGTTTATACCTCACCCCACACAATCTCAGCAACACATGAACCCACATCCCCACCAGATGCAGGCTCCCTTGAAAGTGGTGGGGCGGAACGGGTCTCCTATTGTTCATGTTCATGGCCATGGCCAGTTTGTGCAGCTGAATGGACAGCTCCGACCTCCGGTTCCGCAGGGTTTGAAAATGGAAATTGATAGTGTGGGGGATCATCCGCTACCGGCCATGCCGGAAGTGCTAGTGTCTGACGGAAGCAAGAATTCGGCAGACAAGCAGCGCATCCGGGTCAATAGAGCCTGTGAACGCTGCAGGATCCATAAAGTCAAATGTACGGGCTTGCATCCGTGTGTCAACTGCTCCAAGCATGGTATTGAGTGTGTGATACGATCCGTCAAGCCTCTGTCGGACCCTACCGGTGTTAGAAAGCGGCGTGTGGACGAAGACGAATCCAGTGCGTCGCCACAGCCCAAAATGTCCGAAAACAGTCCCATGGATTATGGTACAGGAACCGGTGACGAGACCCCTGGGAAATCCAAACAAGGCTCCACCCTCGAACTATCCCCAACTAAGGATTCGAGCTACACAACCTACTTGGAGAATCGGGTCAAGTATCTCGAACACCTCTTTGCCAAGAAATCTGCGGGGCCCGGTGCCCTGGAGATCACCGAAGATCAACGCTTGACGGATATCATGGAGATCCTAAGACCTACACTGTCAAAATGGAAGGTTGCTCGCCGTGTGCATAGTGCATTGGCTATCCAGCTCTGTCACACTCTATACGATAGTCTTCCGGTGGAAGCACGTGAAGGCGTGACTGTGCCCCGGACAAACCATTATGGCTGGAACATGTCGGGGTGCAACTACCTCAAGCTTGAAACACTTCCTCCTGTTCCTAAAATGGAGGAGCTTTGCCCGCAACGTCAGATGGACTTTCTAGATTTCTTCTTCCGCGAGCTTAACCCGATCTATGCCATTCTCCATGAATCGGTATTTCGAGAGCAATTCGAGGCGTTTCAAAAGCTTCAAAGCGATGAACCTGCATCCAACAACACGGCCTTATTCCGGGCCATGATCTTCTTGGTGTTTGCCATGAGTATTCGGTTCAGCGAGTTTATGAAACCAAATGGGCCTTCCATGGAAATGCTACGTCTTGAGGAGGCTCTTTTCAAGTACAGCTACCAAACTGTGCAGCTCTTCACGCAGGAATGGGAGTCTTTTGAGTTGATCCAGTGCTGGCTCTTGACCACATTATACTTAAGAATTACCCACAGACAAACATCATGTTTCTTTGCATTGGGAAATGCCATCAATATGTGCAGGGGTATGGGTTTGGGCAGATACGAGTCTCTTATTCCGGACATCAAGCCGTATACCAAGTTAAAGGCGGAAAAGATCTTTTTCTCGGTATTTATATTCGACCGAGTCATTGGGCTACAAGGAGGGAGGTTCCAGTCCTTAAGCGATCTGGAAATCACCCGTGCTTTCCCTCTGCTTGATGATATAAGCAGTGCTTGCAATGATGGCTGGAGCACGCTTCCGGCCCTTGCAATGGTGCATATAGCACGATTATCCAGTTTCATGGAAATCGCTGTTTCGAACGAGCACGACCGCAGCAAGGCCGAGCTCATTGAACGGGAGTTTCTGGCCTTTGATGCCTTTTTGGAGCGTGCAGGATTCAATGACTTGGATAATACCAAATTGCACTTGGAGAACTTGCCGTTGGTGTCGCCCATGGTCAAGGCGCTGGTGCGGTTACATTACTGTGAATTGGTCCTGTCAGTGCATGGAAAAGGGTTGTTCAGCTACTTTGGGCAAAACGTATCGATTGAAGGTATGAACCTCGGACGGGTATTCGAGGCCAATAAGCAAACCATTGCTACGTTCAAAAAGCTAGAGGAGTTGAATTACTTGAATGCACCATGGTACCTTACCTTGACGTCACTTCTCACGGTTGGAATCACCTGCCTAGTGTTTATGCACGTGCGGTCCAATCTCGAAGAGTCCAAAGCGCTTTTGAACGAGTCCGTTGCATTTTTGAAAAAACTACAAAATACGTCGGTTCGAGATGAGCATGGGAAGCTTGTCTTCAGGCAAAGGTTCAAAATGGTGGAAGAGTGCATCTGGTTGATCAAGATGATCAATCACTTGATGATTTTAAGTTTCGAGCAGTCCATCAAGAGCTTGACGGATCTTGGAACAGACCACGGCTCACCTGCGGTCAACAAGAGACTCTTCCTGCAGTTTGGCTGGGACGGCAATAAGCCAGGTGGACTAGATCACTTGATGAACCAGGGCAGCCACAGCGATGGCGAAAATATACGGCAAGACCATTGGCCACCATATACGAGTTTTGTGATGGATAGCAGTCCCGAAAGTTGTGTATCGCAGCCTAAATCCAATACTGTGGCAGCAGAGGAGTTTCTTGAAAACTTTGCATGGTTCGAGCAATGGATGGACTCCCGCCTGGATATGTAGGCAGGACCTGGGCCCAGGAATGACTGATCTACGGTATAGTACTGATCTACGGTATAGTACTGATCTATTATTTAAGGCTTTTGATCAACAAGACTGATTGGGGATTTGGAGCATGATGGCCTGCATGCAGCCAACGTCGATGGGAGATTTGTCGGTGGGAGATGTGTCGGTAGGTGCATACCCGGAAAAACCTGTTTTCTTATCTGCAGGACTGCATGAAGATGGCCCGGCCAAGTGGCGCCAGAATACGCTCGGAGAGTTTTCTTTCCCCAAAGTGTGCATATACCAACGGTGGTATCGTGAGTGTAATTTAGCGTAAAAGTATAATTTAGCGTGAAAGTTACCGTAAATCAAGTCGGTCAAGTCAGTAGAGTTGGCAAGCTTTCAGAAGAGTTGGCAAGTTGTAGTAGTTGGAGACTTGGCCACGTGATGTACTAGGCATCAACTTACCATGCACGTAATGGACAAGAGGCAGTAAACAATAATCGTGGTGCAAACACCTGATATGATTGGGCGATAATGGCTGCTCGCTTCGGTGTGCAGCGGAGTGTCCTAAGTTGAAACAATTGATTAGTCACCTTCAGTCCAGACCCAGGGACTGCATGCAGGCCGCCCAGTGGTGAGTGCATGGAAATACGCCATCTTGCAGCAACGGTACTGCCAAGATGGGACTGTTCGTGTATATTGTGTCTACTACTTGCAGGTCGAATAGATAATGGCCATGTATCCACGGCACCCGAACGCGGGACTGGGCTTGGAGAGATTAAGAAATAAAGAGCTTTTGAGGGAGTGGGAATTATAGGGGTGGAATTGGGAACAATCCCGGGGGGAGACGTTGCCCAAACAGGAAATTGAAAGCGGACTCCACGGGCCCAGATATTAGAGATGAAATCGCCTGATTCGGAAACATGGTGGAACCCAAGAACTTTTTTTTGCCTAAAGGAATATTTTTTTGCCTTGAATCATCACCGAAATAATCAGTGCGGCCCGCAATGTGTCAAAAAGTCAGGCTGCTGTGCGCATCGAATCAGAGGCCAAGAGAGGTGTGGCGAGCAAAATGCTCCGGATTCAGGCGGGGAGCCTGGGGAGGCGTGCATATAAGCGGGCTATCGCATTCATGAGGTTGCCGCCGGAAAATCTTTTTATGCACGGGGGGAGGCTGGTGTAGGCGTGCCCTATGTGCAGGTCCGCTTGGGTCCGTTTTCCCACGTTCCAGTAGTGCTAGCCGGACGAAACTCGGGTCAATACTACCTAAGTATGTCCAGATGTTCTAGGTTAAATTTCAAGTCTTCTGCTTTTACGGGTGGCGAAATAACCCTGGCTTTTGTGCCTCGACTCACCGCTGCGTGCTCCGATATATAACCTATTATTCGCGCACTTCTCCAGACTCACAGTGATGTAGCGAATTCGTAGATACACCACCTTCTTTTTCACGCCTTTTTTCACACCAGACTCCACACGCCTTTTGTTTGTTATACCCCTTTGTACTCGCCACCATCCGGTCCGTTTACGTCTTCTTTCATCTGCCTGCTAAGCTTGATCGCTGCTGCTTCCTCCCTGGCCCCTATTGTATCTTCCGTTCCTTGCTCCCTCGTTGGTCTAGACCATGTCTGCCCCCGACAAAAAGTCTAAGGACGACAGACCTTACAAATGCACCATGTGTGACAAGGCGTTCCACCGCCTAGAGCATCAGACTCGGCACATCCGCACCCACACTGGTGAAAAGCCCCATCCTTGTACGTTTCCGGGCTGCACCAAACGCTTTTCTCGCTCCGACGAGTTGACCAGACACTCCAGGATCCATAACAACCCCATGGCCCGCAAAAGGGGCAACCGTGCTGAAGACCAGGCCTTGGACTCTGCCTATCCGCTCATGCCCGACTCCGCCGTGCCTGTTCCTATGGCGGTGTCTGTTGCCTTTGATGCAAACGGCGCTCCTCATTATTACCAGAACCTGAGTTACCCTGTTTACGTGGTACAACACCCCAACCAGCCACTCATGCCGCCCTCCCAGGCGCTTGCCATGCCTTTACACGCTACTCAGCTGCCCCATCTATATCCGCAGGGCCAACAGCCCATCCAGCCCATCCAGCCCGCCAGAAGCATCCCCAACGTACAATCCGGACCCAACATTCCGCACATGCACGGGCCCTCGGTCTACCCCGGCCCGAAGCCTCCTGCGTCCTCGTTGCAGTATCAGAGACAGGCCAACCCTGCCGTGTTTTCTATGCCATCTTCGCCCACAGGCATGCAACACTCCATGAACCAGGGCCGGTTCCAGCCCCACGAACAAGCTCCATTCCACTTCAGCTTCACGCAGCCCTCGGTTCCCGTGGCAGTGCAGTCTTCCGACGCAATCTTCTCCAAGGGCACTCTACCGGTTCCGGTCGCATCTGGGGCAGCCAATGACGTGCTTCAAAAGTCCAAGAGCCAGTCGTCCATCACGTCTGCGTCAAGCCAGACATTCACCAACACAGGCGCCAACTCTGCGGAAGACTCATCTAGTCATTCTCTCAGCACGTCGCCCGACCCCAACAGTCAGCGTAAAGTGCCTCCATCTTTTAGCAACCTCAACGATTACTTCCAAAAACGAAGGCAGGCGTCATCGGGTTCGTTGCTGAAACTCAAATCCAGTAAGTCCGTTAGCAGTTTGACGTCGCTCAACTCGTTCTCCCAGGTCCAACGCATGACTCCTCTCAAATCGTCTCCGCCCGGATCCCAGGCCAGCATGCCCAAGCAGCCCTCGCTGACGCAATTGAACTTGGAGTTTGCGCAGCCCAGTAAGAAGTCCAGGCCCAACTCGCCATCCCAATCGGCCGTGAACTTATACATGACGCCCAACTTGGTACAAGAGAGACCCGTGCCGCACCGGTCCCCATCTTCAGGGTATCTTACACAAGCACAGGTCCGCAGCAATGCATCTTTCATAATATCGCCATCGGAGACTCCGCTTCAGACGCCATCGCACTCGCCGCCTTTGCATCCGCAGGTGACCAGCGACAAGGAGCTCAACTCGATCTCGTTGATCAGCAAGTTGGAGAAGCAGAAGTCGCAATGGGAGCAGCATGACACGAGCATTGCCGTCAATGGCACCACGCTACCACCAATCCGGTCCGTGTTTAATTTTGAGAATTGAAATGGGCTACCGCAATACAGGTTCGTTATAGAGTAATACATTCAGAATGGTATAACCAGTTGTCCTACAAGTGATACATATAGACAGAGACAGAGACAGACAGAGACGGAGACTGGTTATAAATAGATATAATCATGAATTCGATACGAAAAAAAATGACTCATAGTCATGGTCATCGAAATACATGCAGGCATCAAGTGAGTGAGACTGAGACATGGCTCACCAGTCAAACAAAGGTGTACAGACAAAAAACAGTCAAAAATATAGACAAGATTCAGACAAAGATACAGACAAAGATCAGAGGATAGACAGTATAAATAAGAAAGGTATTGATGAGAAATGTAAGGGCGACTTTGACATGACCACCATACAGTATACAAGAACTAAACAATGTAATTATAAGCTCACCTGAGTCCAAAGACTCATAAAAAGACAAGCCAAAGGCCAAAAAAAAAAAAAGGCTAATGAGTCAGTCACGCCATGGATACATAACTACAGCCAATAACCACTACAATAGGACATTTCAAGGTTCGTGATGACACCTGGTTGTGTGCAGTCGAGCAGTCTCATATCCTTTCTTTTCCTCATTTCCACTTTTCGCACCATCACCCAATTTCTCTCACTGCGCTCTGCTTATACGTCCCAACAATAATCAAACAAAGAACGTGTGTCACTCACTCATACCCCACCAAAAAGCCAAAAAAAAACTGTCACAAAGAGAAGGTTTAATGGAGTTAAAAAGGTTGAATCATTAAATTTATGGATTTATGGATTTAAGGATTTATGGATTTATGGATGGAAATTAAGATTTTAAGAAATTATAGAGTTCAAGATATTATGGAAATTATGGACGGAAATTGTCCAATTATGGAAATGAGAAATGAGAAATGAAGAAATATAGAGATAAATAATTATGGAAGTGAAAAAAAAATTATAATATTAATAAATAAATAGTAATAAATCAATAGAATAAATTAAATTAAAGAATTTAAATGGTAGCATTTGGTTGTAGAAAAAGAAAGGTGACAGATAATAAGGAGGTGGAGTGTGGGGGTGTGAATTATTCCAGTGCAATTTCCAGTGCAATTTACAATTCAAGCGATTTACAGTGCAATTATTTACATGGCGTAACATGCAGAATGTTTTAGGTGAGTTTCAGATTTGTTTTTAAAATATGCAAGTCTTTGGTGAAATAAGCGTTAGCAGATTTGGGCCCAGACCCAAAAGCAGAAAAGTACCGCACAGCATGATTTAACCACCTGGGCCTGGCAGAAGATCTTGTTGTTAGGCTCAAGTCTATTTTTGCAGATCATGGGTGACGCGAGCAATAAGTCTACGCAGAACAAAGGGTGAGAGCTTGTAGGGGGCGTTATGTGCAGGCGCCCGGGGCGCAGGAACCATTGAAAAACTTTTCTCAGTGCTCAGCTTATTCTTTTCCCCAAAGCTTTCAATTCACTTCCTTATAAACCTTTCTTGGAGAGTGTAGGTACAATACATTGAAATATTCATTCCATACTATTGCCCTTCCTCCCTTGGGTTTTGTCCGACTCGACACTTTGCGAGCTCTTTCCTCTTGTTTAGGAAGAAGCCGCCGCTGTTTGAGGCCCCAACCCTTTGTCCCACCAGGAAGCGTTTCTGTTCCTTGTGGACGCCCCATCCTCGGTAGTTCAACGCGAGCTTTTGAATAAGTCATCGTGTGTGTCTACCTTTTGGTTTTTGCCTGCTCCTCTGGCTTTAGCCTCTCCTATCTCGGTCTCTCGGATCTAGCATTTTTCCCGCCTACCTCCGTGTTCTGATTATGTACCTGGCCTACTATAGCCTCGGAACTTCCGGTCATCGTGTCGCTTCCCTGTATGGGTTTGTGCCGAACTCGGCCTATGGCTCCCACATGTTTGGGCCCGCCACCATGATGCCGCCTCCTCCGCCGGCTTACTACCAGCCCCACTTATATGCGCCACCAATGGCTCCGGCCCCGCAACAAGCGCCTGTGACTGGTGGAATCAGCGCTGTGTTGGAGTATGAGCCGGCCACCATGTCGTCCTTTATGTGCTGGTGTATATTCGGCATGCTCGGCCAAAACAGGAGCCCCTCAAAGGAATTTGAGAGCTCGGTGATGGCCATCTTGAATGCCACCCGCTTGCCCAAATCCACCATTCTCGTGGCTTTGGAATATACAAACCAACGATTCATGAATGCCCTGCGCAAGACCTTGTCTGACCAAGACATGTACATGATCTTGGTTATTGCGCTCGTGTTGGCCAACAAGTTCAACGACGACAATACCTTCACCAACAAATCATGGTCCAGTGCAAGTGGCATCAAGGTGCCCCTGATTAACACAGAAGAGTCGCTCTGGTTGGCTGCAGTCAATTGGAGATTGAATGTTGTCAAGCTTCTCCCCGAGATCAGCACTTTGGAGGAGTGCTGGAAGACATGGCTCCAGAAGTACACGTACGCGCCGCTTCAAGCCCCCTTGCCCAGTGCTTATTCTCCCACGGCTGCTCCTCACCAAAGGTTTTACAACTCAATCCCCTCCTCGCCAGCCTATACTGCAGACTCGTCTGTGTATGGGTACTCGTCCCCAAGCACCGCATCGCCCATCAGATACAATGACTGGGCCCATATGCCGGTGATGGGCAACTACCACTACAATGTGCAGACCAATCCATATGCACAGCCTCCACATCCATCAATATGGTCGCAGGAGCCCGCCAAACCTGCTCCGCTCCCCGGCCTGGGCTACTATGGATACGCCAACCCCTACTACAACAACAACTGCTTGACCACGTGTTAAAACAACCCTCCAGTGCATCAATTATGCTTTGATTAGATTCAAGCTCATGCAAGATATCACACGTGAGCAGCCCAAGCTTTAATTCCAAAACAAAAAAAAAAAGTGGCTTCGTGCCTTGTTGTTTTCTGCGTGTAGTCACTGGCTAATACTTTCGGCATTGTATCTTTTATGAGACGGTTTAATATACTATATTAAAACAGTCTACTTGTAGTGCCAAGTGCGCTAACACCACGTGAATATGTCTAAAATGGGTCTACTTGGACTTATAAAAAAACATAACATTGTGTCTCTAACAATCATAACTTTTGAATATCTATTCTTCGTCCTTGGCCTCAAACTCGCCGTCTTCTTCCTCGTCGTCCTCTGGCAACCCGGTCTCCTCGGCAGCCTTCTTGTAGTCCACCACTCTGCCTCTGGTTCTTCTGCCCTCAGTGATGATGTTGGACTCATCGATTTCCAATAGGTTGTCGTCCTCGTCTTCATCATCGTCCTCATTCTCAGGCTCCTCGGCGTTTTCCTTGTCGTCGTCGTCAGACTCAGGGTCCTCCTTTGGAAGGTCATCGTATTGGCGTCTTCTGGCCTTTCTCTTCCCCTTTTCGGCCTCGGGGGCAGCCTCTTCTTTGGAACGCTTCTTATCGTTTCCTTCTTCACCCTCAGCAGCCCCAGTGGCCGGAGCAGTTTCACTTGGAGCAGTTTCACTTGGAGCAGCCTCACTTGGAGCAGCCTCAGCAGCTTCAGTAGCCTCCGAAGCAGCATTGGACTCACTGGTCTCAGGCTTTGTCTCAATGGAATTGGACTCAGGAACGGTCGACTCGACCTTTGGCGTGACACTCAGTTCGGTTCCGGCAGACATGGTTGGCAATTGCTGGAGTATGTTGTGGAGAGAAAAGTGCCGTGCAACTCGCACGCGCGTGGGCCTCAGTTGCTGCTGCGCTGAGACTGTATGGAGTACTGGCCCGCTGCCTCATCTGCCACCATACAAAATGACAAAATGACAAAATGACAAAATGACAAAATGCCACCTCTGTTGTCTGGCCATTTTGCCTGTCTCTGTCTCTTTTGTCTGTCTTATATCTGTCTGTTATCCTTACTTCTGCACTTACTTCTGCGCTTACTTCTACAAGACTAAATGTAGAGCGAATTTCTTTTGTCTTCTTTTTGGCCAAATACCTAGATTTCTCATACTTGTGCTTCGAACTAACTCCCCGGGTTCCAATCCTAAATGCTCTTTTCTGAACTGAAGTCCTCACTAGACTTTTGTATTTAACTTCAAAGAGCTACTTCTCTAAAATTTTCGCTCTAAATTCCATTCCAATCCTCCAGTACTCAACCATAATCTCCATTATAAACCGTCCTCAATTCATTATCTCCATTTAGACTGCACTAACCTCAATCACTTGTCAGACTCATATTCCGTACTATGTAGAGTCCAAGATCTTTAGCTGCTGGGAAACTTTATCACATGGACAAAAATGCCTTTTAAAAAATTATTTCGTGTTTATTGTTCTACGTGTGCTCAATGACACCACCGGCCGTACTGCACATACCGTATTATAAATCTACCCCCATACTACACTCTTAACCACCCTCCCTTTATCTTCCTATAACACACTGTAACACTGTGACACATATAAACACTAATATTCACTTCTAATACTCTCCACCAAAATATGTAGTAGATCATAATTTGGATGTCTTGGCTCTTAATACTAATAAGGTTCATCAATGGAAAGTCTTCATTTTACGTTTTGTTAGTGAAATTACCAACGGCTGGACTTTACCTGGGAATATTTTCACTTTACAGTTTTTTGAGCATATTCACTCTTTCATAATGCGTTGGTGTACGGGTCTGGCATGGGCCTGGACACCTTAAGCCTGTGTTCATGGAAACCACTAAAGTTTGTAAGCCAAAAAAGTTTCCAAAAATATTAAATTTCCAAAAATAGTTTTTTTACTACATACTCTTATATCTACTTAAATGTATATGCCTGCTTAATGTACCAGAAACTACCACTATACCTCAGAACCAGATCAATCCATCACCAAACATGAACAAAAGATGGACAAAAGATGGACAAATGATGAAAAAGATGAACAAAATAACAAAATGATTTAACAATGAAATAATCGATATATTCAAACACATTGAAACTTTGAAACCAGGAAACAGTGATCACATTACATTACAATACAATACAGTACTATATACAAGCCGCAATTATGAGGCTCGCACGATGCGGTATCTAAAGCGAGATGTGAGACTCAGCTTCAATCCACGGTAATGGCTTCAATCAACAAAAAGACCCGGCTCGCGGACTTGGTCCACCACCGGCTCAGGGTCTCCATTCTAGATGGCAGATCATTCACCGGGCAGCTCTTGGCCTTCGATAAGCATTTGAATCTTGTTTTGGCCGACACCGAGGAGTCCAGAATCACCAAGAAGGCGTACCAGGAGCTTCTCAAGAGCAAAGCGTCGGGCCACGCCAAGGTGCAGGATGAAAAACGGTTTCTTGGGCTCGTCATTCTTAGAGGGGAGCAGGTGGTCAATGTCACGGTGGTCAGCGGGCCTACTGCAGATGTCAAGAAGAGACTAACTCAGATGACGCGAGGCAAGGGTACCGCCAAGCCACTTAAGATCTCCGCAGCTAGTCTGGCGGGGGTGGCCAAGCCAGCACTCAAAGGGCCAAGGAGGTGATCATTGATAGAAGTAGAAAAAGACGGAAGAGGTGGGGGGAAGTGTATTAGAATAGACAGAAGGTGGGGAAGAAAAACATGCAAATATTAGCTTTAATCCAAATATAGTTTGAAAGAAAGTAGTTTTACGGCTCGTTGTGTAGGATTATGTTCTTATGATATGTTCCATGTTCTTAGTAAAGCTATGGTTCTAAGGGTTGTGTTCGGGGTTGTGTTCGGGGTTGTGTTCGGGGTTGTGTTCTGAGGTTTGTGATCTGAGATTGGGTTCTCGAGCTGAGTAAAGATTTTTTCTGAGAATTCAGGAGTATTATATAATTACAGTTAGCAGCACGACGAGTTGTTCTTCCGTTTCTTGTCCTGAGGAGCCGGGGTCAACGAGATCGTGGGCCCACCTCTGGGCTTGGCCGAAGCATTCTCATTCGTGTCTAACTGGTGCTTGCTGATCATCTCGTAAATGTTCTTCAACAACTGGTGGAAAGACAAGTCCACATTGTCCGATGACAATGCAGAGGCCTCGGTGAACAACAAGTTGTTTTCCGTGGCAAAGCTCTTGGCCTCGTCCGTGGGGACTGCTCTCAAGTGGTCCAAGTCCGACTTGTTACCAACCAACTCAATAACTATGTTTGCATCGGCATGGTCTTTCAACTCCTTCAACCACCGCGACACCGACTCGTATGATTCCGTCTTGGAGATGTCGTACACAATCAACGCTCCCACCGCACCTCGGTAGTAAGCTGACGTGATGGCACGGTACCGCTCCTGACCCGCCGTATCCCAGATCTGCGCCTTGACTCTTTTGCCGTCGATTTCCAATGTTCTGGTGGCAAACTCCACGCCGATCGTGGACCGGGACTCCAAGTTGAATTCATCTCTGGTGAACCGGGATAGCAAGTTGGACTTGCCCACGCCCGAATCGCCAATCAACACGATCTTGTAGAGGTACTCGTAGTCGTACGAGTAGTCGTCGGTATTATCACTCATTTGCTGCTGTGGGTGGATCCTTGGGGTGCTGCTGTAGTGCTTGAAGGGGAGGGTGTGTGTGGTCAAAAAGAAAAGTAGAGAACCACTGTGATTGGATGCTTAGAAAGTCCTGTATCGGGGTGCACTGGACGCTTGAGTGTTTTGGATTTGATGGGACAAGCCAACTGGTAAAGACGCGGTAGGAAACGTGGCGTTTGTTGAGGGCGTGGAGAGAGAAATCCTCTTTGGAGGGAAAATTGTAGAGGTGAGCGAGCCTGGCGGTGCACCCGTGCCTTCTGGGTAAGCTCCACGCGAACGGCTTTCGTCTGCTGCTGCGTACTGCACACATCTCTCTTTCATCTCGTACCCATAAGTACAGGTACACTGAAACTACTGGACAAAATGTAATATGGTGAAATTCAATAGTGACTTGAAAGTGTACTTTGGGGCTCGTGACTGGCACGTGATCCGTCCCATTTTATCGTTGCTGATCGGTAATCTACTCAGTGTGGCCCTACTTCTGGCTGTGCAATCCATTCCATGAGTGGGATCTTACAAGTACACTTGAACGATTAGTTTCTCTTTGAGTAAATTACTATGTGATTATATGGACATTATCTGTTTCTTATACACTGGTCTGTGTAGTGCTGGGATCAATCACGTTGCACCCGGTTGTTGTCTTCTCTGGCGGCCTTGCGCTCCAACTCGTCCCAGTCTTCGCCCTCACTCTCTTCGTCTCCGCTTCCGCTTCCGCTGCCTTCGGATCCATCCGATGAATATGCATCCTCGCTCTCTTCTTCGCTCGCAACCTCTTCGTCCGATGGGTCCTCATCACTGACCTCGAACTCAGACTCCTCTTCCTCTGACTCTTCCGCGTCACTGTCTCCGTCTCCGGTCAAACAACGCCATCCTCCATCCGAGAAGAACGCATATGGATCCGAGTTGATGGTCTTCATAAGCGTACCCCAGTTCAAGTTCATTTGTCCTTCACTGAATGGGATATCCACATTGGTCAACCAGTTCTTGACGTCCTCCAAAAGTTCCATGGGGATGGTGTTGATGTGAACCGGAGTCTTCAGGAAATCCTTGAAAACAAACACCATATCGAAGTTCTTCAAGCCAAACTGCACACGCTCCAAGTGCGCCAACTCGATTTCTTCCAACGTCACCACCAAGTATGGTGGGTCGATGAGCGAAATCAAACAGTCTCTGGTGGGCATACAGAACACGGCCGATCTAAATGGCACTCCCTGGAATCCCAATTCCCTAAATGGAATGTCCAAGTCGAGGGCTCCATGGGATGCATCGCTAATCAACTCTGCAAACGTCTTGAACTCCTTGTCCAACATGGCTTTTCTTCTTCTTTCTTCCTGCTCCTGTTGCAACTCATCCTCATCTCCGTATCTGTATTTTCTCTTGCGGCCTCCAGTCTCATCAAAGGCCATGTCGCTGGCTTCACGGTAAAACTGAACATCATTTGTCTTTCTCTTACCAATCATGATGGGGCTCTTCAAATGACAGTGGATGAGCACAATCAACTCATCTTTGCAGGGCTGGAAGAACAAGTGCTTGATGTTGGAGAAAAGAATGTCGATTCTTTGGTCTGCTCTGAACGAGGACTGGTATCTCAAACCATTCTCGTGGATCTGCAACACTCCGCCGATCTTCTTTGTGTCTGGAGTTGGTCTGACAAACACCTGCTCGAGCTTCTTCATCCGAGATCCCTTTAATTCTACCAAGTTACCTTGAGAAACAACATCCGCCAATTGTTTTCTCTCGGCTTCTCTCTTGACACTTTCTTTCTTTAAGTCCTGAATAGCCTTATAAACGTCAACCATTCTTTGACGGTCACGCGACTTGATCGTGATCGATCTAACAAACAGGTTGTCGGGTGAGTCTTCGTATGGCAATTCCGTTCTCTTACTATTGGCACCTCCAGCAGCACCAGGAGAATTAAAGTTCAACCGTAAGAATGTGTAGTCACCTTCCTCGTTCTGCGAACCATTCTTGAAAGCGTTGATGTGGAAAGGAACGGGTCTGCCGAAAATAGGCAAAATGATGGTGTGGTTCTTGTAATCAATGTGAATCTTCAAGTCCTTCACACTGCTGGGGATCTGAGACTCTCTCACATAAGATTCATATCTCTTGAACACAGGGCCCAAGTCAGATGCATCGGTGGCATCAGCTCTGGAAAAACGGGCAATACCCTCTTGCTGTCTCTTTTCGTGTAGCTTTCTCTGGGCCTCTTGACGAACCTTTTCGGCGTTGACATCGTCTGCTGCAGCACCTTCATTTCTCAACTTCGACTTCAATGTTTTGGAGCCTGGCTGGACTGCAGGCTTTCTCTCCTTCTCCGAGCTCTTTTCGGATTTGATCTTTATGTCGCTATTTTGCAGCTTGGCTTTCTTCAGCGAATCGTCGTCTTTGAAGTAGAATGTCACCTCTTTTCTTGCCTTCTGGTACTCGCTCAAAAGAATAGCTTCACCCTCGCTGACCTTGAAAGTGTCCGTAAGTAAGAGTGCATAGTTCTTCAATTTGGAGTTTGAAGAGCCCGAGTTGGTCAAGTTGTTGAACCCAATGGTCAAGGACACGATTTGGCCATTGATCAAAGGCCTCTCGTTCTTGGAACTCAACATAAGAGTATTATCACGGAATTCAATACCGGTCAACCAGCCTGCATTCTTAGTGAAATGGCTGACCAAATCGCTATTTTTGGATTTAATGAACTCAATGGCTCCTTCGTACACACCCTTGGCAACAGCACCATCTTTCAACAAGTTCTTGGCAATGTGGCTTTGCAAATCCAACAAGATATCGTAGTTGGTCTCCATTTCGGGTGTGGGATCGATCATGAATGTTCTGGCAATGTTGGAGCAATAGTTCTTATAACGCATTCCCATGGATGCGACGATGGCACCATCTCCAACAAAACGCTTTTCCGTAGACATGGCGCTTGGCTTCAAATCGTATTCGCCACCGCTTTGCACTATAGGAGCGTAGCACCAGTCTGCAAGCTCCGGGTCGAACTCCTTGGACGACTGTAAGAGCTTCTTGCCCAAGGCCGTTCTAGAGAACCACTTGTTGGAGTCGATTTTCTTGTCAAGTTTGTCTGAAACATCAATATTGGTTGTTTTAGTCTCGTTGTCCACGAGCTCCATCATATCGTTGGAGAACAAGTCCATCATGACCACGGAGGCATTAGAAGCCAAGGCACTGCACCGGAATTCCTCGGCATCCTTAAGCTCTACGGCCTTGGACACGAGAACAGCACAGTCAACAAACAGCAAGTTCTCAGCTTTGGACACCTCGGACCATTCGTCAATGAACTTGCCCTTGCATGTATCCTTGGCGATATGGCCAATTTGGTTCTCTTCTGGCGCCGTTTGCTTCAATTCCGCCACCAATTTGGTGAACAACAGCTTGTTGTGTTGCTGGTCCTTTGTTCTGGTCCAGATCTCAAGGTTATTGGCGGAACCAGAGGCCGAAGGCAAATGGTGCAAGTGCTTGGCCTTACCTTCACTGGTGATGATGATACACTTGTCGTGGGAAATGTAGATGGCACTATGGGCAAACTCATAACCAAGAAGCCAGAGCTGTAATACAGTGGTTTTCTGGTACGAAGAGTCGTCGTCCCTAGCCCCCACGAGGAGGAGAAGACACTTGGCGCCATTGTCTGCAGGCAACGACTTCTGCAAGATCGACAATCTCTTGTGGAACAACGCTGCGTCAATTGCTACCTCAGACATGTTAGATTGGGGGGTTTGTGATGTGTGTAGAGGCCGGCCGCTAGAATGACTGGATGTTGTATTCACAGGCACTGGGAGGTCGAAGTTTTTTCGGGTGCGAGTTGGGCTGCGTGGTGAGCAGTGCGTGGAGAGCAGTGCGTGGGTGAGCAAGTGCGACGCGCTTCCTGGCCCCGGACGTGTTTATGCCCAGGGCCTCGCCTCACCTCTGAGTGCTTCTCCCACCAAGGTGACAATACCAGATTTCTTGCCATTTCTTTTTGCCATTTTTTTGCCATTTTTTTTTTTTTGGATTCGTTGAGTTCGGGTTTGGTATATCCGGACATTTCCTTATCCACTCTTATTTATTTATCATTACGCAGATTAGTGTAACTGCTTTCTTGTCTATTTTAGGTATTTCTCACTTAAACCACTGCTCAATTCTCACTGCGCGTGGTTATGTTCCAGCCCACATTGTCACCCAAAGGGTTATGACCCACGCTTGAGTCCCAAAAAAAAAAAATATTCACTATAAAATTTGACAGTGTATTTAATTTTTGTAGTATTTTAGTCGTAGCTTTTGGTGCAGTGTTTGCTGTCACATTGACTGCTTAACAGAAACAAATGCTTCGTCTTATGTGGAGTATCAGTCGGTTTTGGATTGTAGTAAATACTGATAAAAACTAAGCTAGACTAATAAATACTAGAAAATAATAAAAATCTTTATTGTTTGCATGGGATACCGTCCCACGCCTGGCTGGACTCCCAACTTAGATCTTTCAAAGTCCACTGAGGAGTTTTTCGAGGATGCTAAGATGGGAAAGAGCTACCTCGAAGAGAACTTGGACTTCCCATACAACGAAGAGAGATTTGTTGCTAAATTCGTGTCGTGTGGAGACTTGGCGGATGGAAACTCTGATGCGACATACACCTTGAACACTAGCGAAGAGAAGCGGAACCTACTTGCGGAGCAGAAACCTACAGCCCCGCCTTACAAAAAGGCCTTAGAGATGAAGAGGAATGGTGACCTAGTGAAAAATTAAAAGCTTATTGATGATTGTATATTAGAAAGGAACAAATTGAAAATCAAATTCCCAATGGTACTAAGATTAGGCACTCGTAGTCTCTTCAGAATATAGTGTAGAGTAGAAGAGTAGAAGAGTAATTAAAGATTATGAGTATGAGTATGGATTAAATAGGGTATAGAGTATAGACTCAGTATGGAGTGAGTAATACAGAGAATAGAGGATGGAGTATGGAGTAGACGTTTTAAGTAGCATAGACTAGAGTTATGAGTGTAGATAGAAATTGGAGTATAAAAAAGTTGAGTATTTACTCGATCGAATATAGTGTAGAGTAGAGTCGAGAAGAGAATGGAGGAGTAATTATGGAATAGAAATTAGACTAGTATTGAGTAATACAGAGTTGACTATGGAGTATAGTGTAGAGTATGGAGAATGGAGTAAATATGGTATAGAGAATATAGAGTAGAGTATAGCGTATGGAGAATAGAATAGAGTAAAGAGTCAATAGGTATAGACTTTAAGTATAGAGTGAGACTAGAGTGAGACTGGAGTAGAGACTAGAGTAATACGGAAATTAACGTTCATGAGTATGAGTAGAGTAGAGTATAGAGTAATGCAGAGAATACAGAGAATACGGAGAATACAGAGAATACAGAGTATAATATAGAGTATAATATAGAGTATAGAGTATGAGTAGAGTAGAGACTAGAGTACAGCGAACAGAGTAGAGTATAGAGGAGGGACTGGAGAGTACTTGGACATCTATCATTATTTATTGACAATCCCATCTCAAGTGACTCCTTAGAGGACGAACAGTCCTACGCTACCTGGTTGCTGCGACCAGGAGGACGAGTCTAGACGACATTGACGATATCACTCTCAAGCGGTACTACCCTTTTTAATTTTCTTATCATTTATCTCTTTATATAACTTTTCTATATGGTTCAGACTATATCATTATCAGGATTTATATCTTTATTAAGATAGTCAATCTTAGATGTTGGGCGCTCGTGGTAGAACGATTAGTAGTTTACTCATTTACTAGTAGTGAACGTTTTCATATCTACAAATTTAACCAATAAAAACACCGCTACATATTATCTTTTCATCATTAAATCCCTAGCGTGACTTTAATTCGTTATCGACATCCATACCATTTGTTTATGCCTGTTCACTACACTGTACTTATGTACTAATTTCACTTGTTTGTGTTATTATCATTGCACAATTATGATGTTATCCTTTCGTATAATCTTTTATATTTACCAAATGGAATATTGTATTTTACTATTAAATAGTATTATTTAAATCGTTATTATTAGACATCAGATGCTTTCGCTGATGTCGATGCCGCATCGAAACTAACCACTTTACCCTTTCTTAAGTTATTAATTAGATATTTTTTTCATTTACATATAAACAAATCTAATCTACTGAAATGAATAAAAAAAGGAATCCACGAAGGTTTATAAAAAAGTGGTATTACTGGCTCATCTCTCTCTCTCTCGGGAATTTGAGGCATATATTCTAGCAGACGTGTTAAAAGACAACTAAAAGAGGGACATTTAAAAGAGGGAAAATTATAAAAAAGACATGTTAAAAAAACGCAGTTAAAATTCTTAGGTACCGAGACTTCGGGGGTTTCACCGGTTGTTTCATGGTAATTTTTGCTACTGCTAGTGAAGAATAGAACAAAGAAGATATTTCGTCCCATGGCCTGATACTAATTTTGATACCAACATCATCAAAACAAGATCTAGCATATCAGCAATAAAACTAATCAACCAAAGAATCGATGAGGTAATCAGAAGTAAATGTCTAGGTTGATTCATATTGCCAACAATATATAATACCGACTAAAGAATTATAAAGAATTATAAAGAATTAACCATAGAAGAAATTCCACAAATCTTCTGTGCTTGAATCAGCTACGTCGGTACTTCTACCACCGTTGCCTAAATATAAGACATTACGGATCCAGACTCATGAGAAAATGGGATTATTCACTATGAGATCTATCAAGAGTCAGGTCTTCCTGCTTCACGTATATCGAAAAAAGTGTTTGGATCTAAAAAACCACTTTTTCTACTAGTATTCTATTCTTCTGTAAAATATATTAATATCAAACCATATAATATTTTAGTCGTAGGTCAATATATGAGGTATAGCTATACTATATTAAATAAACCCTTTTCTGGTAAAGAATTAATAAAAAATTATTAGGTATTGATAGAGAGTTAATAACGAATTATAGAGACTTATAAAGAATTAATAAAAAATTCTGTTTTTTGAAAGTGAGGTTTTTTTATGGTACCCAAACGAGAAGATTCAAGTGTATCAATAGTCTCGCACTTGGCTCACCTCAGTGACCTCCCGCGCTTTGGCGTAGCTCACTAGCACTAACAGACGATCAATTCGAATAGTCCTACAAGTAGCAAAAAAAAAAAAAAAAAAAAAAAAAAAAAAAAAAACACCACCACTACCACCAATACCAATTCAAAGGGTCACGTGGCGTGTGCTGGTGAGTGATGAGTGGTGAGTGGTGAGTGGTGAGTGACTATGGCCAGAGTGCGGTTGGCCTGGCTTCTACCATGGTCCTGCATTGATACCCAAACAATACGCGTACGCGTGCTCTTTCTACATTTCACACCATCTGTGATCCCCTTTCGTCCTTTTTGCCACGCCAAACGGTTCCTTTCCTTTACATAAACTTTAATCGTGGCCCAAAAACTTTGACTGTGGCCTGAACTTTTGCTTTTGGTCTTGAATTCAAACTCCCTGTTTATACCCTTTTTTCATTCTCCTTGATCATATTCACTGGCTCATCATGTTTAGGCAAACCAAGAGAAGAACCGCCGGACGCAGAAACTTCGAGGAGGTGGCCGCCTATGCTGACTCATCGCCTTCCTACTATCCCTCCCGATTATCCTTTTACGATACGCCTCCGCTTGAGGAAATCACGCTTGAGGAGTTTGAAACCTGGGCCATTGACCGGTTGAAGATCTTGATTGAGATCGAGTCGTGCTTGGCGCGTTCGAAAACACTCAAGGAAATCGAGACCGTGGTCAAACCGCTTCTCCTTAAGTTCATGCCGTTGGCTCCTTCTGGAAATGCCACCAAGGAGTCTCAGATCATAGCGGAGCGCCGCAAGGACTACTACTCCCATTACACGTTAAGGTTAGTATTCTGCCGCACGGACGAGTTGCGCAAAAAGTTCATCAAGAACGAAAACACCCTCTTTAAAATCAGGTTCAACATGCTCCAGCCCAAGGAGCAGCACGACTTTGTGGCGTTATACTCGTCCAAGCTTTCATGGGAATACATCTCCAACGACGAGAAGCTTGAAAGACTTGAGGATTTGTACGCGGCCTCGGGTGCTTCCATCAAAAGCATCTTGATGCTCGATAGCCTGGGCGACTCTACTTTCAGCTTGACCAATGAACAGTTGAAACACCATATCCGGGCCAAAGAGACCTTCATCCGCTTGCCCTTCGAAAAAGTGCCGCTTTTGGTGGCTCAAAGACAAATCCTTGTGTCCAAGGGTTATGCCTACATCCCATCGTCGTTTCAGATCAGTCTTCTTTCAGTGGTGTTCTCGGAGCTGTTGTCCAAAAGTCTCATGAAGACCTTCCAGGCGCTTCCACGGTTGGAAGAAGACGACCGGTTGTTGCCTCTTCTCAACAACTTGTCCCGCAATTTTGCCAGTATTCAATATGACAATTTCGGAGACGCTAATGCCTCGGATATCAATGCTGTGTCCATCTCCACACCCCAGATCACCAAGCATTACCCACTCTGTGCATCACACTTGCAAAAGAGCTTAAAGGCCAATTCCCATTTGAAGTACGAGGCCAGAACGCAGTTTGGGCTTTTTTTGAAGGGTATAGGGCTCAATGTGGATGAGGCATTGAAGTTCTGGAGCCACGAGTTCACCAAAAACGGCAAAATCAATATGGATACCTTCAACAAGGAGTATCGCTACAACATCAGACACAACTACGGATTGGAAGGAGGCCGGATCAACTACAAGCCGCACGACTGCAATACCATTCTCTCCAAAAGACGACCCCAAAAGGGCGAGTACCATGGGTGTCCCTACCGAGACCTACCATTGGAGCTGCTCATTTCGAATTTGAACGAAATGGGGATCAGGGACCAGTATGAAATCAACGGCATCGTTGAGGATGTACAGAAGAACAATTTCACCTTGGCCTGTACAAGAGTGTTTGAAACCACCCACAAGCAGCAGATGGAGAAGTCGGCCAAGGCAGAAAACCTCCACATCACCCATCCCAACTTGTACTTTGACCGGTCTCGCCAGCTAGAACGAAACGAAACAAAGGCCATAAAGGGTTAGGCATTTGTGTCAGGTGATCTGGCTTTCCATGAAGTTACGCAATCAGACAAGGACAAGACTTTTTGACTGCAACAGTCCAAACCATTTCCTCTAGGGTTTCTATGGAACCCGTGATTTTTATGACCAATTGAGATGGAAGTTTCTATTGGTTGCTACTTTCCAAATATTAATATTGTGCTATATATTACAAGTCCAACGAGCGCCAAGTGTTTATGAAGCCAAACCACGAAGCACCCGAACCACAGAGTCCGACCCAGAATGGAGTCAAGCACCCTTCGTAAAGAGACCAGTGCACCACCAAAGGTAACTGCACCGCTTGCTTGAAGAGACTGATTCTCCAGTCCTTGTTCCGTTTTGACCTGGGCACTCTTCTGAACAACTCAATGATCTCTATAAGAATGTATGCACCCCACACGCGAGAGCACCAGATATATGTCTCAATGCACCAGTAGTTGTTATCGCCTGTAGCAACCCAATTGTGCTCAGTCAACCAGCCAGCGTTTTCCAAAAGCTCCAAAATCAAGCAATTGATCGACTGGCCGAAATTGATGAGTCGGTCGAGCCGGGGTACGGCCAGCCCTGGGTTCATTAGAGCACTGAACTCATCGATGATCCACGGCATGTAGCGAATAGATTCCACGAGTCTATTGAAGATCCTTATATCGGAGATGTACGAGGAAATAGCTTTTAAATGGACCGCAGTCGTAGACCCCACCACTTTCTCTGCAACTTTCTCCTCTGCAACTTTCTCCTCTGCAACTTTCTCCTCGGCTTTCTCATCAGCGAATTCCTTCTCTGTATCAGTGTCCTTTTCCTCTGTAGCATTTGGTACATCTCTTTTGGACATTCCAGCCTCGGACCGGCCGACTGCTTTGGAACACATGAACTTCGTGACCCTAGAAAGATGCAGCAAGTGTTTGCCAAGAAAAGCCTTGATTTGGCGCTTGTTGTTCAAAAGAGAGCTCAACAATAGTGTAAAGTAGCATATGAAGTAGAGGTTGGCGTCAAGCGTGGATGCTTTGGAGAGCACCTTATCGTTGACCTCCTGGTAGAAGTGACGGGAAAACACCGTTTTCTTCACGGCCTGGTTAAGCTTCAAGAGAAGAGTAAGCGATATGGGCGCTGGGTGGCGTTTCAAGAGAGTGTCAGGTTTGGACATGAAATGTGTGGGTTGGGGCAGAATTATGGACGGGCAATGCTGGGTATATATACTTTCTCCAGCGATTGCGAAATCAGGTTCAAATATCCGAGGATGCGCTGCCGCATTTGGTATACATGCAGTGCCATTGGGCAATTGGTCCACCACTATAAACAAGACCAAACCAGACCCCAAATCCACGAAAAGTTATTTTGGTGTTTTATTGAAAAGAGTCCAAAGGAAAGATTCCAAGGTAGTGTCCTTATCAAAAATGTGTCGAAATTATTATCATGTGTCCAGAAATTATTATCATGTGTCATGGAATTATTATCATGACAGACTTGGTACTAGACTCTGGAGTACACAGTACACACAGTATATTCAATGGACTATAGAGGTGTTATGTAGTGGTGAGACTATAGAGGTGCTGTAAAAAGGTGCTATGTGGTGTTTTTTTTTTTTTTTTTCGGGGGGGACTGGAAAGGAATTGCTTATTTATGTGTCAAGACTGGCAATGGTCCTGTGCGGAGTGCATATAGCCTCGGAGGAATTGAAATGAAATGTGATAAGTAGAAATGCTTGAATATTGAAAAACGCCAATTTCATTTTTGGCCAATAATGTGAATAAAGTTCAGGACAGCTATTTTAACCACAAGTCTTTCGTTTTTATAATTTATGATTTAGTCTCCACCAAACTATACACTGTTCTTAGATCTCATGATATTATAGAGTACGTAAATCCTACTATCATAAATTCCACTAACATAAACCCTACTATCATAAATCTTACTCATAGAGTATAATAATTAGACATAACACGTGAAAATATCTCATGTCTTAGGGTAGAATAATTGTAGATCTAGTGTGGAAAAGATAGTAGAGTGCACTTAGAGTGCATTTAGAGTGAATTTTGGAGAGGAATAGTGTTTTTAGAGTACTTTTGAAGTGCTTTTAAAATGTTTTTAAGTGTTTTTAAAAGGTGTTTAAAGAATTTTGGAGCTAAAAAATCTTTTGTGGGGATGAGAGTACGGTAAGAAAAGGTGGGAACTGGTGATAAGTCCTGGACTGGCCAAGAGTACTATAGTACTATAGTATAGTATGGAGATGATTTTCTGATTGAAGATGATTTTTGGTGTTTTGCCAAAATTTAATCCTATAAAGAGACTGCACGTAAGATTATAATGACAATACAATGTAGGAGTATATAGTGACCTGTCCAGAAATACCATATAGTACTGTATAGGGAGAAATGGTGGATACAATAGGCTAAGAAAAAGGAATTTAGCCTATAGTTAGAATCCAAAAATCCCATTTCTAGGCGTTACAGTAAGGAATCATCACTTTGGGTAACTACAATTAGTCACTGGTGACTATTTAACGATAAATCGAAGAGTACTGTATATAGTACTGCATATAGAGTGGTCTATGGGACAGAATGTAAACCAGTCAATGTTCACTGTATAAATTACATTTTGCACACAATTTCTGACGTAAACTAGACTCTTCATGATCTTAATACACACAATTGTTTATAGTCATGAAGTTGGATTTTTTATATTCCTGCACATAAGCCAAGGCTCCAGAGAACAATAGACATTGTCAACCAGTTACCGGAATTTTAGACCTTACGGTACTTGGCTGCAAAATTTCCATAAAAATTTTCTATTTCACTATTTACAAATTTCTAATACACATTCTTTTTATCTGTCCTTAGTGTTGGACCAGACTTGGTGACTTGTACTTGGCATTTCGAGTATTGCTCTGTCAATTAGCTCCATGTGAGCTTCTAGTTCATAGTGTAGGATTGTGCTATAGATAAATACAGGCTCTAGTCACGCTAGAGGTTGGAAGAAGATGTACCCTTCAACATCTGGTGATGGAATGCGTCTCTTTCCTTGGTTGCATAGACCTGCAAGGCGTGCTCATCAGCCGAGCCCACGGTCTCCAAAACAACCTCATTGATCTCCTCCACATCGTCATGTACCTGTGGCAAGACCAAGTTCAAGATCAAGCCAATGAAACCAGTCACGGCGAAACCTGTGCTCATCACCAACACAATGGCATCAAAGAAACCCTGCAACGACCTGTTGGGGCCAGTGTAAGTGAAGACGTGTTCAAACCACGATGGGACCAAGGTGGCTCCGAAGCCGGGCAAGAGCGACGCCGTCAACAAGAAACGGTCTCTTCTAGTGAACTCGGTGGTGGAGATAATCTTGATTCCAGAAACAGCCACGGATGTAAACAAGAACGACGTCATGCCTCCCAAAACAGGCTTGGGAATCGAGACGATGGCCCCGGCAAATTTGCCGAAAATCCCCATCACCACCAAGAAAAACGCACACCAGTAGCCCACTCTCCGGTTGGCACACTTGGTGACGGAGATCACACCATTGTTCTGGGCAAATGTCGACATGGGCGTCACGGTCATCAATCCGGACAAAACTCCATTAATACCATCACAAAGAATACCACCTTGGATTCTGGACTCGAACTGCTCTCCCTCCACCTCAAGCCTAGACACATCGCATGTGGCCGTAATGTCACCAGTAGCCTCCATGATCAAAGTAATGTAGACGGCCAAAAATGGCAACACAATGGGGCCATAAACCTTCAAAGGGAACGTGTGTACCCAAGGGAACGTGGCCACAGGTGCAACGTCAATGTTGGCGTGGGAGAAGTAGCCACATGCAGCAGCAACAATACATCCCACAAGCAAACCCACAATAACGGCACAGGACTTCATGATGGGAGCTCCAAATTTCTCACACAAAATAATCGAAAGGTAAACCAAAAAACCCAAGCCCACAAAGCGGGCCGAACCCCATGGTAGCTCCTTCTTTCCGCACGTAGAGTCAACACAGTCTGAGCCACCGACCCAATCTTGAAAACCGGTCTGGATTAAATTGGTACCAATTAAAAGCACCACTGGGCCAGTAACAATAGCAGGGAACACCTTTTGGAGCACCTTAGAAGGTGAAAAAGATAAAAGAATATTGAGCAAAGCACACACCGTACCCGTAGCCAAGATATGGCCGTATGCCACAGGACACGGTTGTTTTACGCCATCAATGGTCTTACAGATGCCATTAGAGTACATCATTGGAATGGCACTGGTAACAATGGTGATGGTGGAGAAAGAGGTACCCACCACGGAAAGCAACCCAGTACCAACGTAGTATGGAGTGCCGTAGATGTGAAAACGAGTAATCTGGATTAACGATAAAAGCCCCGAGGTGATCAAGGAGGCTGAAACCAAGTATTCGGAGATCTCCGTGGACAAATTGGCGGTGGAGGAGATGATAAGTGGAGGAGTCACCACACCGGCCAACATGGCCAAGGCATGTTGAAGCCCCAAGAGGAAGCCCAAAAATAAGGGCATATCCGAGTTAAGGCCAAAGAAGGGCTGTGTTTTAGGAGCTTTATTGGAAAAAGGCAAGTCCGGCACGAAAAGGTAGCTATAGTCGTAGTCTCCAAAGAAACCCTCGCGGGTGGTCCATTTATGGATGACTCTTCTGCCGAAGGTCGAAAGCTGGGGTTTGGAGATCATCAGTAGTGTTTAGTATTAAATTAGTGTGGAAAAACCAGCAAGCAGTCACTTTTCAAGCCACCAGTGGATGAGGCAGTGGATCTGGAAAAGAGAAGGAAAAAGGTGGATCTGGAAAATACCAGTGGACCAGTAGATCAGTAGATCAGTAGATCAATAAAAAGATAATTGACGAGATGTGGGCGTCAGAGGATCAGATCTGGAAATATACCGAAAGGAATTAAGTATTTAAAAAGAATCGACTGCTCTATATGTACAAGTTATAAGTGTGGGCGATAAAGCTTTATCGGGCCGCATACAGGTGTGCGTGCACACGGTCACGGACAGTCAGTGAGATAAAGAATATCGGCAAGCACCGAGGTCAAGCGCGAGATAAGACGAGGAAAGATAGCCGTAACGTAACATTATAGGCACGACTCGGGGATCGGGGATTTTAATAAACAACCATATTCCAAAATAGAAAAAAGCTTATTGTCGTCGAATCTCGCCCCTGGTTGTATTTCCATTTCCAGGACTAACCTTAATTTGACACTTTTGACACCTTTGACAGGTCCGGAGTGGTGCTTGGCAACACTTTCCGAGTCGCATCGGTGGAGATCTCCGCACCACGCCTATCGCACGCCGAGGTTCCAGAATCCAGATCAAGATAGATCGATGGGGAAATCAGGGCGATGCAGATAAGGCATGGGGAAATCAAAGAGAGAAGAATTAAAGGAGAAGAAATTAGGATTAAGAACAATAGATATTTATTATAATTTAGGTAGGAACAGAAGAATGGGACTATAGAAGAATGGAACTACAGAAGAATGGGATAATGGAATTATAGAAGAATGGAAGGGAGAATGGAATTTTTGAGATGCAGTATTGTATAAAGATTCAAATGGGTTAGTGGAATGAAGAATTGTGAGTTAATGATGGGGGGGAAGGAATAACGGAATTTAAAGTAATTCATTGTAATTTATTGTAATTTAATGGCTAATAAGCGCAAGAAAAAAGCTCGCTTAAGAGGCTAAAATCGGAAGCAAAGTGCGCGGTGGTAAAGTCAGCAATACGAAAATGGGGACTGAGCGCGGCTTTTTTTTCACCGAGTCTCCGTGCGCCTCCCTACCCTTGCCTGCACGTCCCACAATATAATCCCGGTATCTTTTTTCGTTGCGATAAGCTGATCTCCTCTTTATGCTCTCCTAGAATAACCACCCTCAAAGTGACAAGATTACTGGAAGAGAATAAAAATTTGAGAAAATTACTTTTGGAGAAAAATACTGTTATAGAATCATTGTTAGAGAATCACTTTCTGAGAGAATTACTGTTAGAGAATTTACCAGAAAATCCCTGTTTCTTCCCTTTTCGTTCTCTTCTCCCCTCTTACATTTCACGGTCTAATGAAGAAACCCGCATTACTGACTCCACTCGCACAACTCCGACAAAAGCACAACTCCGACAAAAGCCTATCCCCAATTTACTGAATCTACCACGGAATGACTCCACAAAAACGACTCGAAATCCATAAATATAAAGCCCTTTGTTTTTTTTATAAGGCTGGATCGGCCCCAAGTAAATGTGCCACCCGTACACCATTTACCTTTACGATTATATTGTAATTGTCTAATTAATTCTTTACGCTCTTTTGTAAAAGCTATTTTAATTTTTAATAAGCCTAAGGTAGTTGTAGCCTACATCATCGTGCATCGGTGGACCCTCATAATACCTGAAGTGGTGTGGTCGCGAAAGCGCAAGAACACTAACCATACTAACTACTACGCTATCCTCCTATTAACTAGTACCAGAATATAAATTACTATACATATACACTATAATAGTACTATGACCATAATAGTATACACTACACTAACTACACTATTCTTTTTATATGTTTTCTAGACTGTGATTTCTTGATGCAGAGATACCCTGTATAATACTCACTATTATACGTTCTACAGCATATAACCATTCAATCTAGGTACCTTTCATAATGTATTGTGGATTCTTAGTGGACCATCAACGAAGATCTCCATTTGTATATTCTACCATACACTTTTGGTAATTCTCCGGGATTTGATCATACTTCAATCTGCCTTGATTCTCTATGCCAAATTTCTTCCTCAATTCTTGATTCAATCAGTATTTAGTGTGAAAGAGAAAAATTCTGGTATATAATGGTTTCAATCTTCGATAACTTATGCGATTACTAAACTACACTGCCAGGCTAGTGTCTAGTGTACCAGAAAGTTTATTAGTATCGTGGACGAATCCCTTCTATTTCATCTATATCCACCATTACTGTCTATTACCCCACTTTAATACTAACTATACTAATATAATGCTATGTATTATGGGACGGTAAATTGTATTACTAGCATAGCAGCCGGAATGGAAGTAGCTTTTGCTGTAGTATTACAGTGAGTGATTATCACTATGGGAATAATGGAGTCATCAGACGCAGACTCCACACTACTATACCACTATGCCATTCCTATTGTATACTCTATCCTCCACCCTGTACTTGGTGTACAGTATTATAAACACTAGCAGTTTATCTGGATGTGAAGTAGGATATGTTGAAGAGTATTTCGTACAGTATAGTCACACAGATCCGGACACTTCTAAAGGTGGTCACTTTGTGACTTCATTTTACCTCTTCAACCCTTTGATGATCCTCAACAACTGGTCGCACTCCACCTCCACCTTCTCGTATTTTTTGGTGGTCGAGCTGTTGGTGCAGGTTTTGGTGGATACCAATGTGTTTCGCGGGGCCATAGCGTTGGCGTGCGCTGCGTACCTCTCGTTTAACCCGGTCTATTTGGTGGTGCCGTACTTGGCGTTGGCATATGCAGTGCTGGACCGGAAGGACTGGGCTAATACCGTGGTTAAAGGGTTCGGGGTGTTTTTCATCTCCGTGACCATGCTCCTCTTGATTTCGTTTGTGCTTAGCCCGTCGCCCGAGTTTCTTTATTCTTGCTACTGGTCGGTGATGGTCACTTAAAGACGGCCACTTAAAGACGGCCACTTCTAAAGGACTTAGACGCACCGTTTACTCTCTAGGAAAACTGTTAAAATTCACAGTCAATCGTATAGTTGTGTCCCAGTATTTACCATTGTAGCCAAAACCACTTCTCTATCGATGTACTCCAATTCTACTTCTTGGATCGGACCACTACTCCACACGACTCTGGTCTCAGGCTAGTGTGACTCACGGTAAAGCCTATTTCTCTACTACTCTGTACTGAAACATATTCTACTCTTGTCTAGTCTCTACTGCGACTAGTGCCTTTGCTATAGTCCAATTTAACTCATTGTTTGAACACTCTTATTGTTTGGACACTCTTATTGTTTGTACAATCGACTCAATGTATTCAATCCAAATTCTTGTTCACTCTAGACTTATCTACAATTGGCGATGCCATTATATGACTGACCATCGGATGGATTGAATACTTGACAATGGATGAACGTAGTTCAATATCAGAATGAGTCTTCTTATAGATGAAGTCTTTTATTGTAGAGCTCAAATTTGCTTACCAAAATCTCCCTTTTGGTATAACAGTACGAGTCACTATTTGTCACCTAAGACTATACCTCTATACATTAAGTAGTAGCATAGTAGCAGTCATGGTGTAAGTAGTATACTATAGAGTAAAGTGTAGTTTAGTAATAAGCTATAGATTTATTGAAACTACCTTATTACTGTACTCTGTACTATTTTAGTCTGTCTTATAAGTAGAGCTTAAGAACAACCCTCGGTCACCTCCAGTAGTATATAGAGCTTGTAGAATGAGCACGTGGTAGTAGTATACTTATTCCATCTAAATCTATTTTAATGGGTTTAAGTATACAGGGTAGTAGCACAGCGGAGTAGATGTAGGCATTGATTTCAGTCATGGCGAGGGCCAAAGGTACTGGTGATACAGTTATTACAGTCCACTATAAGCTCTTGTACATTGAAGTTTTGATTTAGCCGGGGCTATGCCAAAATTGAAGTAGTGTACCTTATTTTTGAGAAATTTTTACATTGCTCCGGCATTGTTCTGGCGAAGTTTTGGCAAAGTTCTGGAAATTTCAGCGATGCGGCTGTATGCAGGATCCAGTCTAAATTAAGCTCCAGTTCCCACTTCCCAGTTTCCACACTCAACAAGTTATATCAGCTGTACATCTAAAGAATATTCTATAGTGTTACTCTCTGCTACTATCGATTATTTCTTTGACCACTAGGTTAACCGGATAGCAGAGTGGTGTATATAAGCTTGTCATCAGTCCTAGCCAATCTGCACCACCATGCCCCACAATGACTAGACAATGCTTGAAATTATGTGCTCCAAGAAATCAGGCTCCAACATGCAAGAATCAAAAAAAAGAGTAGTATTTAAAAAAATTAGTATTGAAAAAAATGACTAGATCCCTGGGTTTAGACAGTGCCGTAAGGTACTGCAGTATAGCGCACCTGAGTGTCTAGTCTAGTCTAGTATCTAGCAATGGAGGATTTTCCAATTTTCCAATTTTCCAATCTCCCAGATTCACAGAGTACCAAGTACAAACATGGATAAGGACCCGATTCCAAGTCTCGATCATTAAGCCTAAACACATACTGTACATAATGCACGAAACGTGAAGCTGACAAACATACGTGAAACAATCTTTATACTCTTCTAAAACATCAATGGGTATTCATGCACCATACAATGAAGAAATGTCCCAGGTGGAAATCATAAATTTTAGTGCACCACTCATCCATGTCTTTCTGGAATACTTCTACTTGATGCACTGACTCTCTTCTTGCTTTAATGATTAAGTGCTCTGTGACGTGGTCATTTTTGAAGGTAGATCTTTTTGATGCCACTCGGTATCAGAGGATGTACAGATGATTTGCATGGGTCAACTTTTGCAACAAGAGGTTTTTTTTCTGTCTAATTAGACACGTTTGTTATGAATGGGGGGCTATGGCTATTGTTGATGCTTGCATAGACTTGCGCGGATCCCCTGCTTGACGTCGCTGGCTGGCGCATCCCGCTTGCATATTCTGCAATGCATCTCTAAATTACATTATGAAACGTAGTTTGTAGCTTCTGGACCAGGCCATAGAAACCCTCGTTTAATTGGGGTCGAGCGTGTTGAGCCGAATTCAGCAGCAATCCTTGGCCTTCGCCGGCCTCATGTCTTTCCCGATGAGAACCTGGGGAATCGGCTCCCCCGTCTGCGTGCAGGTGCATTCTTTACCTCCGGGTGTATGCACACCCTGCATGTGCCAAGACATTACGGTAGGTTGCAGCGAAAATTCGATGTCGCTAAAAAAAAGTCTAAAAAAGCCACCACAAGAGCCGTGAAAGAAAGGACCTTAAACTTCAAGTCAGCCGATTTAATTTAAGCCTTGACGTTTGACATCATGGCCCCACTTTTCCCTCCTCTCCTTGCCGGCTGCGGGCCATTTCTTCGTGGTGCGCATGTTTACTGGCAGCTGCAGAGAGCAAGCGGACTGCGAAATTGCAAGTGAAACCGGTAAAAAACAAAATCCGTGAACAATACTCGACTGGAAACAATCGTCCATTTTGATCCTCAAGCACGAACTAAATGCCAAGTTTCACACCTTAATACAAAACCCACTCCCACCCCAAAATACACTTTGCGGCCGATTACATAGTAGTAGTAGTAGCAGTACCCACCTCAAGCCACCACTTGTTGAAAGATAAGGGGAAAAAAACGTTATAGGAACTCCTTGCTTTTGACAGAAATTCCCCCGAACCTATTTGCCGGGGTTTAAACACGGACCTATATTATGCGTCAAATTTGGTATTGGGGCAAAAAAAACACCGAGCGATCCCTCTAGTGGCTGGATCCAGCCGAAGCCTCCCCACGCTAACAAGAGCTCGAAACATTTTTACGATGTAAAGCGAATGGTTATATGTGTCGGGGCAAAAATGCGGGCCGCCTATTTTGTCTTTTCTTGCGCTAACTATGCTACAGATTGCCCCACCGAAAAACGTCATCCTTTTACGAAGTCGATCATGGGCCGTCGATCACCATTCTGCAGTAGGTAAGTTGTCACATGAGCATCTGGCTGCACGACAGCTCCGGAAATGTGCGGGCTTGGAAGGTCTAGCTGGGGAGGCCTGGATCCGTTTCGCATGTACAGTGGGGAAAAACAAGCTTTTCTTTTTTTTGTTTTTTTTTTTTACGCAGGGCTTAAGTTGACTGAGGTTTTCTCGTTACGTCTCAGTACTCTTCTTCTTCCCCCGTGCGCTTGTCTTCATTTGTACTCTTGGTACATTTAAACATTCGATATTTCCAGAGACTCTTGCCCTAGTCATAGCCTTTCCTTGTCTATACCCACCCATTTTATTTTCCATATTCGCTGCGCCATGTTTCTCTTGGTGCGAAGAAGAAACATCCATATCTTATGGATGTTATTGCTCCTTCTCATTGTGTTCAAGCTACTGCTGATCTCACTCCATCATACTGACGAGAACCTTAATCTTATTGACCAATTGACCGTGTCGCTCTGGTCCAACCGCGTGAAGCTGGAGATAACCGGCTCGGGCTCAGCCTTCTACAAGCGCGTCTCGGACTTGTTACAACGCAAGAGACAAGAATCAGAGGAAAACCTCTTTTGGCTTGTAGAAACCGAGCTCACCAACTCAGAGGCCCAGCTCGAAGTGCCCCCATACTTCCAGCATCCTGTGGCCGAACGTCCCAAGGTGGTTCCTTTCGATCCCCGCTTCACGCTTGCTGTTTACTACCACCATCTAGCGTCCAACCCAAACGCATTCAAGGAACCCGTGCCTTTTCACTGGTCTGACTGGGTGGATCTCTCAGCAATAGATAAGTACCTCTTGGCCACCCCGAAATCTCGCGTGACATGTGAAATGTTGGACGAGAGGCCGCATCAGGAACACCTCTTGAAGAGTGAAGAGGAGGGCAAAAAGCCTGCTTTGAAGCAGGGCGCCTTGGATCCCAAGGAATACTGTCGTGCCGAGACCGAAGAAGATGACATTGGCTTGGGTATAGTGGTCGACAAGTATTCTGGCCGCATGAGGGAGCAGAACTCCCTCGAGGCTGGCAAGTTGTTCTTGTACTCGGGGGCGCCCAACCCTTCCTCGATCATCTTCCTCACCGAAGACGGCTCGTACACGGTGGAGGTTGCCTCGGAAAAAAAGAATCTCTTGAAGAACAACTTGGTGGATCAGTTCTTGAAGGACTCCCAGCATTCATCCACCATTAATACTCTAACAGAGTTCAAGCTTCTTGGGGAATCCGTCAAGCCTCTGGTCGATAAGGTGGTCAACTCTTACAAGGTCGTGTTGAAGGAGGAGGATTTCGAGTTCCACGATACCCAGATTTTACAGGAGTTGGAGAACCAGCAGAGGTCGGGCTTGTTGAGCAAGCCCGAGGCCGCGTACTTGAACTCGCTCAAATATTCAGTGAGTGTCAAGGAGAAGCCTCCCAAGTATTTCTCCGAAGCCAAAGTTTTCGAGAACTTGTTCGGAGATCACTATGATTTCCGTTTTTTTAACGGGTTTAGACACACCAAGGTCGAGCAGGCCAACACTTTGCATAGATTACTGAGACTGTGGCTCTCGTTCGCAAGGAAGCAGGGCATCACCACGTGGATGGCCCATGGCTCTTTGTTGGCGTGGTACTGGAACGGCATTGCTTTCCCATGGGATAATGATATCGATGTACAGGTCCCCGTGATGGACTTGCACAAGTTGAGCATGCACTTCAATCAATCTTTGATTGTGGAAAACGGAGAAACCGGATTTGGCCGGTACTTCTTGGACTGCGGAACCTTCATTGCCACCAGAGACCACAGTAACGGAAACAACAACATCGATGCCAGATTCATTGATTTGGATACCGGGCTCTACATCGACATCACCGGGTTGGCCCTCTCTAAAGACGAGGCCCCAGACCGGTATAAGGCGAGGTTGCCCCTGACGTTCGACAAATCAGGGCACTCCAGCACCGACATCAACAAGCAGTTAAAGGTGTACAACTGCAGAAACAAACATTTTGTGAGTTTGGACGAAGTGTCACCGCTCGTCAAGTCATTTGTGGAGAGTGAGGTGGCCTATATTCCACTGCGCTTCTCCGATATCCTCACCTACGAGTACAAGGACGCGGGAGTCACCAACAAGTTCTTTGCCGACCGCGTCTTGGTGCCGCAATTGAGGATCTGGGTCCACCAGGATATTTTGAGATCATTCATCCGGCACAGGACGGCGTGGGAGGTCAAGTACGTTAATGAAGACCGCAAGCCGGAGCTCGAGTTTCCTGCAGAAAAGGACACGTTGGCGACCCACGAATTAAAGCAATTGTTCCTGCTAAGCGAAGATGACTTATATGTTCTCTTGCATAATGAGGAAGTGCTCATTGAATATATCCGCGCGCGAGACTTGACTGCTGTTCATGAAAACGAAATCATGAGGTTCCTTTTCGGCAAGTCCACGCAAACTGTGGTGGAGCACGCGCCAAAATTCAAGCCATTGATGTACGAACCGTTCTTGTACCATGTCAACCTGGACTTGAACACTTTTGAAGCCCGGGTACAACGGTACATCAATCTTAACACCAAGTATCAACAGGAATTAAAGTCGCAGCAGGAGGGGGGCAATTAGCCAGGACCAAGCGTCCATATATGCAAAAGCCAATCTTGCAAATATGCATTTAATATAATAATTTAATAGGCTACACTATCTCGAGAAATATTCTAATTGAACATATTTAGAGTAATAAAATACAAAACAGACATAAAAATACACAGCGCAACGCTAGAACAGTTCATCACTTGACCATTTTCATCACTTGACCATTTTAATCACTGACATTCGACATGTGACCGGACACGTGATCACTTTTCTTCAAGTTTTCTCCGCAATTGCTCGATTTCACGGTACGCTCTCTCCAACTCCGCTTTCAACTTCTCATTAGATGCATTGAGCTCACTGACGGCCTGCTCCGTCAATAACTTCTCTAACGTCCATTTCTCAATGTTGTTGTTTTCATTTTCTTTCAAACGTCTGATGAACTCTACTCCACGCTGCAAGATCTGCGCCTTGTTGGTGTCTGGGGTAGGAATCAAAGCAGCCAATTCCTTGATGCCCTGGTTGATGGAGTCTCTTCTTCTTCTCTCAACCTCCTTGTGGTTCTCGCGTCTGACGCGGTGCCATTCCTCGGACCCGTGGGGTGGCTTGCTTCCGTTTTGGGGCAACGTGGTAGGCTGCAAGATGGAACTGTCAGATCTATGTTGCGCGGCCGAACCTCCGTGCATCTGGGTGCCATAATGGTGGTTTTCATACAATCTCTGGTGCAACTGTTGTTGTTGTTGTTGTTGCTGATGGTGGTGGTGGTGATGGAGGTGGTGGTGGTGGTTGGGTTGCTGGTGGCTTAAAGCGGCGGCTGCAGCATTGGCGGTTTCGGCGTCGCTGACCAATGAGGCTGCTGCTGCGACAGCCGCGTCTTCATCATCATGGCCTTCCTTGGGATCGTTTTGGTCGTTGTTTTGGTTACCGCTGTAAGAGGATTGGTCACCCAACAACTCGGAGTCGATGGCAAGCTCTTCTTTTTTGTCGTCCTCAAGCTTGGCTTTTTTGGGTGCGTCGTCGTAGGCATCTGGGCCCTCTCTTTTGTTTACCATGTTCAGTGCGAGAGAAATTTTAAAAAGGGGGGAAAATGGGGATTTTGGAAGGCAAGACTAAGATCTGTCGATTCTTAGCTTCTTTGGAGTCTGTTGAGTGTGGAACGGGGCAGAAATGTCTGGGTGGCTTTTGGGGAGCTGCAGGCTGGAACTTGTTTATCGGAACGTGATTATCTCAACGTGATACGAAAAAAGTGGATGTTGTTTGGGTCACGGGGATTTCAGCACATGCCGCTCAGGTGATGAAGTTTTTTCCCTTACCCGCACCGCGAATTGTTCTGCACACAAGGCCCCGTGGGCCACTCATTAAACTTACTCCCACCATAACCATCGTCCCATCATCCAAAATTTTCTGGAATTTCTACTACCAGAAATCACATCCTTAATTACGTCACATCACATCTTGCACATTTTTTACACATTATTCTCTTTTGTCTATGGACTTTGGATGGAACGTTGTAGTCGGTAATACCTATTTTCGTAGACTTACGCATTTTGTCTGGATATTGCGTATTCTTCGCAAAATGGCCATTCAAACTCAAGCTACAATATACTAAACTTCAACTCGCACACTATAAAATAAAAAAACATTCCCAGCCCATCTACTCATTTCTCTAACTTCAAAGAAGCTTTAAAAATCACCATTTCGGAATATCCTCTCTTTTTAAACCCTATTACTTTTTCCGCCTTTTTCTCTTCTTCCACTGCGAATTAGTCCAACAATGCTTGTATATCCACGGACAAATCAACAAATCCATCAATCCACGAATATCCAGTACTTCTCACGAGTCACTCAGCAAAGCGGTCAATCATACCAAGTAAATCAGGAGTTTAGTGAATTATACTTTCAGTAAAATAAATTCTGGTAAATTGAATTGCAGTAAAATAAATTCTGGTAAAATAAATTCTGGTGAACCAAATTTCAAAAAATCATAATGGTGGAAATGTGAATTTCAGTAGCAAGTCAGTGGATCACCTGAAAATCATAATTCCAGTAAAACCTAGCGGAGATGCAGTGCGACACAAGGTCCAAAGGCCGAGTCAAATGGCCCAGGGCCAGAACAAAAGGACAAACCCCAAGGACACAATGCAAAAAAACCCGAAGCATTAAAACCCGAAGCATTAAAGTCCGAGCAAATATCCTTTCTTTTTTAAATTAGCTGGGTTGCATGAATAATTGCAGCCTGTATACGGCAAAGGCGGTCCCCGCCAAACTCACGTCCCACCGGCCAAGCAACAAAATAGTGCTCACCCCAAAAAAAAATATACCCAGTGCAGACTGCAGAGAGCCCCGAATCCTCCGATGCCAATCGAGGCCGGGCCAGGTTAGGCCGAGAATTATCCTGATTTTAGAAGTCACCTCACGAGTCGCTTACAAATCTTTCAATATGCATTCCTCCAGTCACGCAAGAAATACATAGCCACATATGGTTATGGAGTGTGCGTGAGGCCTCCTAATTCCGAGTGGCGGTTCCGTAAGCGCATACCGGGCCATTCATGGTGGCGCGCATTCCATCTTTACGTCTGTATCCAGGAAGTTTAACCCGTGACCATCCTTTGCGGATCGGACTTGCCCTATGCGAATATGCGACCGGCCAGTTCAGTCGTCCTTGCTCTCACGCCATGCGCTTACAGGATCGCCCCTGCCCGGAGCCCGGATTTCACTCCTTGTTATATAAGGCTTGCTGCTAGCCGCATATAACTTTCTTCTCCCCACTTATCATTCACTGATACAAACACTCTTATCACTTTACTCATGTCTGAAATTACTTTAGGAAGATATCTCTTTGAGAGATTGAACCAGCTCAAAGTTCAAAGTATCTTTGGACTCCCAGGTGACTTTAACTTGGCTCTTCTCGATAAGATCTACGAGGTCGAGGGTATGAGATGGGCCGGAAATGCAAACGAATTGAACGCTGCTTATGCTGCTGATGGTTACTCCAGAGTCAAGGGCTTGGCCTGCTTGGTGACCACTTTTGGTGTGGGTGAATTGTCCGCTTTAAATGGTGTTGGAGGTGCTTACGCTGAACACGTTGGTATGTTGCACGTTGTTGGTGTTCCTTCCATCACTTCTCAGGCAAAGCAATTGTTGTTGCACCACACCTTGGGTAATGGAGACTTTACTGTTTTCCACAGAATGTCCAACAACATCTCACAAACCACTTCTTTCATCTCCGAGGTCAACTCTGCTCCTTACGAGATTGATAGATGTATTAGAGAGGCGTATGTCAACCAAAGACCAGTGTACTTGGCCTTGCCTGCCAACTTGGTGGACTCCAATGTTCCTGCTTCTTTGTTGGACACTCCTCTTGACCTCTCGTTGAAGCCAAACGAGCCCGAGGCTCAGGATGAAGTCATTGAAACTGTCACCTCCTTGATCGACCAATCTAAGAACCCAATCATCTTGGTCGATGCTTGTGCCTCCAGACACGACTGCAGAGAGGAGGTTAGAAAGTTGGTTGCTGCCACAAACTTCCCTGTCTACGTGACTCCAATGGGTAAGTCTGCCGTTAACGAATCCAACAAGAGATTTGGTGGTGTTTACGTCGGATCTCTTTCCGAGCCTGCCATCAAGGAGGCTGTCGAGTCTGCTGACTTGGTGTTGTCCGTCGGTGCCTTGTTGTCCGACTTTAACACTGGTTCCTTCTCATACTCTTACAAGACCAAAAACATTGTGGAGTTCCACTCTGATTACACCAAGATTAGACAGGCCACCTTCCCAGGTGTGCAGATGAAGGAGGTGTTGCAAAAGTTGTTGACTGTTGTTGACAAGCATGTTGGTCACTACAAGGAGGTTGCCGTTCCTAAGCCAAAGGCTGCCGAGCAGCTCTCTGGTGACTCTAAACTTTCCCAAGAATGGTTGTGGGGAAGAGTTTCCTCTTGGTTCAGAGAGGGAGACATCATCATTACTGAAACCGGAACTTCCGCCTTCGGTATTGTCCAATCCAGATTCCCAGACCACTGTATTGGTATCTCGCAAGTGTTGTGGGGATCCATTGGTTTCACTGTCGGTGCTACGTTGGGAGCTGTGATGGCCGCACAAGAAGTTGACCCTAAGAAGAGAGTTATTTTGTTCGTGGGTGACGGTTCGTTGCAATTGACCGTGCAGGAAATCTCCACCATGTGCAAGTGGGAGACCACACCATACTTGTTCGTGTTGAACAACGACGGTTACACCATCGAGAGATTGATCCACGGTGAGACCGCTGCCTACAACGACGTGCAACCATGGAACAACTTGCAATTGCTCCCTCTCTTCAGCGCCAAGAACTACGACACCGCGCGCGTATCTACTGTGGACGAGGCCGAGAAGCTCTTTAACGACAAGGAGTTCAACGAAAACTCTAAGATCAGAATGATCGAAGTCATGTTGCCTAAGATGGATGCACCAGTCAGTTTGGTCAAGCAGGCCGAGTTGTCTTCCAAGACCAACTCTGAGAGTTAGTCGGTGACACGCAAACATTGCATGTATAAAGAATTGATGTTATAAGGAAACGAAAAATTGTAGAGAATTGGTGGAACAAAATAGCAGAATACTTGTGGGTTGAAAAAAAGAATCATTTGTAGATTGAGAAGAAAATACTTGTTGAATGAAAAAAAAAAAATACTTGTTGAACGAAAAAAAAATACTTGTGGAATGAAAAAAAAAAATACTTGTGGAATGAAAAAAAAAATACTTGTGGAATGAAAAATGGAGTAACTGGAACTGAGTACCTGTACAAGTGTGGCTCGAGTGCATCCGCGTCGGCTTTTGGATGGGCCGATAAGATCCAGCACCACCAAACACCTAACGCCCAGTCACACCCACCTAAATAATAATAATTTTCCAGGCAAAGCCTCCCCATGTCGGTATTTATATACCTCAAACCCTGAACACAAAAAGAACACTAACTGCAGGACGGCGTCTTTTATGGTGGCATTGCTATCAGATCCATCTACGGCCCGAGGGCAAAAATATGGCACTGCACACAACCACATGAGGACATGCACACTATCTCACGCAAGTCTGCTCCACAGGAAGCAGTGCTCTAAGCCCTTCACCAAGCTACAATGATGCCCATGGTCTTGAGAGCGTCTAGGATACAGGCGACGTGGGCAGTGGATAAGGTTCTGCTCTGCAGACATTCGGCTCTACCACACGCTCGCTCTCTCATATCGGGCTTATATTCTCGACAGGCCCTTGGAAGTTCAGCTGGAAAGCGATTCTTCCATGGAAACACCATCTTTAAAAAAGAAAATGTGGCAGTAAAACATGAAAAGGAACTTCCAAAAATAATCCAAGAAAATGGCCTGGCTTCTACCAAAAATCCTCAACAGAAATCCGGTTCATGGTCATTCTTTGGCCGCAAGGTTCTGTCGTCAGAAACCAAGATGCTCCGGTCATTGCTAGTGACATTGTGGCCCAAGAACAAGCCCAGCTTCCGGTTCCGGGTGGTTTTGGCGCTCGTGCTCTTGATTGGCTCCAAGCTCTTGAATGTGCAGGTGCCATTCTTCTTTAAAAGCATTGTGGATAGCATGAACGTGGATTGGTCCTCGGACGTGGGGACCGTAGCCTCCGTTATGGGTGCCATGATTCTCGCATATGGAGGAGCACGGTTTGGTGCTACGTTATTTGGGGAGCTTCGAAACGCAGTGTTTGCTCTGGTGGCCCAGTCAGCCATTCGCCGGGTCTCCAACAATACCTTCCGTCACTTGCTCAATATGGACCTTGCCTTCCACCTTGTGCGGCAAACAGGGGGTATCACGCGGGCCATTGAGAGGGGAACAAGGGGAATCAGCTTTGTCCTCAGTGCCATGGTATTTCATATAGTGCCCATCACGTTTGAAATCGGGGTGGTGTGCAGTCTTTTAACCTATAACTACGGCCTTGCTTATGCTGGCATGACTCTCGTGACTCTAGCGGCCTACTCTGCGTTTACCATCATCACCACCGCTTGGAGAACCAAGTTCCGGCGCCAAGCCAATGAGGCCGAGAACCAGGCTGCGTCCGTGGCCTTGGACTCGCTTATCAACTTTGAGGCCGTCAAGTACTTCAACAACGAGAGCTACCAATGTGCGAAATACGATAAGGCATTGGTCAAGTACCAGGATGCATCCATCCAGGTGGCCACCTCGCTAGCATACTTGAATGCAGGCCAGAGTTTGATCTTCACGCTGGCTTTGACTGCCATGATGTACATGGGCTGCAGTGGAGTGGCCAGTGGAAACTTGAGTGTGGGAGACTTGGTACTCATCAACCAGTTGGTGTTCCAGCTTTCAGTGCCTCTCAACTTCTTGGGCTCCGTGTACAGGGAAATGAAGCAGTCGTTGTTGGATATGGAGAACCTCTTCCAGCTCCAGAACCATAACATTGTGGTGAAGGATGCTCACGATGCCAAGCCTTTGATTCTTGACCCGGTGCGCCCAGGAACAATCACCTTTGAAAACGTCACCTTTGGCTACCACCCCGATAGACCCATCTTGAAGAACCTCTCGCTTACCATTCCAGCCGGCGAGAAGGTGGCTATTGTTGGGCCTTCTGGCCTGGGCAAGTCCACGGTTCTGAAGCTTGTGTTCCGCTTTTACGAGGTACAGTCCGGAAGAATTCTCATTGATGGCCAGGACATCTCCAAGGTCACGCTCGAGTCGTTACGCAAGGCCATTGGTGTTGTTCCTCAAGACACGCCACTCTTCAACGACTCCATTATCGAGAATATCCGTTACGGTCGCTTGGATGCAACCGATGAGGATGTCAATGAGGCGGTGGAGAAAGTCAATCTCGATGGACTTGTCAAAGACTTGCCGGACGGGTTGCAATCGCTAGTTGGAGAACGAGGACTCATGATTTCTGGAGGAGAAAAGCAACGCTTGGCGATCGCTAGACTTCTCCTCAAAAAGGCTCCCATCAAGTTCTTTGACGAGGCTACCAGTGCCTTGGACACTCACACAGAACAGGCGTTGTTACGGACACTTCGCAATGTCTTCACAGAGGACCGGTCAACCAATATCCTGATTGCTCATCGGTTGAGGACAATCGCTGATAGCGACAAGATAGTGGTGTTGAACGCAGGTCAGGTGTGTGAAGAAGGCACCCACCAAAGTCTTTTGGAGAAAGAGGGCAGTCTCTACTCTGAGTTGTGGAACATTCAGGAGAACTTGGAGGTAGAGGGTGTTGAAGGCGACGGAAGGCAAAAACATGCCTAAGGTCGACCATCATATATATATATATAGTATTTACAAGATATCAGCATAATAGCTGGCAATCACCCTCTTCTCTTGGCCTTCCTCCACAAGGTTGTGCATTCTCTCCTTGAGCTTATGGTCAGGCAACGAGGAACACTTGGCTTCGACAAACGACTCCACGTCCTTGGGTCTATACTGCATCGCCTCTCCCAATACCAAGTTGGTGATATTGCCCACCGTAATGCCGATTTGCTTGGACCAGTCGGAGCCTTTGCGAAGAGATCTCTTGACCCACAGGTCATAGTTAACCTTATACCAGTTCCAAAGCATTTCCTTGGACTCGGGTCTCTCTTCGTACTTGAACCCGATCAAAGCCAACTCGATCATCTTGGAGTCGATGTTGGTGTTGACAAAATGAAGTGTTTTCGTCAACAACTCCTGTTTTTGGCAGAATGAGAGCGATGACACTGCACTGGTTTGTAAGTCTTGTGCCGATGCATTGGTATGCTTCAAGTATGACACATTGGAGTTCTTAGAAAGAGCAAGCGCTTGCTTATACTCGGCCACAGAAGCTGTGCCCATTGTCACGTTGAACATCAGCGAGAGAAGCTCCCTAGGAAGAAACACTTTGCTCACACCTGAGCTCACAAAGCCCTTGAAGAGCTTTTTGCACAACAGACGTGCCTCTTGGTCATGGCTCACGAGTTGAAGCACGATATTTCTCACCTCAAACTCAACAGTATTGTAGTTTCCAGGTGTCACCTCGAAGATCGAGTTCCAGGAGCCTATTTTCTTCATGAGTTTCAAGCCAAAGGCTTCGATCCATGTCTTAAACTTTGTGTAATCCGTGAAATGGAGGAAGATCGACTTGACAACCTCGAGATATGCCAACAACCACTTGAGTACCTCGTAGTCTATCACCCAGGTTTCACTGCACAAGGAGTCAGCAAGGTTAATGAGAAAAACAAGCTGATTGGACCCAAACAATGAAGCATCTTGGCTAGGTACTGGCTGTCCCATTATTTTCCCATAGTCTTTGATCAAGCCAGCCAAACCTGCAGGCTCGATCTTGTTCTGGGATGCATTCTGGATAATGATCTTTTGGATCTCGGGCGAGAAGACCGTCTTGTAGTAGAATTGGTTTTCGAAATTCATGCTAAGAAGCTGCGAAATTGGAATATCCAATTCCATCGACCGGTCTGTCAACATCAAATTCACGAATTTTTCTTGACCGTCATCACTCAACACCTTCATGGCCAATGGAACGTGGAATGGCTGGTTTTCTAGCTGGAGGTCATTCACATTGTCAGTGAAGAGGAACCTGTTTTGCTCAATGTGGAGCTTGCCATTCAACTCCTTCACTTTCAAGTAAGGAAATCCGGAGTACCTAACCCAAGAATGAACGAAAGTCAAAATTTCGTAGGTAGATTTGTCGTTCATGACACTCCAAATCTCGAATGGCTTGATGGTTTGAAACTTGAACTTCTGAATTACCTCGCCAAGTGCCTTGAAAAAGCTCGACAAGTTTTTTTCGTTGTTCTCCATCTGTAACAACACGGCGACCATATTAATGAGGATCATACCCTTCTCGTAGGAGTTTCTATCAACGAAATCATTGGTTCTGGATTTGAGCGACAACGAACCCTTGATTTTCTGCATGGTTTCATAGAGGCTGTCCACAGGATTGTTTGCAAAAGAATCGCTGTCCATGAAATCTTGCATAATATCCAGTTTCAACTGGGTGTAATCTGACGAATCAGATGGGTCGAGGGAGGCCAACGAAAGAATGTAGTTTCCAACAAAAGTGGCAAATGCTTCAATGAGCCACAGATACTCCCACTCGTCAACAGTCACCAAGTTACCAATCCATTGATGAGTCAATTGATGGGCAATGAGCTGCCTCACTTGCCTCTTCATCTCTTCAGAAGCCGTGTTTTCGTCAAGGAGAACGGCATCTCTGATGACAGTGATCATGGCCCAGTTCTCCATGGCAGTGTCACTAAGAAAGGGGAGAAGCACAAGATCAAGTTTTCCCAAGGGGAATGGGCAGGCTAAAGTCTTTTCGAAAATTGGGAGCAATTCCCTCATCACACGTAAAGCATATTGCACTTGCAGAGAATCCCCTTTCGTCACGTAGGCCTGTACAGGAACACTAGTTCCATCTTGGGCAAGGCACTTTTCAAAGTCACCCACCACAAATCCAAAAACGGAAGGTGCAATCGGAGGAGTAGGTTCAAAAGTGAACTTCGAGTCTTCAGACATATCAATGGAATCAACAGATGCTAGCTTAGCATTAGAAACCACCTTGAAAGTCGACTTGGCGGTGATTGTAAGAGTGATGGGTACTTTATGAATCAGCTCATCGACCACAGGGAAAAGCATACGGCAGCCAAACGGCTGGGTATGAGTTGCAATGACGAAATTGTCTGATTTTCCCTCTACGGAGTCAGAGTAGTTAGTTTTGAAGATTCCAAAAGTTTCGTCCTTGTAAGTCTTTATGGGTGTGATTGACCCCATATAACTAATCGTGACTTTGTCCACGTTGTCGAAGCTGGTGTCTGTACCAACTACGATGGTTTGATTCTCACGCTCATAGGACACCTTCAACTTGACATCCTGGCCATCCTTAAGATATAAAATGGCAGAGGTGATGATGAGTTTATGTGCGTGTAAAGCCAAGGAAAAAGGCCCATCCAGTATAGCGGAATTGGCCGGATTTGTAACAATTGGGATCGTCACAAGGCCCAGAAAATTAGGCTTCAGGTGGCTGATTTGGACACAAGGCGCATATGAAGCCGGAATGTAATGGTTGCTTAAAGTCAATGGGGTTGAGGAGCCCATGGCCTAAATGATGTAGGTTGGAATTTTCTGGGATAATGAGATGAGTACCGAATGTCCTGAGATTGGAATGTCCTGAGATTGGAATGTCCTGAGATTATGCAAATGGGTTTGGAACATGAGAAAATTTGGTCTGTGCAAGTCCGGTCACGTGCCACGCTCACACACTCACCGTCAAGTGCAAATGAGGTACACCATAATTACGTCATGCTTGAAGCATCGTGTTTGGATGCAGTTCCTTAGGGTATCAACTGCTGAAACAATTTTTTGGAAGCAAAGCTTAGCCCCTGTGTTAGCGTTCAGACAAACGTGCGGGCGCGAGGCGCAGCCTCAGGAAATACAGGGAGCAAAACCGACGCACATACGGAATTTCCCAAATGATTTTTTGCCAAGAGGAACATCTCTTGAACTAGGGCTATTTATAAGGGTCTATTCGGCTAAATGACTGGACTAATTTAGCAATAAGGCTGTAAGGGTCCGCGAAAGTTGCCCGAGATTTTTTGGTTGCAAAATTATCATGTGAGTAGACGAGGTTTCAGAACGCGGAATTTCTCCTTGAGAAAACATTCGTGGACATGAACACTGGGAAAAGGCTATGATGGTTGCAGATATGGAGCGAATGTTTGAGGGCGCACCAAAGACTCAAGCATGAGTGTTGTCGTCTGACCAATCTGGGTACAGGCGTATTTGGCGTTGTTTTTTAAAAATTTAGCACGAAATACAGGAAACTCTATCATAATCCTGCATCCAGAGGGGTGCACCTACTAAGAAATAAACGCCTGCATTGACGGGAAGACGCCAGCTTTTTCTCGAGAAGCGAGCGTGAATTAGGATAAATTTCGCGCACGGAATCCATGACGGGGTCTCGCATGGCAATCTGCAGAACTCATGTAATTGTCTTCCAAGGAGATGGTTGTCATAACATTCGAAAATCTTGGCTTTCCCTCTTGGGAAACCGCGTTTTCGGTAGCCTCGTGTACATGGTTGAGCGATAACCATCCATGATTTGTTGCACAGCGGATTTTGCTCCATGGGAAATGCAAGTCTAGCAAATGTGAAACTACAGATCAAGAAATAGGCAAGCTCAGAAAAGTGTGTATTCAGGTCGACGCAAAGGGACACCCTACTTTCCAAAAATAAAGAAGAAACTTTAGGCATGCATTGAGAAAGTACAAATTTCCAGTAGCCACAGGCATTCGCCCATTCCCGGACAACTCACGAATTGAAATTCCCAAACAATCAACCGGTGACGATACACTTGTGAATACCCGTAGGTAGTTTAATTGTTAAATAGCATTCTGTTTTGGTAAGTAATAAAACCTTAACGAAACGGTCGAAAAACAATGGGGGGCTTTGACCATGGAAACAATTGAGGCACAACACACGGATTTTTCGCACCAAAATGCTTTCTTATTGTAATTTCTGTAATCGACTAAGACGCTGCTTGGATCAGGAAGCGGCTGCATGGAGGCGCATTCTGGCGTATGCATGGCAGAATGATTTGTAACGTATAAAATCAAGCTCTTTCCTTAGCCCCCAATTTTTGCTCTTACCAATTTCAAACTAGTACAATATGGCCGTTAGAGACAGAATTAAGAGAACATCCAGATTGTTTATGAAGCCTTCCAGTGACAAGGACATTATGTCCGAGTCTCAAACTGCTCAAGACGCTGAAAGTGTCACTAAACTGGACGCAAAGAAGTCGGTGGACCTCGAAGACGCCAAGGCCTCCGCCGGTGAAGAACCAGTTTCTATCACTAACAGCACCGGGGCCCTTGCCGAAAAGAAGGAAGTCGAAGACAAGGTTCAGAAAGAGGCTGAAAAAATTGCCGCTGCTACCAGTGCTGAGAAAGAGGACGATGTCCTTGGAGCTCAAGAGAAGGCCGCTAAAAAGGAAGGCTTGGTTGAAAGGAGAAAAAGCATTTTCAAGCGTAAGCCTACAGCCAAAAAAGAGGGTTCTTCAGAGGAGGGATTCAGCAAAGAGTTGAAGAAGTTGCAAAGAGTTTTGAGCAAAGTGAAGAGGCAACCAAAGAAGGCCGCCAGCAAGGTTGCAGATGCTGAGGAGGAGGCCAAAGCCAAGGCCGTTGCCACCAAGGTTTCCAGCGAAAACGCCACAGCAACCAAGGATGCTACCAGCGGTGAAACTGTAGCCGTTATGTCCACAGACGAAGGTAGACCCGTGGTTGTGGGCAAGGGGGATTCTGAGGAAATCGTGGCTGCTCATTCGAAGTAAGCCGAGCAGACATGACGGTATTTTGCAGAAAGATACAGGCGTTAATTATAATTGTTTACCCAAACGCTCTTTGCCTGATAGCTAGAAGATAGAATATGCTGTTTAATTTGATACTCATAATTTACGTCCCCCGCAAGATCAAGAGATTTGCAGCATGGTTGTAAAATTTCTTCGGCTAGCGACCACCGTGTGTACAGGCTGTTTGAGGTTAGACGCGGCTATTAGTGGAGAGGTGCATACGCCAGGGCGACATAGCAGGGCTAGAGGATTGTGCAACTCCACACCGCCCTAGCAACAGTTTGTACAAATGCCCCTTAGTAGTAGCAGCCCTGGCTCTTACAACTAGTATCTCCTCACCGACTCTGCATAATTGTGTAGTCTGCACCTTCCTTGTTACAATGGGCAGTGCTGGTCACCCCTTCACGCCGTGTGCCCGTGAGCATGCGCTACGCGTTATCACTCCAACAATGGTAGGAACACTGCCACACTAAAGCCCCACATAACATACCCGAAAAATTTGGACCGGATTTGGACAGGTTTTGAACCAAGAAATTTCTTCTTTTTAGCAATTAATTTAAAAGAAAACCTTCTTTAGGCTAAACTTTTGATGTCTCGTCAATCTCATATCTGGTCTTGGCCTATGTAGTGTAGGTGACGGAAATCCACCCGGGCATTCATTTACGCGGTAGTGCGACGACGAAACAAGTTTGCGATAGCCCTTGTCAGAGCTTGATGAAAAAATTTTCGAACGTTTAACATACTCGAATACCAACCAGTGTATTTTTTTTTTTTCTTTTGTTTTTGTCCTGAGCACAAAGAGAGGCTACTTTGGGGTCAAGCATTTTGCATTTACTGATCCTCCTCTCATATCAATCTTTTGGTTTTACTTCCGCATTCCGCTCTGTGTTTTGATCTTCAGCTCCGGATTTTTTTTTAAGCACCACCATTTCTTTTTAAGAGCTCCACCTTTTCTAATAGCTTGGCCTTCCACCGGTATCCTGTTGCCGAGATTATTAAGTGTGTGCTGTTCTACGCTGTGCATCTACAGTCCTATTCCATCTGTTGGCGCTGACTAATCCCAGTGTCTATCCGGAGTCACTATTATGAATAATACGGTCTCCACAATCCCCACTAGAGCCAAGATGATGGATTTAAGAGTCGGAAAGAAATACCGCATCGGCCGTAAGATCGGGTCGGGTTCGTTTGGTGACATTTACTTGGGCACAAACATCATTTCTGGCGAAGAGGTGGCCATCAAGTTGGAGAATGTCAAGGCAAAGCACCCGCAGCTAGAGTACGAAGCCAAGGTCTACAAGGCCTTGAGCGGCGGCGTGGGCATTCCTTTTGTCAGGTGGTACGGTACCGAATGTGATTACAATGCCATGGTCATTGATCTCTTGGGGCCTTCGCTAGAAGATCTCTTCAACTACTGTAACCGAAAATTTACATACAAGACTGTGTTGCTATTGGCAGACCAGCTCATTTGCAGAATCGAGTACATCCATGCTCGTTGCTTCATCCACCGGGACATCAAGCCCGACAACTTCTTGATGGGCATTGGCAGACGTGGTTCGCAAGTTAATGTGATCGATTTTGGCTTGGCCAAAAAGTATAGAGATCCAAGAACCCATTTGCATATCCCTTACAGAGAAAACAAGAATTTGACGGGAACTGCCAGGTATGCCTCCGTCAATACCCATCTTGGAATCGAGCAGTCTAGACGAGACGACTTGGAGTCTCTTGGATATGTTCTCATTTACTTTTGCCGTGGTTCTTTACCTTGGCAGGGCTTAAAGGCAGTCACCAAAAGGCAAAAGTACGACAGGATCATGGAGAAGAAGATGACCATTCCAAATGATGTTTTAACCAAAGGATTGCCGGGCGAATTTTTGGAGTACATGAATTATGTCAAGAACTTGAGATTCGATGACAAGCCAGATTACCCTTATTTGCGCAAGTTGTTCAGAGACTTGTTCAAGAAGGAAAATTATAGATATGACTATGTCTTTGACTGGACTCTTTACAAGTTCCAGCAGGAAAGGCAACGGGAGCAGTACAAATCTGGTGATGGACAGAATGAGCAGGGCAGAGCGCAGGCTCAGCCACAAGCCCAGCAAAATTCTACCATGTTTGTCCAGGGTCAAACCCAGGGCCGAGCGCAGGGACAAGTCCAAGCTCAAGTCCAAGCTCAAGTCCCAGCACAAGCTCACCACCAGCTTCATCAACATGCATCTCATCCTCAAAACCAGCATTTACAGCAGTCTCAACAACTGCCGCAACTCCAACACCTACAATACCAACAGGGTCTGTCGCAAGTCCCCCAGACTACATCGAAGCAAACCCCACAACCTAACCAGTCTAAACCCGACGAGGTCACAGACGGAGATTTGGGGGTCTTAGAGTTGTTGGGAATGCATGACAGGGTGGAAAAGATCCGCAACTTAAGACGTGACATTGACTTACGAGAAATGTTGGGATACCATGATGAGGCGGCCGCCATGCGTGAGCAGGTTTTACTGATTGCCAGATTTGATGACAAGCCAGACCGCGAGCAGTTGTTGAGCCAAGTTGAAGCACACCGCAATTCTGCTGCCAATTCCAACGTCAATGCTAACGTCAATGCCAATTCCAACTCCAATGCAAACGCAAATGCAAATGCAAATGCTAATCCTTCTTGGATCTGATGAGTTAATTTTATATTTGAAGTATGGAACCTATACAAGTAGTAGTATTTGATTAGTCGACATTGTCCTCGGCACTGTTCTTGAGCTGCTTGGTGTTTTTGGTTGCTTCTTTGTTGTCCATTTGATTGTTGAAAACAGCTCCCAAGAAATCGAAAATATGCCTTCCCTCCTTTGTAGCCCCAGAGCCACGGAACGTGTCGAGAAACTCGAAAAACCCATGGAACACATTCTCTTTGGTTTCCTCCGCATAGATCTTGTCGTAAATGTTCTTCATCTTGAACGCATCCATTTCCTCCTGGTACTTGGAGAAGTTGACCTCGTTATAGCCCATCTCAATCAAACGAGGATTGTAAGTTTCATACACAGGACACTCGAGGAGCAAGCCCAAAGCAGGAGCCTTGGGGATGTTGATTTTGGCAGGGCCAAAGCAGTCGCTGATCCGAGTGATTGGGCACCCGGTTCTCACCACCAAACAGGCCATGCAGATCATTTTTCTGATCTGGTGCAACATAAACGATTGGCCATGGATCTTGATGGAAACCCATTCCGTACCCTCGATAATAAATGGCTCTGATACAGATGTTCCCTTCATGTATCTTCTGGCACTAGGATCGTTGTATGTCTTTTGCAAGGTGAAGTTATGGAAGTTGTGAGAGCCCTCGTATTGCTTCATGGCATCTCTGAACAACAGAAGCTTTTCAGCATTGACTCTGTAGCCTCTTCTGCACTCGTTTTCAATTCCCCGAACCCGTTTCACGAGATTTCCCCATTCAGACACCTCGCCGTCTTCGTTGTAGTACTCCTTCTTGATTTCCTCGTTCTTGTCGTGGTCAAAGGTGGTTTCTGCAGTTTTCTCAAACACCAGCTCCAACTCGGCCTCAGTCACTCCGTTCTCCACCATGGAGGCCTTGGTTTGGGTCCACCATTCGGTATCGGAGTCATCACGAAGAACCCCTGGATGTTCTGCTCTACTGGCTTCAATCAAGTTGTACAAGCTGCTCTTGGGTCTAGGTGGAAGCAAACTGTGGGTGGGGAGAAGGTACTCGTATACTCTGGAAGAGCAGAGCTTGCGGCAGTCAAAAGCCCTGTTGGTACGTTCGATTCCCCAGACCCGGATCTGCAGAGGTAAGTGGGAGTTGATCTTTTGCACAATGTCCTCGTCCTCAATGATCAACTTGCACGACACAACGTTTCCTGCGGCGTGCACCCCCTTGTCGGTTCTGGCGGCCCGCATGAAACCATTTTTCTTCAAATCCGTGGAGTTCTCCTTGGAAATGGCGCCTGCAGCGGCAAATGCCTGGAAGATCTCTCCTTCGATGGTCCTGACGTCCGGGTTGTTCTGGATCTGCATTCCGTTGTAGCCAGTACCACAGTAGCCAATCATACAGGCCACTTTCTTCTTGGGTCTCCGTTCAGAAGTTTCGATTGGGTTGCCCTCCTCATCCACTAAAGGCTTCCAGTCACTAGAGGTTAGTATAGCTCTTGGGTATGTATACATTTAAACGACTTACCTACGAGGTCGTGCGTTCTCTCTTGGAGACAAACTTGGGCTTGCCATCTTGGACCGGCTTGGCCCTTTTGGAATCATCCACTGGCGTATTTTGATCCACAAGCTCATCGTTGGAGCGTTTTTCCTGGGTCATGTCGTGATGTTGAGAAGCGTTGATGCTCGCGATTTCTGTCGATGAGCCCATGCACTCTGACTGGACTTGTCAAAATGAGCTATCTGAAGGTAAAAAATCCAGACATCTTTGTGGAATATAAAGTTTCAAAATGTAAGATATTTTAAGAAAGCTTGAGAATTTTTATTCTTTGAACTCTAGTTTGGTAAATTTTTAAACTGGGTGGTGGTCGAGTCCTGGTGCCAATTTTAAAGACATTTCGCAGCCTACATGCAAAAGTAGTCTAAACTAAAAAGACCAGCTAAAATCAAGAAATAGTCCCAACACCCCTACACCAATACCAACACTCTAAAATAACAAGGAAAAACACCCCAACCTTTTTTTTTTAATTTTCAAGCTATCCACCAAAGCCTTCTTACTCACTATGGGCCAGAGGGCATCACGCGCACGTGACGCAGCAGGCAGCACGAAAAAAAATAAAAATTTCAAGCTCTACTAACCCCAGCATGAGATCTTTGACAGAGGAAGAGACCAAGGTGGTCTTCGAAAAGTTAGCCAACTACGTGGGAAGAAACATCTCCTTCTTAATCGATAACCCCACAAACCCCCATGTCTTTAGACTACAGAAAGATAGAGTGTACTATGTTCCAGCCGATGTCTCCAAGTTCGCCGCCTCCATCGCCAGAGAAAAGTTGATGTCTCTCGGGACATGTTTCGGCAAGTTCACCAAGACGGGCAAGTTCAGGTTGCACATCACAGCATTGCCTTACTTGGGGCAGTACGCCAAGTACAAGGTGTGGATCAAGCAGAACGGTGAGATGCCCTTTTTATACGGAAACCATGTCTTGAAAGCACACTTGGGCAGAATATCCGAGGATATCCCCGAGCACGCCGGAGTGATTGTTTACTCCATGAGTGATGTTCCTCTTGGGTTTGGAGTTTCCGCCAAGTCCTCGCTGGAGACGAAGAACATGCAGCCTATGGCTATTGTCGCATTCAGACAAGGTGATATCGGAGAGTACTTGAGAGAGGAGGACACCCTATTCACCTAGTTTGCATCCACCCCGTCATCATATCCAGACACTGTACCATTAGCATAATACATGAACACACGCACTGGCTCGTAGCACGGCTTTTTTTTGCAGGTTTCTCTATTCGTATATACATGCGAGTTAAAACACTCTGTTGTTGACCTTCAACAAATGTCCGGGGTTTCCGCCTGACACAAAGTATGTTGATTGCACAATCTTTTCAAGCTGCTGCTCGACATCCTCACACACGGCAAACTCTCCCACCTTCCTGGTGACGACTTCGCCGGTTGTTCCGTTGTCGTTGCGGAACGACTCTTTGCTTGGGTAGTCTCTGACCTGTAGCACGCCAACCTCCGCCCAGAACTTCAACAACTCCCGGGCCTGGTCTTTGGTCAATTTCTCCACCTTGAAAGGACGAACTCCTCCGTTCTCTCTCATGGTGCGTGCGTATTCAATATCACACTGGTGGATTTTGTCGTAGAGATTAAACTCTTCCAATTGCAAGCCTGTCCTCAAGGTCTTGCTGTCACCATTGTCTTTACTCTCGGAAATCAAAACACCTCCATTCTGGAACTCTAGGTTACCACTCACAAGATCCTGGATCAACTTGCCCAACTCAAACTCCGTGAAGTGGATAGGTTTCATGTCTGGGTGGAAGTAAGCAGTGTATGGCAGAGCCACCAAGCCCGAGAAGTTGTCCACGGAGGCTAGAACGGGGAAGTTGGCCGAGTGTGCCTTGAGCTGGTTGATGAAGAATTGAAAAGCACTGGTTGGTCCGACCACTCCAAAGTCGTGGTTGTGTAAGAGGAAGTCATAGAGGGTGTGCTCATCTTTCTTCAAGTTGTACTGCACCTTCTTGGCGGTGAAAGACGAGTCTTCCGTAAGTGGCATCTTCTTGAACACATCCTCGTTGGCCGAACGCAACCGCTTGATCCATCTCTTGGTGTTCATTGGCTGGTGGTAGAAGTTGGCCTTTTGATTGAACACATAGTCACTTGTTCCGTCCACAATCTTCTCCGCATAGTCCATATGCAACAACACCACATCGCCTTTGTATTTCGAAAGGGCAATGGCTTGTGCTTGCGCAAGCAAAGTGGACTTGCCTATGCCTTTCTCTCCCACCAAGCATACTCTATTGTTGCGAGACGAACCGTCTAGCTTGGAGATGAACTCGCCAGTGAGGTTTTTAGTATTCTCCGTAACCAAAGACAATGGCTCCTTAAAAAGCTCGTGATGCTGGTATTTCTTGAAGGATCCCAAATCATTGAGGACTTGCTTAGTCTTGGAAGCATATGTAGCCACCTTGGAATCCAAAGAGGCAAGCGAATCTGCAGAGAGAGTTCCCAAGTTCAAGCTGCCCAAGTCAGCAGCTAGTTTCTCGTAGTTCAAGGCTTTGACTGCATCACGGAACTTCAAATGGGTCACACCACCTTTTTGGGACTTTTCCCTGGTTTCTTTCTTGAAGCCGACCTTGATTTTTTTCTTTCCGGCGGCTGCAGGAGCAGCAAGACGAGCTGCTGTTACGGAGAACAGTCTTGCGCCAAGAGACAAACTGGCCTGGCGGGCGGCAAAGCGTAACATGTAAGGCGTGTAACGTATGGAAGAGAGTGTGAAAGTATGAAATTTTTCGGGCGCGTCACGTGACCAGGCTGCACCCACTAGGCACCAATCCATCAACAAAACATTGTCAGTAAAGAAGGTGAAACTCAAGTGAATCGGCAAGGAAAGTGTAGGAAATTACAGTGAAATTCAGGAACCGTTGTGAAACACTCTTGAAACAATCTTGAAGCAGTAACTACAGTTTTGATACTTTTAAACTATTATTACAATTTTAGACCTTCTCAATTACTTATCTTTATCAGCCTTTTTTTCAAGTTCAAGCTAGTTAAACCGACGTGGAAATGGTGGTGGAAATGGATGTATAAATGATGGTATAATGAATATACCATATACAGTGTTTCTAGTGAGCGAGCCAAAGCCCTAAGCACTGCATTCTGCACCGGCGAAAATTTTCGTGCGCACTTTAAAAAGCCATCTCTGAGCGGAGTGTTTTCTTCTTCCACCATGCTAAAAACATGGCCCCAGGTTGATGCATTGCAATATCTCTGTAGAAACATCCAGTTGAGATGTTACTCCAAAAGCAAACAGCAAATGATCAAATCTCGCAGCGGCCGGCGTCTTGATGCCAAGCCCACCGAGTTCTCCGACAAAAAGAAGCCCAAGGTGTTTGCCTTTGGCAACTTTGCGGCGCTTAAACGGCCGGAGAAGAAGCAGATCGAGAAGTCGGAGAATGTGATTGAGAAAATCACGTCTTTCAATTCGCTTCGGATTTTCCCCTCGGTTCGTGTGGCCATGATGAAGGAGATCAAAAACTCATATACCATGAAAAACACTTACATCACCGATAAGAAGGACTTGGACCTTCGGCCGTCGCCCGTTCAAATCGCGGCCATGAAAAAAATCAACCAGCCGCGCAAAGTGGCTGCTCATAAACTTGAGCAGGCAGGAAGTCCGCTTTTGCATGAAGTGATGGAGGAAAACGAGAAAAACAGGCTTAAGATATTCACGGTGGCTGCCGAAACCGGATCGGGAAAGACCTGGGCTTACCTTGCACCAGTGCTCTCCAAATTGGTTGAAGAGGAATATGCCGTTTTTTCAAAACATGACAATATCCAGGGAAGGACCAAGAGGTTCCAGCCTGTTCGTGCTGTTATATTATTGCCCACCCACGAATTGGTCAATCAAGTGTATGAGACAGTGAGGTTTGCCTCCACTGTGCCTCTTGATCCAGCCAAGGACTACACTCCGGAAATGCGTGGCTCTAAGGACTATGGTCCTTTCCTTGAGCTGCAGACCAAGTTGGGGTTGAAGGTGTTCAAGTGGGCAGCAGGAGATGCTCCAAGCAAGCTTTTTGATGCTGCCGATAATGAGAAGATCGACGTGCTCATAACCACTCCCGGTAAAATCGAAGGTTTATCAAAGCTTGACAATATCCCACGTCCTTTCCGGATCTTTAAAGGCGTCAACTACTGCGTCATTGATGAAGCTGATACTCTCATGGACGAGTCGTGGTTCCCTGAAACCTCTAAAACGATTGAGAGATTCACGGCTTTGAAGGACTTGATCTTGTGCTCTGCTACCATTCCTCGTGATTTTGAGAAGTCTCTTAAAATGCTTTTTAAGGATGAGAACTCCATTATTCGCGTGGTTACGCCGCTGATCCACAAGATCCCTAAGACAATCGCCGTGAAGGTGATCGATGCTGAATTAGCACCTTTCAATGGTTCCAAGACCCGGTGCTTGGCCCAGGCATTGTATGCCATCCATAATGATGGAACAGAAGCTGGATTTGTTAAGAGAGTTATTGTGTTTGTTAATGAGAAGAAGCACGTGGCTCCTCTTGTCAATACTTTGATTAACAAGTTCGGGCATCTGGAGGAAAATGTCGTTGGTGTTACGGGGCAAGACTCGGCAGCACAGAGAGTAGACATGATTTCGCCATTCATCAACCAGGCAGTGCCCATCGATGAGGATCCAACCAACAGCAAAATGAGAGTCTTGGTGACGACTGATTTGATGGCACGAGGCTTGAATTTCCAAGGCATCAAGAACGTGATTTTGATGGACGTACCAGGAAGTTCAGTGGATCTTATCCATCGTGTTGGCAGAACAGGACGAATGCGCCAATCCGGACGTGTTTTCATTCTCATCGACAAGAAGTCCAAGAAATCGTGGATCAAAGGACTTCCAACTGCAATCAAACTGGGAGCCACCATTGGCTAACCTAACTGCAAAGAAATGGTATGTTTACATTCGGCCAGAATGATGCTACAAAAAAAATTTAATCGTTAGACTTCCGAATCTTCTGAGGATACTTTTAAGATATCTGACACTGGCCCAAAAAATCATTTTGATTATTACTAACACTCGAAAGATTCCCAAAGATTCCCAAAGGAAACCAAAGGAAACCAAATTATGACTAATGTTATGGGCTCACCCACCTTCATTCGAACTGGTTTCGTCTGACCCATAGAACTGACTTCAACTGACTTCAGCAGGTATGTTACCCTTTTCTATTATGATGAAAATACTTGATTTTGAACGCTTGACTTCCTATGAACACTGAGGAAACTGTCTTGTTAACAACAATTATCTGATCTAGAAGCTCCATTCTTGGCTTATACTAACTTTACAGGCACATGTACATAGATAACCGACTGTCTGAGGATAGATAATTAACTGTCTGAAGAAAGATAAATAACTGTCTGAAGATAGAAATTGACTGTCTGAGGTTTGAAGAAAGTAACGAGAGGTAGAATCGAAAAAATAAATATAATCAAGAGGAATTAACATAGTATTATATGAGTAGGTAGCAATCAGAATGGCTTTTCACATGTTCATGCCCGAGCCTGCATGTGACGGGGCGATTGAATGCCAGACTGAGTGCGAGGTAGTTGCTAAAGTGTAGGGTTACTAATGTACGTCCGCCTCAGGACACAACTTCGCTTGCAAACACCCATACGATACTTGTCCCTGAATCGCTCCCCAAAACAGTCTCTATACTACAGGATGAACCAAAGCTCCGACTCCAACCCCCAATCCTCGGGAATTGTGACGTATTACGGCAAAGAGGTGGTCAACCGAGTGTCTTTCCTCAGAGAGGACTCCGAATTCATCACCAACGCCGTGTTGCACCCGTCCACCCGGTTTGTGTTTTTCGAGGCGGGAAACGTGCTTGTGAACAAAAAAGAGGATGCTCAGAAATTGGTCATTTTGGCCAATGGCAATGACCAATTACACACTATAGAAGGCACCTCGGTTGCGGGCACTGCCAAGGGAATGCTAGATAATTGCCCGGAGTGGCGCTCGATTTTGAAGGTGTGGAGCTCCGATAATAAGGACCAGGCCCCCGAGTCGCGGGCTCAGAACAAGGCCAGTTTACTATTTTTAGGATTGAAAGATGAAAGTGTGGGTTTGGACTTCCACAAGTTGAAGCTGTACAATATGGAGACCTACTTGGACCATCAAGGCCGGTACTTTGGAATTCCCTACTTTGGCGTGGACTTGTCTAATTCACCGCAGGTGTCCAAGCTAGTCAAGGACTTGATCGTGTCCAGCAGAGAAGACGTGGAGGAGGAAGACCTTATATTCACCAATTCCAGGGGGCACACCATGGCGTTTTCTACGGATGAGGCCAGTCTTTTCAGCCATGGAAAGATGTTCTTTGAGTGGCTTGGCCGCAACAACTTTTGTCCTGGCTGTGGATCCAAAGTCATAGGCATTCATGCTGGAGGCAAGCTCAAGTGCACCAATGAGGAGAAAGTCATGGTCAACGAGGAGGAGAAGTACGTGTGTCCGGTACGTAACACAAGGGTGTCCAATGTCTCGTTTCCACGGACGGATGCCGTAGTGATTACAGCAATCACCAACCGGGAGCGGACCAAGATGCTTCTTTCCTTGAGCAAAAGGTATGCGTTCTCCAAGATGTACTCGTGCACCGCGGGGTTCATGGAGCCCTCGGAGACCGTGGAGGTGGCCACCAAGAGAGAAGTGTGGGAGGAGACAGGCGTGGTATGCTCGGATATTCAGATCTTGATGACGCAGCCATGGCCTTTCCCAGGAAACCTCATGATCGGGTGTATTGCTACAGTGGACTTTAATGGTGAGAACGAAACCATTCACTTGGGCCATGACCGTGAGCTTGCTGATGCCCGCTGGTTCGACGTTTCTTTTGTGGACAAGCTTTTGAAGGGAAAGCTGGACAAGGACGTGAACCCGGAGGACATCAAGCTTCCTACAAATATATCCATTGCCCACGACTTGATCAAGTACGTGGTTGACAAGAGCGAGACCAAGCTCTAGACAGGCGGAGATAGACGAGAACTACGTTGCGAAGCTGAGAGAGAGAGAGCCCTTAGATTCCGACGGAGAAGCTCTAGATTCCGACGGAGAAGCTTAGAAATACTTGACAGAAGCTTGACTAGACTAGTACATTAGAGAATACATCAATATCAGATGAGCCGAGAAGCCGAGAAGCCGAGCCGGTGAAGCCGAAGGGCCGATGCGCCTTGGCCTTTCTGCAGTACATACACCTGTGCAAGAAGCCCCACTAAACCACGCCATTCAGTGGCACCAAACTCATGGAATAAATACAAGATCATCATGTCTTGCTCCGTCATTGGTCACCGCGGGTTCAAGGCCAAGTACACCGAAAATACCATCCAGGCCTTTGAAAAGTGTTTCCAGTCTGGAGCCTCCACCATCGAAACCGACCTCTGGACCACCAAAGACAATGTGTTGGTGGTTTCCCACGATGCCAGTACTGCCCGTGTTTTTTGCAGCCAAGATGGCCACGAGACCGACTTCAATATCTTGGAAACTGACTTTGCTGACTTGAGTGGTCTTCGTACCATCAAGTCCGGCGAGCCCTTGCTCACATTTAAAGACTTGTTGGTATGGTTCCAACGGTTTATAGAATCGGGGCCATACTCGCAGTGTAAAATCATGCTTGATTTGAAGAACTGGAATCCTCCGGAACTTCTTAAGTTGCTTGTGGAGGATGTGATGGAAGTGGGGCCCGATTTAGAGTGGTGGTACCCTCGGCTCCAGCTTGGGATCTGGAACATCCGGTTTCTCAAGTACTTGAACCAGGATGTCTTTTTCCAAACGTTAAACCAGAATCCGTTTGGAAACCTGGACAAAAGCAGCTTCTTTGATATCTTCCACATTTCCGTGAGTTGGGAAGATACTATGACGTACCTCAGCTACGCACAGTACGTTTCCGAGTTGGACAACAAAAAAAAAAGGTACGGCATTTCGGGAGTCTCGATCATCTACGTCAGCATGTGGTCGTCGGAATGTCTTGCCAACTTCCTTCCTGCAGTCAAGCAGCACAACTTGACGTTGGTTAATTGGACAGTCAATACGGCGTGGCAGTTGGCCTACTTCACGGATGTATGCAGGTACTACCAGATAAGCAATTACGGGGTGATTTCAGATAATCCGCTGGAGATGGTGAATTATGTTGCTGAAACCTCACGTCACGATAAGCCCAAGAAACCATATCTTCCTTGGAAGTTCCGTGTGATCAACTGGCTCATCAAGACTGGCGCACGGCTTAGCCCCAAATCTCCTTTGATCAGCAGAGCTCTGTTTGAAACAACCGTGGATCCAAAGCTGAGGCTACCTGCACGGCCCACATTGGGCTCCAAAATCTTTGCATTCCTCCAGGCCATGGGTATATTCTAGGCATTGGGCATTTACTGTATATAACCTTACTTCTATTCATGCGTCTCCATCCATTTACTGTATTGGACCAAGTGTAGAAACAGAAACACCAATATTTTGTCCACTTCATTAATAATTAGGACATACATTATTTAATCTTCTATAATTTTTTATCATTATATGCCTTCCACTAGATCCACTTATTCCGGAAACAAAATGGAATACAGACTAGTGGTGGGGATGCTTAGGTTCCTAGAAGTCACTGGAAAGTCCAATACCATGGTTCAGAGTTTCCCGAGAAAACCAGGTTATCAAACCTAAAATTCTTCCGTTCATTTTCTGTCACTTTATTTTTGTCTACTTTTTTCGCCCATAATTCCCCATATTGTCCTATTTCGTCTCTATTCTGACTTCATTCAGCTTCTCAGTGAGACTCAGTCTGCACTCATCCTCTATACATTCTCTAATCTGCATAAAAAAATATAAGCCCCTTAATTAAATCCACCCAAGATCCCGGATCTAGAAATAAAACCATTAAATAAATTACTCATCCACTCACAAAGGTCACTATTAATCTGTATCATCCATCACTGGATGCGAATTGATACGAATTGATGCGAAAAGCTGAATTGATGCGAAAAGGTGCGGAAAAAAAGGTGCGAAAAGGCGTGAATAGGTGAATGAGCAAACGGCCGTATTAACTATACTAGTGCTAGGAGATAAATAGTGCTAGGAAATAAAAACAGTGGAGCTAGTCGTACTATATTTAGATCAAATTTAGAGGCAGAAATCAGTAAAATATCACTATAAATTTTTTGAAAATCCATTCACATTTAAATCTCGATACTTATCATCACCGCCTATACCCATGGCTACAGCTAACAAACCTCACCAGTGAGTTCAGCTCCACTGTCAGTCGCTCCACTGTCAGTCGTGGTTAGTAAAAACAGAATATACATTTCTATTTCTATATTTCCATTTTCCCCTAAAATTCCATATTTCCATATTCTAAAATTCCATATTTCCATATTCTATATTCTATATTCTATATTCTATATTCTATATTCTATATTCTATATTCTATATCTCTATATCTCTATATCTCTATATCTCTATATTCTATATCTCTATATTTCCATATTTCCACAATCCTATATTCCTATAATTCCATATCTATATATGTATGTTTATTGCATTTTATAAAGAGTGCCACGAATCATCGTCTTTGGTCTCTACATCTTCTCACATTCATGTTCTTCTTGATAGTGACTTTTCCTGGGACTGATGCGCACTTGACTGCGCACTTGATGCACTTGACGCACTTGACTATACATTAGACCAAGCACTCATTACCTCTTCTCCATGTTCAGTTCGCTGCTACCTCCGCCAAAACATACGGCCATAGCCACGATCCAGGTCCGGCTCCCGGAAAAGGCGCCTGCATCCAAAGCATTGGTTCTTCCTCAATCCATATCTTCCGTGGAGCCACTTGATGACCCACTGATGCTCCTAAATATCCATCAGAATGCCCTCCACTATGGCCAGCAAGCGCCAGAAACGCCCGTGATCATCGCCTCGTCTCTTGACGAAACCATTCCCCTCAAAGTCAAGTATCCACATCTCAAACACCACTTTCCCAGGCACACGCTACGAACATGCCCCGATGATTCGTTGGCCTTGTGTGTGGAGCAAACCAAGGCCGTGGTGGAGCGCCTTCTAGGCGTGGCCAACGGCACAGAGGAGCCCAAATCCTCGGAAGCATCGTTTGTGAATTACAAATCCGGCTCCTTGGAGCCTGAAAAAGATACAGTTCTTGAAATCAGAACCTACAAGGAAGACCCCATGCTTCCGCCCAAATTCAAGCTTCGAAAGAATAGGGAAAAGGCGCCTCCTCCACCTCCGCCCGTATTAAAGGCTGCCTCCACCGAGAAAATCACCAAGGAGGTCAAGGACAAATGGCACATTCCCTCGGCAGTGTCCAACTGGAAGAACAACCAGGGCTTTGCTATAGGCCTAGATAAGCGGGTCAAGGCAGCCAGCGGAGGCACCATGAATGAAACGGGTGAAATCAACTTTGAGAAGTTCAGCAAACTTTCTCTGGCTTTGGAATCGGCAGACAAGACAGCCCGAGAGGAGCTCAATCTCCGGAACCAAGAGAAAAAGGACGCTGTTCTCAGAGAACAAGCCGAAAAGGAAAGGAAGCTTGAAACCCTTCTACAGAGATCCAAAGCTTTAAAGAGCTCATCTGGGAGTAAAAGTCATAAGCGGTCGAGAGACGGTGGTTCTAGAGATGATGGAAGTGATGAAAGAGACAATAGAGAGTCTAGGAAAAAGCTTCGAAACGAGTAGTTCGAAATATATATATATGGAACTTCTTAATGCGTAATGTCTAGTGGCCTACTTCTTGGCCTTTTTACCCTTGGCCTTGACCCTATCTCCACCGTCGTAGAGTGACTTGTCGAACTCATCGCGTGCGGACCGATTGACCCACTCCAAAACCCGGTTGACCTGATTTTCGTCCACTTTCTTGTGCTTTTCTGCCCGCAACTCATCCCGAAGCTTCTGCACTTCCTCCACGGTACCCGAGTTGAGAGTGTCCTCCACGGTCTTCTGCCTTTTGTTGGAGCAGTTTGCTGCTCTGCGGTTGGGCCTTTTCCGTTGTGCCAAGAGATCATCTCCGCTATCCTCAACCTCGGTTTCTTCGACAATGGTATTGGCCATCGTATCGATTTTCTCCTCCACCTTTTGGATTTTCTCTTCGATCGTGGCTTCTTCTTTGGGGAGCTCGTCGAACCAGAGTGCTTTACGTCTGGCTGACATGCTTGCACAAATACCATCCTTGACACGTTGAAGCTCTTTTCTCAATGAAGACTCTCGCTTGCCCCACGGATTGAGCCATCTCAAAAGTGCTTCGATCTCACTGGGTTTGTCAAAGTACCTCCACTCGTTTCCTAAAACCAATGGCACAGGGAACTCCTCAATCAGCTTGCGCTGCATGGGCGTGATTTGCTTGACACTGATTCCTGCAGAGAGTCCTCCCGAGTCGTCGATCAACACCGAATCGTCCTTGGATCGTATCGAGCTCTCAGTGTACTGGAGTCCAAGAACATCGGCAATGTGTGCTTGGGCAGTCGTGCCCACTTGGAAGTTCATCACCTTTAATGCCTGGCTGCTGTCTTCCAGGTTGAGTTGCTGGGTGATCTTTTCCCGGTTCCCTTTCTCGATCTTGTCGATATTCTGGGTCATGGCCGACTCATACCGGAGAGAGTTCTTTGATATGAGTTTGGCCTCTTCCTCCAGGAGCTTGAGATTGGATGTGAGGTCCATTGATGTTGGCCCTTGCATCCAGAGACGGCCCATCAAATATGTTTCCTCAAGCACTTCTTCCTTATCGTCGAGATCCTCATCGCTGACATTTTCTTCATCCTCTTCTTCTCCGCCATTGAAATGAATATTGGGCAAACCATTGTTCTCAAACCACCAGTAACGATTAAAGTGTCTGTCCTTGCCGAGTAGGCGCACTCTCTGACAATCGAGCTCCGAGAGTTGCAGTTCAATTTCTTTTCTCTTGCTCTTCGTCTCCAGGATTTTGGCGATGCTGGCTTCTCGTTCATCCCAGACTTCCTGGAACGAAGGGTCGACCTCCAAGTATGCCTTCTCGTAGTCCGTCATTTCGTAGCCTCTCAAATTGAGCCTGTGTTTCTTTCTGGTGAAGGAGTTCCAGATCGATGGATCTATGGCGGAACTCACGCCCTCAAGCAACTTGTTGTGGATCTCGGAATGTGCTTTGTTGGCATTATCAACTGCCAGCTTCATGTCCTTTAAGATCTCGAGTCTGGACCGTCTCAAGTTGGCAGAGGCTTCAAGTGCTTCGTCAATGTATGCACGCACTGAATCTCCATTAACAACCAAAGTGGTGAGAATGTGAAGGATCTTGAGTCTCATATCGATGCTGAGGTAGGTGTAGAACTGGGTTAACACACTGCCTGACGTGGCTGGTTTGACCAGCAAAGGTGCAAGAATCTCATAGGCTTCCTGGATGACTTCGGAATATTCGGGAACATACTCCACAAGAGAAAGCACTCCTAAAACAATAACTTGCCAGCCGCCATCTTTGAAATTCCTCTTGCGGAGTCTATCGTGCCATGCAACACCTCTGTGATTCATCACTGAAAAAGCCAAATGATTCTCTTCGCTTTCGTCATTCTCTCCAGTTTCATTCTCCTCTTCATTTCCATGCTTCTCATTGCTGTCATCGGGAACTTCGCCATTTTCTTTGCTTTCATCTTTCACCTCGTCTACTTCCATGTCATCGTTTTCAAAAATACCTTCTTTGGAGTCCTTTGGAGCTGCTTCTGATGCCAGCCGCGGCTTTAGCAAAGTCACTTTTGGCGGTAAGAAGATTCTGAGCCCATAAGTCTCCGCTTCATCGAGATACTTCTTTGGGACCGGCTCGTTGGAGATTATCAAGCTCAACACAGCACACCAGATTTCATCCAAGAGTTCACACCGTCCAAGGTCCTTATACTGCTCGTCGTTCCATCCCATGGCACAGATGAAGTCATCAAATGTAAACGTGTCAAGTTTGAAGACAGAGTGGTATATGTTGAGGAAAGTCCAGATCTCCAATGCTTCTTGAGAAGACGAGAGAAGCAGTTTCCCAAAGTCGTTTCCTTCGTCGGATTGCAGCTGCGCCTCATCAATCGGTTCCTTCTTCATAGATTCTTCGTCCGATTCGTCAACCTCTCTATCCAAGCTTTGCTCATTGAGCAGAAGAGCATTTTCAAGCAACTTCATTGGATGCGAAGGAGGCCGAGTGTTTTGGAGGTCGAAGCCAAGGTCCAAGTCTTCGGCGATGGTTTTCTTGGATGGCTGGAATGACGACAATGTAGCGAGTTCATTTTCGTTGAGCTCTTTTTGAATTGAATCCGGTAGATGGTGAAGAGGGAACCTGGACCGGACGTCTGGTTTTAGTTTGGCTTTTGGATCTGAGTACTCAATGGTAACAAGCTCATCAGAGGCTTCATCAGTTCCTGCTCTAGATTTCACGGTAGACAAGTTCAGGGCCGCTTTCTTCTTCGTAGCCTTGCCACGGGCTTTTTTGGATTTGCTGGAATTGGGGTCGGAAGCATCGACAGCTGGAGAGAACAAATCCAGCACTTCATCACCCTCGTATAGCACCTCTCCACTAGGAGTGATGTGCTCAAACATCTTCAAATCTTCGGGAAATTCCGTAGGGATGCGGTATTTCTTGGCATACTTCTCTTTCACAACCCATGGGGCACCGACCTTCTGGGAACGGGTGACGGTCAACTTGATGTAGGTCTTGATAAGCCACTTGGTGAAGTGGTTTCTGTCTCTGGAAATCTGCTGGTTTGTAGCAATGATCTGCGATCCGTCACCAATGGTGGACACCAAGTACTTTGTTTCGGAAACATCGCTGTACTGGACCTTTTCCCTGATCATGGCTCTTTGTTTCACCGTGGACATGTAGGCGTGCGGAGCCCCGGCATTTGCCTTGGCAACGGACCGGTTTGCGTTGGGCTCAATGATTTTCTTGACATAGACCTCTTCGCCCGGAAAATACTCATTCTTGAACACAGAGTACACCTTGTCGACCAAAAGATCCAACCTGGAGATGCGGTTGAACTGGAGGAACTTGAGTATGTGTTCGCGTAGGGCCTCCGGGAAATGGGCGTCCAAGTCCTTAATTTCCTTTGATTCGGAGAGGTGGGCCTCGAAATACGTCAAGCACGAGTTGCCCGTGATTTCACACACAAACTTGCGGCGGTGGTAGTAGTCCAAGCGGGCGAGGTAGTCGCTGTAGTCAAGAAACCATTCCTTGGTCTGGGGAATGACGTAGATTTCGGCGTCGAGGTCTTCCGGAACGGGAAGCGGGCGCACGAAAGTCACCTGCTTTCTCTTGTATAACACCATTAGGCTGGAAGGGAGAATTGGTGGACAACAGAATTAGCCGTGGAGCAGGGGACAACGGTTTCTGGAGGGTCCACGTGATTTGATACAGTAGAGGAGCCGGATGGCGGAATTGGCTGGGGGCAGGAAAAACGGGCACGAGGAATATCTTGACACGGGGCCTGGAAAAAAAAGTCGTACTAAAATTGTAAAGGCCAAGACCGAGACAAGAAGGGAAAAAAAAGGGAAACAGTGGGTTTGGAGAAATGCGCACACGCCAGTTGTGTCTATACATTTTTTCCACCCACGTTATATTGTTTGCCTCACTGTTATTGCTTCTTTGGCTGCAACCCCAGATCGGAACATCTGCAAAAAACCCAGTGGTATGGGGCTTTTTTTTAAATTTATTATGGGTCTACAGTGTCTACACATTTGCTTGTGCAGGCCCAAGGTAAACTGTGGGGCCTGGTTAAGTGGTCCAACGCATTGGGGAAAAATGTGCATTGGTGACGACTCGGAGCTGAGACGATACAAATTCATATCCGCCAACGAATGCAATGACATACACACGCGAACCTGCGTTCTGCGCAGGACCCGCAGATGCTTTGATTTAAAGAATGTAGAGCCTGCGCGCGATCGTAAGGCGCGGTTTTGGCACCACTCACTCCCTCAGTGCTCCAGGACATCCGTCCCCCGGCAGACGGCCTGCGCGCCACCATCCATTTCTACTATTCGCACTAGACGGCTACTACAACAACCAAGCTGCCCCTAATCCCCTCAATCTATACCCTTTTTGCTATTTGCTATTTTCTTATGCCATTTAATTTTTTCATTTTTTTCCTTTTTTTCATTTTTTTCATTTTATTCATTTTTTTCATTTTATTCATTTCGTTCATTTCGTTCATTTCGTTCATTTGTTCGTTCATTTGTTCCTTCATTTTAATTTCTTTTTGCTAATTCATTTTGCTATTTTCTCTAATTTTTTTTTGCATTGGTTCCCAATCAGTTAGTAAAAAATTGTATTCTCATAAATAAATCTCATCATTACCCCATTGGTGGCTTGGTGTTGGGTACACTCACTGGGTTTTGGAAATACTTAGCCGTGGGTGGTGAGGAGGTCGCGGCATACAAATCGATGGCCGGCCATACAAATCGATGGCCGGCCCGGCCGTCAGCGGCGATGTGATCCCACTCGCCCCTTCAGTTTCAAAGGCGTATGTGGGCTTAGAGCTTGTAGATTTGAAAGTAGGTTTCATAGAAACATCGCGTCAGTGAAGAGGGCGAAAAGGGGCGGGTGGCGAGACATTTGCCACGATGGGTTCTGGCATTTGGCTAATGCTAAAAAGCAACCGGTGTGAAGGCGGATAAATTGTCCGCAAGAGGACACACTGTGTACAGGAGCTATCTTCGATGAGCTTCTACAGTGCGATAAAGTCGGCGTTGCATTTCCACCACACACTCTCGCTCACTGATAACACCGATTTGGACCCAAAACCACCGGGAAAAAGTGACGACGGAAACAGGGACCAGAGGCAAGTTTGACTTGAATCAAAAAAAATGTTTTCAATCCTTTAAATCCTTTAAACGACTCCATACTCATTCTCCTGTAGCGCGTCCAAAAGTGTGAGCCAGACTGGTGAAACATTGTTTCTTAGTAATCAGACTCTCTGACGTCTTCACGCAGGCCTTGTGCGCAGGACCGACAGATGGCGTTGCTACTCGAGAGCCAATGGTATAAATATTGCACCCAAATCCTCCATTCCCAAATTTTTTATCATCAATCCCTATTACAATGTCTACAGTCCCCGAGCAATTCCAAGGTTTCACCGTCAATTCCGCAGACAACTGGAACAAGCCTCAGTTGGCCTCTTACGACCACAAGAAGGTCAACCCTAAAGATGTTGTCATCAAGAACATCTGCTGTGGTCTTTGTGGCTCGGATATCCACACCTTGAGAGGTAACTGGGGTCCTTTGAACAGAAAGGACCTTGTGGTCGGCCACGAGATCATCGGTCATGTCATTGCTGTTGGTGATGATGTTGAAGAATTCAAGATCGGCGACAGAGTCGGTGTTGGTGCCGCTTCCTCCGCCTGTGGCAAGTGTAACAGATGCAAGAGCGACAACGAGCAATACTGTGCCCAAGCTGTTGGTACTTACAACACTCCTGACTCCAAGGCTGATGGCTACGTGTCGCAAGGTGGCTACTCGTCGCACTCCATTGCTCACGAGCAATTCGTGTTTTCCATTCCAGAGAAGTTGGAGTCCGTGCACGCTGCCCCAATGATGTGTGCCGGTTTGACTGTGTTCTCTCCATTGAAGAGAAACATCGGTAACAAGAAAAACCCAGTGGTGGGTATTATTGGTATTGGAGGCTTGGGTCACTTGGCTCTTCAATTTGCCAAGGCCTTGGGTGCTGAGGTCTACGCTTTCTCCAGAACACACTCCAAGGAGAAGGAGGCCAAGTCCTTTGGAGCCTCGGGTTTCGTGGCCACCCAGCAAGACAAGGACTGGACCAAGAAGTTCGAAGACAAGTTCGACTTTATCTTGAACTGTGCATCTAACGTGGAAGGCTTGGCTTTGGACCAGTACTTGTCCGTGTTGAAGGTGGACGGTAGATTCTGCAGTGTTGGATTGCCACCTGTGGGCGAGAAGTTCGAGGTGACTCCATTCACCTTCCTTAAGAGTGCTACTTCTTTCGGAGCCTCTCTCTTGGGTTCCAAGACCGAGGCCCTTGAGATGTTGCAGTTGGCTGCCGACCAGGGCATTAAGCCAATGGTGGAAGAGGTTCCTATTAACGAGGCTTCGTGCGGAAAAGCTTTGGAGAGATGTGAAGACGGTGATGTCAGATACAGATTCGTCTTCACCGAGTTCGACAAGGCTTTCAAGCAATAAATGTATACTAAAAATTGGGTTGGGAAGGAGTTAGAATTAGATATGATAGATAGATATATTAGATAAATTTTCTATACTTGGTGAACTTGTAGATTTATACTTGATGTACTAGATTGATTTGAAATACTTGATATACTCTTAATGTACATTGGTGGGATTGAAGAATAGAAGATGATTTACTCAGTATGAACGACTGTGAAGGTGGACTGCAAATTGATGCAAGATTGGGTGCCAGGTGCCGGCGCCTTGTCTGCAGTCTGCACGTGGTCTCAATTACCCATTTTTCTGGTCTCCAAATCTTTTGGGTGAATGATTAAAAACAATGCCCTTGAAACTAAGGTCACTTCTGCCATGTCAGTCATTGTAAGTCACGACCGTGTATTGTATGTCACAGGTTGAATGTCTTATTGTCTTTAATTCTCACCCCACTATTCTCCTCACTATTCTACTATTCTCATCAATTTTCTCACTTTTCTCACCAATTTTCTCACTTTTCTCACTATTCTCACACTGCACATTCACTACAATACTCTGTACTCAACAACTATACTCTGACACGTACCCGAATTTTAATTACTCCAAAACGTACATGTAATGCTAGTATAGACGAATGGCCAGTGCATGCTGTAAGGATTACCACAACCTCTTTGGTTGTTCGGACGTCCGTCACGCAACCCATGGTACTGCTGGTGGGTGGGGTGTATGCCGGACCAGGCCCAGATAATACCTCCCAATGACGTGTGGCCCTATCAAAAAAAAAAAAAAACAGTTTCAAGGTAAGAATGTATCTTTCGTATCTGAACACTATTGTCGGAATTGATTTTAATTTAACCTCCTCGTAGTCTCATTGAGTATTGTGTTGTATTCGTCTCATTCTGGTCTCACCACCGTCACTATTCGCACCCATTCCCCAGTCCACTGCACTCCAGTCCACTGCACTCTCCTTCCCTCCACTCTACTCTCCACCACTCTACTGTTTTACTCCTGCACTTTTCCAGAATAAATTGTGCTGGTATGGTATTTGGATAATTTAGAGAATTTCCATAATTCCCAAGAATTAACCCGAATATACCATGATACCATAATACCATATTACATGATACCATAATATATGATACCACAATACCACAATACATAACCATAATACTCCAAGACACATAAACCCGTACACTTTTAATCCAATACGGATTCGATAAAACCTTTAGTTTTCTAAAGGTGGAAATGAAGCAACCGTTTAAAAGTGATACCTTCTTGAAATCGTGAATTCTCGCTAAAAGAATAATCATGCCGTCATTTTTCAAGTTCTTGCAAAATTTTCTTTGATTTAATAATAAGTTAGGGTGGTGAGGAATTCTCCTCTACCAATTGACTTGTACACCCTAAGATCCTGAAATATTCAACTTCTGTCTACAAATCCCTACATGGTTCTATGATAGTCATGCCACAGCATATTCCCAAGCCTATGGAGAGTACGAAATTCGTATATAAAGTAGCACTGTAGTGGGTAGGTTCTGGAAGCCGTAAGTCTTTTTATCTGCTACTGTATGCAGTACACAATAGAGTAGGGTATTTAATTGGCTTTTTCACCAGACAATCTCGGACCAAGTGCTATATAATACCCCTATTTTAATTTTAGACTTTTATTACCAGATAATTGTTTAGAATGTATTTTTTTCAACTAAAAACTGTAGTCTCCACGGCTTCTGGAAGTGTATTTTGGATCTATTTCAATTACATGGGACTATCTGCGTAACTCAAACAGTAGTTCTACCTTGATAGCTTCGAAAACTGGTATAGTCGTAGAGTATTACGGACCAGATGGGTATATACAGTAATATAGAATTAGTACTCGGGTAGTAGCGATGTACTGTACTTTAGTGTTTTGTAGTGTAGAGTAGAGTAGTAGTGGAGACCATCCGTGGTAAGTGATACCAATAGAAAAATTACTCTAAACTCCTTTCCCCAGTCTACCTCTATACCATTCGACCAATTCTTTATTTTATTACTAGAGTAGAATATAGAGCAAGAAATAGAGCACCAAAAGAGTGAAGGTATTGTATCCACGCTAGACTAAACTATCATTTTTATTTACAGTCTAACTCTATAAATAATATTACGAACTATAATTACATACACTATACGAGTCCAATAATTGAATTTATATATATATTATTCAGGTTGGGTATATAACTATTTAGTTATCTACACCTCTACTGGAACTATAGTGTTACTCTACCAGTATTCTACAGCGTAATTCTAAATTTTAATCTACATTTTATTTTGAATTTTAATTCTATTTTAATTCTAATTTTTATTCTAATTTTTATTCTACATTTTATTTTAAATTCTCTCCACTTTCCTTAAATCTAAATGTCTTTCTCATATTCTCTTCCCTCACTCATCTACACTTAGCTACACCAGAGCGCGGGCATTTCGCGATAACTTCTGACCCGAAAAATCTTCAGCCCTCATGCTTCCCAGACTCAGATTGGTCTCCCCCCTCCGCGTGCATCTTGCGGCCAGCTCCAGGCGGACGTTTCGCCAGGGCCCGCTGCTTTTGAACCAAGAGAAAATCGTGCCTCCCTCGCAGCTAGCCGAGGAATCTCACCTCCCCAAGATAGAGCAGGACTTGAAAACGAAGCCCCGGGAGGCCAGGACCAAAAGCCCCTTTTTGTCGGACCACAAGATCGAAAACGACCCCGACTATAAGATGTCGAGTTTCGCCCAGAACATCGGCCAGGCCATTGTCAGAGTGTTCAACATTGATATGGACAAGTCTCGTGCAGGCCCGGTGGCCGGTTCTTACTACTTTGGTGAGTGCAAGAAGCAGGGAATGTACTACCCCAACGAGCCACTTTCTGAAACCGCTGCGTTTTACTATGAAGTGTTGGGCCTACCCAAGAGTTTCTCCCAGTGGTTCCAGATCTCCGCCTTGCACTATTGGATCTTGTCGGTGCGGATGAGAGCCATGCCCTTCAAGTACGGCCGCAACTACCAGCAAAAGCTCGTGGACAGAATCTTCAGGGATATGGAGTTGCGGATGTCCAACGAGTTGGGCATTTCTTCCAATAGAATCATCGAGGGTTACTTGAAGGATTACCATACCCAGCTTTTGGGTTGTGTGGTGTCGTACGACGAAGGTTTGATGACCGATGATATCACCTTGGCTGCTGCGCTCTGGAGAAACATCTTCAATGGTGACCCTAATGCCGACATGAGACACATCGAGGCCCTCGTGGGCTATGTCAGACAACAGTTGTATGTGTTGAACAAGATGAGCGACCGAGAGTTTGGCTTTGGAAACTTTTCCTTTGTTCCACCCAACCAAGTGGTCAAGCCATTGACTTCTGCTCAGGAAGCTGCATTGAAGGAGAAGGTGAAGAAGGAGTTTGCCTCCAGGACCTTGCCTTCGCAGAAGAGCTCTCTCTCATTGGATGAGTAAAGCATGCTGGAGTGAATAGCATGCTAGAGAGAATAGTATGCTAGAGAGATTAGTATAGCAAGCTAGAGTCAGTGACTGGAAGAGTAAGCAGTGACTGTATGTACATAGTTGAAGAGTTTTATTATGTGTTGACATATTTAATGTTACAACTTGGATTCGGAACCAGAGGTCCAGTTTTCACCGTTGGTGCTCCGAATCATCACGTTCATGTCTGCATAGTCTTGGCCTTCCTTGGCAGAAGGAGAGTTCTTGGAGCCAAGCATAATGTCCTTGTAGAAGTGGAACCCAAACTTGGCGTAAATGGGAATGTTGGTTCTGGACGAGCTCTCCAAGTAGGTGATATTGTTATTGCCGGGCCTATCAATGTACTTTTCGAACATGTATTCGAAAATGGCTCTGACATTGCCCTTTCCACGTGCACGCTCCACAGAGCCCAAGTACACCAACGTGTACACGCTCTTGCCCTCGAATCTGGGGTCCGTGGCCATGATACTCTCAAATGTATCGTGGAGCAAAGGTAACATGCCCTTGAAGATCTTCTCCTGGCCCTCTTCTCCAACAAGGTCCCAGAGCTTGCCATAGCCGGCCTGCATCAAATTAGCGAAACTGTCCAAACCATTGTCACAAGACGTGGGGTGGGACCATATGGCCACGGTCTCAAAGTCGTGTTCGGTTTCTCCAACCCCCAAACAAATGCCCTTGTTAATGTGCTGGGCAAGGTAGCATCGGTAAAGCTGCAAATCAGCCTCAAGTTTTTTGGCGTCGTCTTTCATGTGGGACGTCAATAACTGGGCAAGTGCATCCAGCCCAAAGGACTTGTACAAGGTAAGAGCTGCCTTGGGAACGTCGTCCAAAGTCAAATGTCTTATTCGAGAGACACTAGCTTTTTCGGCTGGCAAGGAGGATGCAGTTGATGTCGACATAATGGATTCAAGAGATGGATTGGATAATTGTTGGGGTGGGGAAGGGTGGGGAGATCTGTCTTAAAAGGCGAAAACAAATTTATACTGGTAGCTCAACTTCACGAACATAACTCTTCTTCTATTATTATGACAAAGACGGCGATCTGTGTGATAATGATATCAAAAGGAAAAGTGTGGAGTAGGTTGGTGAGTATGGAGTAGGCGATCTGTGTGGAGTGAATGGACAGATGGAGAGGAGAATATATATACAACTCCACTTCGTATGCTGCCGCCCAGATAGGCATGTCAAAACGAGCAGCAGCGCCTTATCGGGGTTGCCTGCAGTCCCTGGCATCTTTTTGGACGAGTCGTGTGCCCTGGGCCTGCAGATCATTGCCGCGTTTTTTGGACCGCTTCTTTTCTGGCGCGCGACAAAACCCGCTAAGAGCTTCTTTCCTTTAGCGCATCAGACAAAATGACGCATGATACTCCCTTCACTTGGTAGTCAAGACTTCTATGCCAGTATGTACACACAACATCCGTTCTGGAGGGCCAGCAACTCCGACGATTCATTTCTGCAATCAGTATGATATTTCCATGATTAAATTTTTTTTAATTTAAATACTGTGAAAAATTTAAACAGATTCTTTGGGTGGTTGAATTTAAGACGGTGTTGTATTGACATGGTCATTAGAAGTGGACCAGACGTTGGGTCAAGAGTAGTGGGTGTGTACAGTTTACACTCCAGGAGAAGTAATTTTTTTTTAAAATTGAGGGTAGAGACGAAAAGGGAAAAGAAAAAGGGACAGGTAAAAAAAAAAAGGGAAAAGAAAAAGGGACAGGTAAAAAAAGAGAAAAGCGAAAAGGGAAAAAGTGTAAAAAATAGAAATAGTGTAAGAGAAGTTTGGTGGAGAGTGGAGAAGTGGAAAAAGGTGCGATTTGGAACCGCGCTGCGCAGGGCTCATAACCAACTCAAGATATTACATGCTTTAAAACCCCAATTCTTAAAACATCCAGTACCTGATCTAATACTAACACAAGTATATTTATACGAGTGATTTACCAAATATATATACGAACGATTAGTGGAATGGATGGGTATGTTGGAGACCGTGTGTAGCACTGCATATACAGGCATCCCCATGGCACTGACGCATTGTCCAAACCTGGTACAGCCGAGACTGTTATGGTTAAAAATATTAAAGACACTTGGAATCACTGGATTAATCATTTGCTTTCATCGGTACCTTACTTACTAAAAAATGTACATACGATGCACGTACTGTTCGGCTCACCGTCTGTCTGTTTTTTAGTCACTATACACTATTTGTCTACTTCTTACCCTTCTTCTTACCCTTCTTCTGCTGCTGCTTGGCTTTGCCGGAGGTGCTGGCCCGGCTTGTGGTGCTTGGAGCTGGCGACTGCTCCACGGCACCCTGGAGCCCACCGGATTTCTTCTTCAATTCCTTCTTGGAAGGCTTATAGTATGACCGGAGGCTCGTTGGTAGCCATCTCTCCTTGTCCAATTTGTCGGCGTCAAAGTCCTTCTCATCCTTTAAGACCTTGGTCTTGGAAAACTGGGGCTTTCTAGGCTTTTTGTTCACCTTGTAGGCATTCTTTCTTGAGGCTACTGCAGATGCAGTCTTGGACTTTTGCTCCACCAAATCTTCAACATTGACGTCCAACAAGTCCTCCACATCGGTCTTGGACGCAAGCTGTTCAGCGCTTCTAAGTCCTGAGCTATCGCCCTTCAACGTGCTCGAGACTATGACATCTTCGGGGTTGGCCTGGCTCATCTTTTGAAGCAAAGATAAAGGTGCTTGGTCCGAGGCGAGAAGCTTAAAGTAAACCACCCTCACAAACTCGTATAAATGTGGCGACAGGCTCAAGGCTTCTGCAGATAACAGCTCGAACTTGGCCACCAAGGCAGCATACAATGCCGTCAACTTCTTGGAACCATTCTCAATCTCATATAAATTTATCAATGTGCCGAAAGCAGACGCATGTAAGTTCTCTGCGTCTCCCTCGAGTTCGATAGCAGTCAACTTTTCCAACACCAATATTGATTGATCGAATTTGTGTGACTTTGCATTGACATGCACCAAGAGCAAGGCAGCGGCCACGGAATAATCACTAGGCTTTTCTTCCAATTGAGCCAATGCAAATTTTAAGATTTTTCTTGCCACGGTCTTAGTCTTTGTAGAAGAGTGCAAGTCCTCCAAAGTAATATCCAACTTGACCAAGATCTTATAGATCAATGGCGTCACATCACCCGGTTGTTTTTCTGAATATTGGCGGTAAAACAGGTTGCTGAAATAGTTGGACGTTTTGGAGAGCGACTTGCTCTGGTAGGACAACAACAAATGGTTCTTGAACAAGAGTTGGTACTGGGCCCTCGTAAGCTTTTGACTCAAATGTTGCAAGTTCCGCTGTAAGTTCAACTCTCGGCTCAAAAAGTTGAGGTTATCGTCTTGCGGTAACAAGGATGCCATATTATTCTTGAAGATTAGGTTGATCATGAGATCAGAGATGGCAGAGATATCAATATCCTCCAAGACTTGCAACGCCAATTTGGGGTTTCCAGACACCTGGTGGGCATATGCTATGCTTAGCTTGATGGGAGCAAGCTCCAACAACAAATCAGCGGGGTCCGAGTCCATGCTATGGTCCAAGCACATTTGTGAGGCCTTCTCCAATAAGTCCAAACTGGAAGACACATCACCTTGAGCCAATTTGATCAAGGCCTCATTGAATACAAGATCGTAGGTTTTATCCGACTCGGCAACTTGCACAAGGGTCTCGGTGGTGAAAGCATCCAGCTGCGACAAGATGGCTCTTTCGTTACAAGCCATATCCAACTCGTTATCGATGGTATTGGAGGAAATGAGCTCCCGGTATAACAGCAACGACTCGTGAATCCGTCCGTGCTGGTAGTAGGTCTGGGCCAAGACATGTTTCAATGCCCGGAGGGTGACGTCGGAGCAATTGAAAGCCGCATGGTACACTGCCTCCAATTCGTCGACGTGGCCGATCTTATAGTACACGTAAGCCTTTTCCAAGGGAAACTGGTCATGCGTCTCCGTAGGCACTTCCTGTATGAGCTGGTACGCCCTATGGTATTTGTCTGAGTTGATCAAGGAAACGATGCAGTTGTGGAACGAGTTGAGGTCTTTATAGTCCTTCACTTTGGAGAGGTATTGGTACGACACCTCGAAGATGGTCTCGTGATCCGAGAGGTCCTGAGCCGACGTCACATTAAGGCTCTTGAAAGCATCCATGACGGAACTGGTCATGGTGGAGGAGTTGGTGCTGACGTTCGTGGTGCACTTTTACTTCACGGACAAGTTTTTTTCTCGTCTGCATGCACTCCGCGGGGCCGGTCCTGTTGCAGCCGCAACAACATCCAGACAGTGATCAGGTGACCGTTTCAGTTAAAATTATTAATAGTTTATTAAAAATTGTTAGTATTATTGAGAATAAAAATAGGGTGAAAAGGAAGTTTTATGAATGGAAATCGTGTATGAAATGGATTGGCCAATGTACTATTTGTTATCGTTTGTTCATGGGTGTACTGGTCTAATTCCCATCATAGTGTTAAACCCAGAAATTCTGGGAATTTATAAATCTCCCATTCGTGAGCTTTTGCTTGCTTTGATTTTTTAGTCTTGCCTTACCTTTTAAAGTGTTCATAAAGACCAGAACGTGTCTGTATGCAGTGCTACAGTGACTAGGAGGACTCTGATTACCTATCGAATTTTATATATAGTGGTTTTGAATTTTATACTTTTTCCTTTTGTTTCAATTGTTTATTAATGATTCTCTGAAGATTGTGTTCTAGTTGGCATTAGAATTATCGGTGATCGGTCTATATGCAGTATATGGTCTATAAGTAGCTTCAGATTCTCCATTGTAGAGCTATCAACTAATTTTTTGGAATAAGTATAGACAACCAGTATGCAAGAATCAGAATTTGTATGACTTAATTTCAAGTACTATGTATAGGACCCACCAACAATTTATCATCTCCGGTCAAATTAGGAGGAAATAGAAGCAATTTCGACCCAAAATTGGATATGGAGTCTTTAGCTATGGGTAAAAGTCCAGAATTGTCCGAATTATTGGTGAATTCGGGCCGCTATGGATGCACTGTCTTTAAGACTTTCATAAGACTCAAAAAATCCAGACAATTTGTGGTTTTAGAAAAGAATTCTCAGGTCTCAGTCTCAGTCTCAGTCTCAGTCTCAGTCTCAGTCTCAGTCTCAGTCTTTTTCGCACTCTCATTACTCCTACTCCCACTCATGTGCATCACCATAGTACACCACCGAATGGAAGACGAACCATTGACCAATCCAGTGCTTCCAACATTTCCCAAATAGGAAATGAGTCTTTAATCTAACATCATTAACTTTTTTAATCCACAACCATCGGCGTGGCGTGTGAATAGTGTGAATGGAGGAAATGGCGTGAATAGTGTGAATAGTGTGAATTGGTGAATGGTGAGTGGCGTGTTGATGGAGTGATTGTTTTAATTTGGTGTGGCGTGAGAATACTCATTTTGAAGGAATGGTGAGTGCGTGGGACCGAGTGCAGAGTGAAGCACAGACCAAGGCCACCGAACGATAACCGCGAATCAAAACCATTTCTCGCCTCACCAACTCCCAACTCAGGCCACCAGCATACTAGGAACAGAGACGCCTTCAGTAGAGAACAGCAGAGAACAGCAGATTAGCTACTGAACAGATTAAAGAAGGTTAGAGACCAGCAGGTTAGACTACTAATGATGATGATAATATCAATGATATAAATACTCTTTACTATATTCTTTACTATACTCTTCACTATACTCTACTATACTATTCTATTCTATAGTTATTCTATAGTTTATCTATACATTGAAGTTACTAGTCAATTCTTAAATACTCAATAAGTAATTCTATAAACTACTTCTTCTCATCCTAGTAGAGTGAAGTGGTAATAGGAGATGGAAATAATTAAGTGGATAGAAAGAGAAGTAGTGGATGTATGACGTCTTTATAACTATACGATAGAATTCCTTACTTACTTGAAATTCCATTTCGTAGGGAATTAAATAGTAGTATATACACACTCTATGGAAAACTAGTGGCTAAATATTCTGAACTATACAAGCAGTTTTCGCTTCTCAGTTCTACCTGTACGACAGCATAGTGAAGAGGGAATTGGGATAGTTAATTCATCTAGTTAAGTAGCTGTTCGTTCATTTTGAGGAAAACTCAAATCAGGTAAGCCCATTAGCAAATTAGTATGATGTTAACTTTACTTCCATGATTTAATTATACCTATAGCTATATATAGGTCTATACCGACTCTAAAGACAACAGGAGAAACAGTCATTTTATTAATAGTTACTGGACATAATTACACTGTACTGTACTACACCATGGTTAGGAATGACGGGTATCTAATTGTTTGTAAGGGTATTATAAAGTTCGAAGTAAAAGATGCTAATGAGTGAATATCTGGAAAGGGTTCTTCTTCACGAGGTGAGCTTTCCCACCATTAACACCCACGGACATGGCGCGCTTCTTACGCGAAAGCTCATTCAGACGCGTGATCAAGCGTTGCTCCAATTCGTCCACGTCGTCGTTCAGTGACAGATTAAGCGTCAGGTATAAGATTTTGTTCATGGACCCTCTAGGAGGCGTGATGAAACTGGGCAAGCCGTTGAACTTGTGGAGCGTGCGCGACTCATTGTTGCTGTGTTTGGGCTGGTACAACTCCCGGAGCTGTGCTGGGGCCCGTTGTAATTGTGTGGCTGAGCTCAAGTAGCCGGGAAAGAGTGACAGATTTAACTCCACCAAAGGCTGTCTTTGTTCCATCCGCGTTTGTGCCAAGCTGTTGCCCTTGGGTTGTAAGATATTCTCCTTGTCGTCGTGCAACAAGCTGTCGGACTGAGGCCCCCATGTTCTGGGCTTATGGTAGAGCTCATATTCTTCTGCGGTGTCCTCGTAGATATGGAACTCGCTGTTGTTTTTCTTGTAGTCGAGCTTGGGGACTTTTTTCTGGTGGGGGTTGTGGGGGGTTGATTTGGAGGGGCTCGAGTGTCTAGACTTGTATGGAGAAGACGATCTGGAATTGAGGTCGCTGTCTCTGTGAGAGGCTAGAGGTCTGGAGGGGGTAGACATTATAGAGGAGTAGAAGAAAAAATAGAAGAAAGGAAGAGTGTTTGTAAAAGACCCACTAAAGAAAAATGTTCCACCCTTTACAACTTTTCGAGGTACGCATCCGTTTAAGTATGTCGGCTAGGAGGGGGTGCATTGAGGAGGGTCATTTGAGGGCACCTCAGCGCGATTGGGGTTGATATTTCGCGGCCAACCACGGTTTTTCTCTTGAAAAACACGACTTTTCCTGCGTCGCTACGCACATCCTGTATGGCCCATGCGCTCCCCTGATACCCGAGACGTGTTGCCGGGAGGAATTTGCTGGGCAATGGCTCGAGGTGCAGTGGATCCGTCCGTGCCAAGGACCTGAATCCGACACTAGACTGAAACCATTGGATTTCCCAGGCGGTTATGGCACATGCTCCTAAACCACAGCCTGGCAATGCACGCGAATGCCATGCGTCGAAAGAAAGTTTCGCGGCTTTTAGTGCCGTTTCGAAACGAATACCCTGTTGCAACCTTTATGGTATTGTTCTTTAAAAATAACCTCGAGCCAAGTCACTATCCGTAATTATATTTGGCTGGCCATGTCGATTTCCATATTCACGCTGTACTCAATTCGTCTAACTGATTCTTGTATTTTAATCTACCATTTTTCTCTCCTGACCTTCACTGACGCAATCCATTTCGCAACCATTCTTCATATCTTGCAGTAATTGCAAATGTACGCTACACGAATTGCAACCACTTTTAAAAATCCACCATTCAATTAACCCCTATAGAAATTGTTGGCCACAAATGGCAACTTGGCCACGATTCCGGGCCGCTTCTTGCCTCGGATCTCAACCTGTACTTCCTCCCCGATCTTCACACTCTTGTCTACGTACGACTGCGACACATTGAACCCCAAAGTAGGCGATAAACAACCCGACGTCACAAGTCCCACCTCCTTGCCTTCGTTGTCAAAGACCTTTCCGCCAGTTCTGGGCGCAGGGCCTTTGGACGTAATGCCTATACGGCGTCTGGGCACGAGTTTTTTGTCGTCGAGCTGCTCCAAGATCTTGGAGCTTCCGTTAAAGGTCTGCTCTCCGCTTCTTCTGCTCTTGGACACGAGCCAAGCCAAAGTGGCCTCGATTGGCGTGATCTCCTCGGAGAGCTCGTTTCCATAGAGACACATACCAGCTTCAATTCTCAAGGAGTCACGAGCAGCAAGGCCAATTGGCTTGACCAAGTCCGGGTGGGCGTCGATCAAGTGCTCGAAAAAAGCTCTGGCTTGAGCTGCTTCTCCCTCGGTCGACGAAGGAATTGATAACTCAAAGCCATCCTCTCCAGTGTAACCTGTTCTAGAAAGATGGATATCTCCATCCACAAGCCCATTAAGTTTGATGCTTTTGGTATTGCCGAAAAAGATCTTGGACAAGTCCTCGGTGGTGAATTTTTGCAATAAGCTGCCAGCACTCAGGCCTTGAATAGCCAACAAGGTTCCTTCGAAGGTAGAGTGCAGGATATTCTGGAACTGGTCCAATTCGGCCTTCATGAACTTCGCATCCTTTTCCCTGCATCCAGCATTGGTCACCATATAGTACTGGTCGTCAGCGTGTTTGGTGATGATGGTATCGTCTATAATCCCCCCATCTTTGTTAAGTAACACCGACAAACTGGAGGTATTGGGAGCAAGCAAGCCGAGATCGATGGGAGTGATTTTCTCGAGGAACTTCTTGGCATTGGGGCCTTGGATGCGGTGTTGTAACATGTGACTGACATCAAACAAGCCCACCTTGGATCTGACCCAGTTGTGGGAGTCAATGTGGGACTGGCCCTTATAGATGAGAGGCATATTGAAGCCAGCATAAGGAACGAACTTGGCGCCGTACTTGATGTGACTCTCATACAATGGAGTCTTGGATAAGACCGACTGGGCGGATTTGGCACTCATGGTTTGGGGTTTCTACGTCCGGAGGGCACACTGTGGGGTATATATATATTGAGACCGAGTCAGTGCGGCGATGCTTCCGAGTCACGGCCGAGTCAGCTAGGCACAGAGCGAGCGAGGTGAGAACCGTCCGTGCGAGGTGAGCACCGTCCGTGCGAGGGCCGCGCCCCGCGCCCTAGGCCGCCAACATTGCCCAGGCCGCACATGCTACGACCACTGCGAAAACCATGAGCGCGCAGCTATAACCAAGAAGCCTTTGGAGAAGGGCTTTGGAGGAAAGATGGAATTGTTTGTCACAAAGCAGCTCCTGATCAAGGCAGAGGAGTGCATACATCACGAGGCCACTATTGACCAACCATAAAATAGGCGAGATCATTCCCACCACCAAGTTGTAGTAGAGAATGGACTGCCAGGTGGAGACGAACTCGCATGTCTTGCAGCTTAGGGTGCTGCGCAGGCAAGGCTCGGGGTCGACCTTCAACTCGTGGTAATTTTTGAACATGAATTTATTTCATTGGATGTAGAGATCAGGGGTTAGGCCATTATATATTTGATTTTGGTCCACAAAGACGTTCTGTGCACGAAACCAAAATTTGTCTGAGAGGTGTTTCAGTTTCTCCCGTCTCAGCTTCTTACCGCATTGGGCCATGACAATAAAGGACCTTCAACACAACAATTAACTAACACCAGAACTGAACCAATACTGTACAAATTTATTAAAAGCATAAGCGAAAATATATATAAATCACCAAAATATACTTTAAGGGCTTTTGGGTGCCAGACTTGTGTGGGACTGTATACAGTAGCACATCCACTATGCTTTGAACTCCACCACCACTAAATCAATACAAGTAGAAGTATAGTGTATAGGCTATAGTGCTTTTAAAATCACCCAACCTTGTCTTTTTTTAGTGAATATACTTCTAGTCGTGAATGTACTGTGTATAATCTGATCCTTCACAAGTCTAAAAAGAGACATTCACTTCAAGTTTCAATTTACCGGACAAAGTAATTCCTTTTTTTGTTTGAGTAATTTACTTCAATTCTAACACAGGCATGAAGTTATATACAGTTTTATAGTACTAAGCTGTGAATTATACTTTGTCAGCAATGATATTCTCTTTATTCCCCGTTGTCTCATCCTTTACTATACACTCCATATTAATATTTATGCACATTCTTGTATATTCAAATTGAAGTGATAGAGTCTATTGATAGAGTAGCACACTGTAGAAATTAATCAATAGTGGAACAGTGGTGTTCCTGAAGTAGTATATAGTAAAATGTATATCATTATAGCGTTTGTTTGGGCACATGAAACAGTTCAAAAGTACCCCAAGCTGGAATGCTTTTTTTTGAGTGTATGATCATTGGTCAACTTTTTCTGGATGTAAAGAGTAAATGTCCAGCTAATACGCATGAAAAATGTCAAACCCTCAGAAATAACCGATCGATTATTTATTGGCTTGTCATTATCCTGGCATTACCTTCTCCTGGTGTCTTGGTGTCTTGAATAAAATCTCTTTCTTTTTTCTTGCCACCACTAATGTTTTTAACTAATATTTTACACTAGGAGCTTGCGAGAATCTCCCTTAGTTTTGGCCTATCCATGGCCGCATTTAACATGGGCCACTGGTGCATAATTCATGGTCAATTATTTTTTGTTTTACAGTATCGACTATGATTTTAGCAGCCATTTAGAATGTATCTGGCCATTATAATTATTATAATAATAATCCAACATTTAGTAACAATAACCCTTTTTGAGTAGTATACTTTACTAGCACCACCCATTATATGCAGTACAGGTATCATAAGAGTTAGCACTATAGTACTAAACAATTCCACTCAAGTACTTTTTTACTCGTACAGAATTATAATAGTATTGTGAAACAGTAGTATAGAGAGGCCAGAGTAGCAGTATACTAGTATAGAACAGTAAGGAGAGTGATAATGAGTATATAAAGTATGGTAACCGTAGTACATAGTTTAGAATAGAAGCAAAAATCCAATTGGCTGTATTACCAGAAATATCTGAGCTTAATGGTCTGTTTTAGTTGATTTAGTATGTGGCTACTTGGAATCAGTCTTGTTCCGAGGGTGCAAGTGGCAGTTCCGGGGCTTATATCCAGTTCCGACCTATTGACTCAGGTCGTTTTATCCTCCCCATAAAAAAATATTTTCCAGAAATATTCATATTTATGGAATCACCTGAATTTCGGCATATGTTTATGTTTATATCATGGAGAAGTCTATACATTGTTTGTGTGGGCAACTACGAAGAGGCCGGGCATGGTCACGTGACCATTCCGAGGGTCTTCTTATAATACTTATAATGAAAGTCATTTCAAGTTCCAGACCAGATAAACACATTCGTCATTACGGAAAGCTTCTCTTCACAAGGTTGTTTCGTAGAAATCATGGGATTGGTCTGAAGTGATTGGTGAGTTATATTTTGCACCTATTCTCATTGGAGCCAGGAATCAATACACAACCATATATGCTTTCAAAAATTGGTTCTGGAGTTTTACCATTTGCAGTAGAATGGGCAACTAGGTGGTTCTACATATTTTTTTTTTTCTTAAAAATTCAGTAGAGTGGTGAACTATAGTGTATAGATTATCTATAATGTGCGCGATGTGCTCTAGTGCATAAATGGGTGTAAATGGTCTGAAAAGTGACTATTTTTGTCAAAAAAAAAAAAAAAAAAAAAAAAAAAAAAA